>VZTD01003870.1:5537-16473 GCA_013397725.1 Rhagologus leucostigma
ATATTTTTATTTATTATTTTTACTGTTTCATTTCTATTATTTCACTCCTTAAGCCCCTTTAATATTCCAAGGGCCTGAAATATGAAATTCCAACTGAACTCAAGAATCCAAACCAGAAATTGTGGGGAAATCCCTGCAAAGACTTCGGAAGTTTTGATAATTTCAAATCTCTCTCTCATCCTAAATTTTGGATTTATATCCTTAAAAATCCGTATTTCCACCATTATATCCGTATTTTCCTCATGAAATCCGTATTTATATCCCTAAACTCCAGGCAGGATGGATTTGGCTCGGGTGTTGTTTGGTGAAGGATAAATTGACCCAATCCTGCTAAAATTTGGGATTTATATCCCAAATGATGTCAAACTGCTTTGGGATCCAGCAGATCCACCTCCAACAGGAGCTGCCGTGCTCCCAGGAAATCACGGAATTTTTTTAAAGTCTTAAAAAAAATTTTTTAAATGTTTTAAAAACCAATGGGACCGGTTTATTTTACCCGTGGAGAATCCGCCTTTTCCCCCTTTTTTAATTAATTTTTTTAGGTAGCTCTGGAAACGCTCTTCCTGGATAACAAGGAAAGAATTCCCAATTCCTTTCCCTCCACCTGGGGAGCCATAAAATTTGGGATGGAGCAGCAGCTGTTCTGCACATCCGCGCTCCTCAACAGGTCAGGGCAGGAAGCGAGGAGGAATCCATGGAAACCTTCGGGGGAATTTCGGGAGACGGAACGTAATTAACGCCAATTAGGTTTTGGCTGGGATTCCGGGGCTCTGCTGTCGGGAAAGGCACGTCTGGGATCTGGGATAGGCAGCTCCTCAGCTGGTGGGAATAATTCCGGCTCTGCCATCCTAAATGGGTGAAAATCGGGATCCTCGGAAGGAGGACAGTGGAATTTGCTCGGCAGATTCCAAGATCTGGCCCAGGAGGTCAGGGAAAAAGCAGCTTCCCGTTCCTTATCCGGCCGGTTCCTCTCTGGGGCGGCTCCTTTGGAAATAGAAATGCAAAAAATTGATTGATATAAAAGGTGAATTATGATTTTAGGGGGGAAAAAGTCCCCGGAAATACCACGGAATACAAAAAATCCCCCACAGCATCCCAGTTTTCTGCGGTGTCTTTACAGAACAGGGATATTTTTCCTCCAGGTTTGTTGTTATTCCCGTAAAAAATGGGGCTGAGGGAGTGGAGGGGAGGTGGGGGGTTGTTTGGGTTCCAAGGTCTCGGAGTGCTGGGATCCGCTGGATCAGGGAATTCTTCATTCCTTTGGGAATGCCGCGACCCCGTGAACACCAAGCCGGACACAAACCCCCCGTGGGATCACGGATCTGCTCCATACCCACATCCCGGCATCCCGGTGGGTTGTGCCTTCCTTGGATCCGCAGCCCAGAGTGGAGCAGGGTTTTTCTGGGATGAAGGGCTCCGACAGCTCCAAGAATTCCCCAAACCGTAGGAATTAGGAGCACGAGGGAAATCCAGAGGTCACTCGGTCCAACTCCTTGCCCCCAGGGCGGGATGAGCTTTCCCTGCGTCATTCCTGATATTGTCTAAATCATTCCCGAAAACCTCCGGCAGCGATGGGCCCTTCACCCCTTCCCGGCAATCCATTCTCTTTCCTTATCTCTGATTTCCCTCCCATCCACCTCTCCCGTTGAAATTCAAATCCCGGACTCCTCATCCCAAGGAGGGAGCAGTGATGGGATCATCCTTTTCGTCACCCGGCATGTCCTCATCTTTCCCCATAAACCATCCCTGTTTCTTTCGTCCCTTTCCACGCTCTCCCCCTCATCCCGGATTTTCTCCAGCTGCTCCTGGTCCTCTCCAGGGTGGAATTCCGGGTTCAGGCTGCCTCATCTGACTGTTGCCACCTCATTCCCGGGGGTGTGGGCACAAATCCCTGTGTCCTGCTCCTGCATTCCCACTTTTCACCTCCTCCTGCCCTGTCCATCCCTCCTGGATCCTCGTCCCTGTTTCTTTCGGACCTGATGTTCCAGTTGGTTTGGGCAGGGATATCATGGAGCTTTTTTTCAGGATGAGGGTGATTTTCCAAGGATCAAGGAGCCTCAGGAGGCAGAGATAAGGATCAGAGTAACTCGGGCAGGGCGTGGGAGGCGGGAGAGCCGCGGCTCCAGCCTTAATCTCGGCCTCTGTGAGTCAGACCCAGCCTCTGCTGAGGTCAGGTTAGGCTTGAATTTAAACCCAGCCTGGGCTGGGGGCACTCAAGAGTGCTCAAGCCACGTTCAGGCCCTGGAATTCCATCAAGGATCAGGATTTCCGAAGCTTTCTGCAGTTAAACCTGGCCTAAAGGAGCAGAAATTCCATGAACTTCCCTCCAAACCCCATTCCAGGAACATCCCCGTTCCCGTCCTGCTGCTGCTCAGGGACAGGGCTGGAGGTGGCAGTTTTGTGTCCTGAACCAAAATCCCTCTTATCCCACGGGATGTTGGAGCCACTGATCCCAGGGCTGGAGCCCCTCTGCTCTGGAGCCAGGCTGGGAGAGCTGGGAATGTTCCCCTGGAGAAGGGAAGGCTCCAGGGAGAGCTCAGAGCCCCTTGCAGGGCCTGAAGGGGCTCCAGGAGAGCTGGAGAGGGACTGGGGACAAGGCCTGGAGGGACAGGACCCAGGGAATGGCTTCCCAGTGGGAAAGGGGAGATTGGGGTGGGATCTTGGGAAGGAATTTGTGTCTGTGAGGGTGAGGAGGGGCTGGTCTGGAATTCCCAGAGCAGCTGTGGCTGCCCCTGGATCCCTGGGAGTGTCCAAGGCCAGGTTGGGTCTTGGAGCAGCCTGGGATAGTGGGAGGTGTCCCTGTCCATGGAATGGGATGGGATTTCAGGTCCCTTCCCACCCAATCCATGATTTTATGTCAAGACCTCTGTGAGCGAACAAGAGGCGTCACTTCACCTAAACCGGGAATTTCATTGTGTGGATTTCAGGGAACCTCCCACTCCTCCTCTTCCCACTTTGCCCCTGGATTGCTCCTCCTGAAGCAGCACAGGGACCCTTTTTGGGTGACACTGGAGCAGAATCCCTGGATTCTGGAGGCAGAAACCCCAAATCTGGCCACTTCTGCAACCATTCCAAGTGAGGGTTTTGCAAGAGCGGGTGTGGGATCCCTGGCTCGGCTCCAGCTCTGCTGATCCCATGGAAGCCTGGAAAAGAGAAACCCCAAATCCGAACAGCAAACCCCAAAACTCCTCTCCTCCAATTTGGGGTGTTTGATTATCCAAGTGTTAACGAGATAAAAATTACGGGTGGATATCCCAGTGTTTTTTTGGGATTTGTGCTGCTGTGGGTGATGGGAGGATGGATAAGCTGAGCTTTGCTGAGCTCCCGCTTCTGCAAATCCCCACAACTGTTTGCACCAAGCTCTGGGATCAAAGCTGCTCCATAAATGGGAGTTATTAATAATCCTAATTATTGGATGTTGGAATATTGGTGCCGGGTGTTTTCCCATTGAAAAATAAAAGGAGAGGGATGGAGCCCTTTCAACTTTTGCCCGGGAATATCAAGTTCATTTGTAAAACAATATTAAGGAGCTGCCTCAAGGAGCCTGGGATTTGGGGTTGTTCCTGGGCACTTTATCTTGCCGTGAAAACAATTCCCAAACTCAAAGGGGAGAATTCTCGGGAGCTGGAATTTAATCACAGTTTATAATTCCTGGCATCTGCGTCGCCCCTCTTTCATCCCGATGGATCATAAATCATTTTCCGGAGCAGGAATAGAGGGAAGGGGGTGCTCCCCTCCCGTTTGGATGGGGTGGGACTCGGGAATTGCCCCACGCCAGCGGAGTGAAGCAACAGCTCGTTTGGGAGGTGAAGTCATGGGATCACAGGAATTAGGGCTGGGAAAAAGCTCATTAAGGAATTTGCTCCATCCCTCTCCCCCTACGTGCTCGTGGCTCTGTCACGAGCTTTGTCCGGACTAGTTGGGAACATCCCAGGGGAGCGGAGAAACTTCACCAAACTAAACTGAAGCCTGGCCAGGAATGGGAATTTTCCTCCTGAAAAACCCCCCCCAAAAAAAGCCATGGAATCTCCAGGCTGCCAGGCTTGGAATGAGCCTCCAGCAGCGCAAGTGTTAACTCTCAGGATCTTTTAGGCTGGAAAACCCCTCTAGGATCGAGTCCAACAGAGCCGGATCCACCACTCGTTTTCCTGCAGATTTCCTCTTCAGGTCCCGACCAATCCCATCGTTTTCCCCGTGTGTGGAAGCAGCGCCGGCAAAGCAGCTGCAAATTCCAGGGAGAGCAGGAATGCTGGAGGATGCACGTGCACCTCAGGAATGGTGTCCACGAGCCCGGAATGAGCGTTGCTCCCACAAAGGTCATTCCAGGTCAGGGAAGCAGGATAGGCTTGGAGATCCGTGATGGGAAGGAAAAGTCTCCCCACACGGGAAGCTGTGGAAGTGCTGTTGTTGGAATAGTCCATAGCGGGGCTGGAAAAGTGAATTCCAGAACGGAAAAGTGTCCCGTGTTGTGTGTGCAGGGGGTGGGGGAGCCCCCAAAATCCAGGATGTGCTGGGCTGGGAAGTGCTGGGGGAAGGAAAAGGGATTTTTTTACCCAATTTCTGTGTCCGTGGAGAATTCCTCACCCTTTTAGGCCTCAGGAATGTCACAGAGGCAGCAAATCCAAGGTGCTGCTGTTCCCTCCACCCCCAAATTCCCAGCAAAACCGCAGCCAGGCCTTTTCGTGGACAAATCCTCCTGTTCTCCCTAAACATTCCCTTGTCTAAACCCTCCTGGCCTCAGTGGCTGTTTCCTCCTTTTTCACTCAATTCCAATGGATTTGGAATTCGCTCTGCCGCCACATTCCCTCTGCCCCCAAATTCCCAAGCAAACCCCAGCCAGGCCTTTTCCCGGATAAATCCTCCCGTTCTCCCCTAAACCTCCCATTGGCTAAACTCTTCCTGGCCTCAGCGGCTGCTTCCTCCTTTTTCACTCAGTCCCAGAGGATTTTTCGCCCCTGGGATGATTCAGTTCCTCAGGCTCCATTTGGGGTCCCGGCCGCAGGGCGACCCTTTGGCAATCCAGGAATGAAATTCGGTGTTTTCCTGGATAAATCTTCCTGTTCTCCCTGAACCTTCCCTTGGCTAAACCCTGTCTGGGCTGAGTGGCTTTCCTCCTTTTTCACTCAGTCCCAGAGGATTTTTCGCCCCTGGGATGATTCAGTTCCTCAGGCTCCATTTGGGGTCCCGGCCGCAGGGCGACCCTTTGGCAATCCGGGGACGGAACGCGGTGTCCGGGTGGGATGGGAGGGAATCAGCTGGCCAACGCCAATTCTTTGGGAATGCTGCCTTGCCTGGCTCCTGGACACTCCCACTTTTTCCAGGATCGACCTTCCCGCCTCGGGATATTTAACACACAATGGCTGGCACGGCGGAGCCTTCATTTTCCAGACAATTATGGGGAAGCGGCATCCGCCACATTCTCGCCCCGCTCCTTTGATGTCGGGTGATTTCACGGTGCTTAATGATAGGACACGGACCAGAAGAAGATCCTCACCCTTTGGAATCAGCCCCCATTCCCGCGGCCTCATTCCTTTCTCCGTGTATTTATAGATGGGATTTGATTCCCTCCCCACAGCAGCTGGAGTTGTTTTGCGCCTCGTTACTCCGGGTCCTTAATTAAGGCACCCTCGTTAATTATCCCAGGGGACACTCCTTTGGCAATTATAAGCTGGAGAGTGAGGATGGCTGCTCCCATTATCCAAAGGCTTGGGAGACGTTCAGCAGGATCGGTTGGGTAGTTGGGATTTGCTTCTTCCATAGATAAAACCATTTTTTTTCCGTATTTTGTGTTTTTCGAGGATGGATCAAAGCTAATCCTGGGGCTTTCTTTTTTCCCTGTAAGCAGGCAGGTGGGAAAAATCCACTGATTTTAGTGGATCCATTGATTTTCAGAGGATCCATCATCATCTGTCCATGGATTTTTAGTCTGTCCATGGATTTTCAGTCTGTCCATCACTCCAAGCCTATGAGGAAAAGCTTTGGAAGTTGAGGTGATGCTTTGAGAATTCCTTGGAGCCTCTGGAAGTGAAGGAGCTGGAGGTGAGGACCAACAAACTGCTCCATGTCTGGGAAACATCCTTGAGAAAGCCATGTCCTGAATTCCCTGGGAATTAAACCCAGACTGGACTGGATTTCTGAGGAGCTGAGGGATTTTTCCATCCTCCCATCCCTGTTTTCCTCACTCCTCTGGGGCTGGGAAGTGCCAGCCCTGCTTCCCGTGAGCCTGAGTCACCCAGGAGTGCGTTATCCCGGGAGCCAAGTGCCTTATCCCAGCTCCTGGGCTTGGGATGGCTCCGAGGATAACACGGATGGGGTGGAGAATCCTGATTCCCCGTGCTGCATCCTTCCCATATTCCCAACCCTCATCATTCCAGAGGAGGCTTTCCAGGGGAAATCCCAGCTTTGGTGGACACGGGGGTTTGTGACACCCTGACATTCCCTCTTCTCCCCACCCCCATCCCCCCAGGCTCCTGCCTTCCTGTCAGAGGCCTTTTCCCAGAGGAACTCCAGGTTTGGGAAGACAGGATTTTTGGGAATTGAAGATTTCTGGAGCAGGGACAGCTGCAGCAAACTGAGGAGCTCCAGCAAATCCAGAGAGGGTCCAGGCACCGCTTGTGCTCCAAGATCCCGCGGCATCGTTTGGTTTCTCCTTGACTTGGAGGTTAAGGGGATGGCCTGGAGGAATTCCAGGCGGGAGTAATTAGTTTGGAATTCCCTCCTGTAATTTCTCCTGAGGGAATTACCCTGGAATTCTGCTTCGGGAATCACTTCGGGGAGGGTGGGGACAGGGATTGTCACCTTGAGAGGTTTTTCACAGCCCAGGTGTGGAGCTCCTTCGCCATCAGGATTTCAGGGATCAGCTCCCAGGAATTTAGGAGACAGCATTCCCTCTTAATGGGCCCAGCTGGCCAAAAAGCCTGGAATTCCACTGGAGTTGATTGAGAACGAATTCACATATTCAAAAGAAAAAAGGTGTTTTAATGAATTTCCATTAATCCAGGATGATTTTCCATTAATCCAGGGATCTCTAGGAGTGAGGGATCTCTGTGTCCCCTGGGATTTCTTCTCCCTGATTTAGCCTTTCTCTGTTTTTGTCCTTCTCCCTGGAGAATTCCTGCGTGTCCCTGCATTTCCTCCTAAATTGGGGTCAGAAATTCCTCATCACAGATTGATAACACATTAATGATAAAGGTTTAGCCCTCCAACTTCCTCTGAGAGCTTTTCCTTTTCCCTCTCATCATCTGGGAGTTCCTGGAGAGGCTCTGGGCTCCAGCATTTGGGATTCAGAGCTCACCCAGGAGCTTCTGGAAGGTGATGCGGTTGAGGACAACCCCAGTGGCCAAACCTGATTGCAGATATCAACCATCAGATCATGGAATCATGGAACATTCCAAGTTGAAAAAGATCCATAAGGATCATCTAAATCAGCCCCTCTCAACCCTCCATCCCTGAAAATTCCATCAGTGTTAAGATCCAGACTCTTTTTTCCGGGTGGGAGACATCTGAGGGGGTTCAGGAGAACCCTCAGTGTTGTATTTCCATGTTTATTTGTGGGCATGAATTCCCAGTTGGTGATCCCATCACTACGGACAGGGAAAGGTGGGAATCAGTTGTCCCAGCTGTTGATACTTTGTTTTCCAACCCTTTTTGGGTGTCCCAGAGGGTCTGGAAGTCCCTGAGCACACGTGGACAGTAGGGATGAGCAGGGAATGACCCCAGGGGCCATCGCCGTCACTCAGGGGTTGAACTCAGGCTGAGAAAGATCCAAATGTGGGATCCAGGACACAACGTGATTGATTTTCCCTTTTTTTTTCACAGTCCGCGATGGATCCGCCCTCTGGAACTTTGTTATCCTTGTGAACTCTCCCATTCTTTCGGGACAATGAGTTCTTAAACTTCTGACACCGGGACAAAATCCAATGGCTTTGGTTTGAGCTGCTGACAGAGGGATGTGAGATGAGATGGATGATGATGGTGATGATGATGGTGATGATGATGATGATAAATGATGGTCCATTCTTCATCCACCTTCTCCAGGACAGCTGTGTCCAGATGTCTGTTCCATTCCCTTTCTTCCCAGCCAGGATTTACTTCCCAAGTGCTTCACCCCAAAGCTCTTCAGGCTTGGGATCACCTCGGGTTTGGGGACCCTTCCCTTTCATCACCTTGGGTTTGACGACTCTTCTGTTTTTCCTCTGGATCTTCTGAAGCAGGAGACCAGAAGTGCACTCCGGAACCAGGCCCGACATTCCCTGTGGAATTCCACATTTTAATTTTTTTTTTTTGCGCAATTTTATTTTATTTTATCCAGTTCTCTGGATAACCGGCTCCAGGTTATTCCCTCACAGGGAACTGCTGTGCCCTCACTCCCAGAGGAGGTTCCAGGTCCATCCCAGAGTCGTGGACACATTCCAAGGGCTGAGGGAGGAGAGGGAACCTTGTGTTTGTATCCATGTGTGTTTGTGGAGGATGGAGCAGCCCAGACTTCCAAGACATCATAACGGAGAGATCCGCCCCTTGATGTGCTGGAATGGGACAATCGGTGTTGATCTTATGGCCGAGGCTGTCCTGGTGTAGGATGGGGAGCCTGGGAGAGACCTGGAATTGTGAAGTTTTTCCAGCAGGGCTTCCCAGGAGACCTCCAAATTAATCGCTGTCCTGCAGACAGGATTAAACCTCCAGAAAATCCCAACACGTCCCAGCTGGCTCCATTTTATGGAGCCTGACCCCAAAATCCAGGCTGGGAGTCCTCCTCCTTGGACATTATCAGAGCTGAGCTGGAAGGAATCACGGAAGGTCTTGTTTGGAAGGACCTTAAGGATCACCCAGTCTGGGTTGGTCCTTCCTTCCCAGGAGAATCCGGTTTTCCCTGGGTGTCCTCACTTGTTTCGTGGTGTTATCCCTGGAAAATTTTTCTGTTGGGTTTAGAGATGATCCAAAACAAACCAAAGCCTTGCTCGGGTGGGGATTTAGGACCAAAGGCCGGGAGAAGACCTTGGGTCAGTCTTTGACTCTCTGAGCTCCTCTGGGAACTGTGGACATGGAATATGAAGATCTCTCCATCTTTTTTCCCAACGTGCAAATCCATGAATTATAAATACTGTAAATGAGGGAAATTTGGGGTGGAAGTCACTGATCGTCCATGTTGGGGGGCTCAGACCCATTCCCAGAAAATTATTAAATATTTCTCATTTATTTACTGAGCCTCCAAGGGACTCTGAGGTTTTCCACCAGGTTCCTGCTTTCCTTGGGAGTTATGTTGGATATCCGGGTTGTTTGGCTGCGTATTCCCAGATTTTTAGGTCTAGTTTGGAGTCTCTTGGGCAGTCACATGGGGTTTTCTTGGCATTCCTTGGGGTTTAGGGCTCCATAACTCATTTATTCCAAAAAACCACCAGACTGGGACTTTCTGGACCCTGGAATCCTCCCTGGCTCAGGGAATGTCATTCCAGGATGACGAAAGGGTGCTTTGCTGGGACAACGCAGCAATTTAGCCTTCCTTAACTTTCTGAACAGGTTTCAGGAATTCCAGCTGGAATTTCCAGGCACGTAAATCCCCAGTATCTCCTCCCATTGTCCGGTCTCATTCCTTCTTGGAATGTGAGCCACGGGCAGTGCTTTAACCAAACCTCTTCCCTTTGTTCCAGGAGGAGGAACAGCCTGGAAGGACCCTGCTCCAACATCCCCCATCTTGGAGAGGCTGCAGTTGGATCAACCCGGCCTGACATTGTTTGGGAAGCTCATTGATTCCAGGTGCGGAGCCACTGAGGGAGACAGCCCCTCCTAGGAATATTTCCAGCATAATCCAAAGCAGGATGGTCGGTTTAGATGGGCCGTAATTGCCCTAATTTGGGCAAGATGGGACTTGCTGAGCTCTTAAATCAAAAATGAGGCTTCACATTTCATCCAGACACGACTCCGGTCATCCCAGCGCTCTTAAATCCATGAGTTGTTGATTTGGGAGATAAACAAGGGATGGGTTTGAACCAAACAGAAGAAAAAATAGAATTTCTCAACCACCCAAACTCCTAAAATTCCCTTTCAGGATGAATGGATTTCATCCTTTGACCGAGAGGAATTACAGTAGGTTTTCATCTCTAAACATATTCCCATAATTAAATTTCAGGAGGGGAATAAAATCTCAGGCAGGAAAATTCCACCGTTTCATTTGGGTTTTGTTTCATTCCTCTGACTTAAAAAAAAAATGCAATTAATTACCCCAAGCAGCTGAAATAATGGACCTGAATTTAATATATTTATATATTTTATTTACGTATTTATTTTATTTTGTGGCGAGTAAAATATTCCCTGAGGGAATGAGCGGCCCAGAGTCGGAAAAAGGATCCCTCAGGATTCCTGTGGCCTCTTTGCCTTGACAGCCAGTGTTCCTTGGTTTCAGCCTCATGTCCTGTTTCGCATTCCCTGGGTGATTCCTTGCAGGGAGAGGTGGAAAACGGGGGAGATATTCCGGTTTTTCTCTTTTCTCCTGTTGTCCTTGACCTGGCACCACATCCTGCCCTTTCTCCCCCACGGATTGCCTAACTCTCCGAGGCCTCTGGCATCACTTTGCCTCCCACACCCTGCACCTCCACACCCCTTTCATCACAATTCCACACCTCCTCCACTTCCCGGGGCTCCTTCCCCAGCTGGAGCCGTGAACTCTCCTTGTTTTCCACCCCTTTCCCCACGTTCTTTGCTCGCTGCATGTTTGGGACAACTCTTACTTCACCTACCCTGCCTTGACTTGTGGGTTCCTCTCGGCACTGAAATCTCTTCCCACTCCTGCCAACACCTCTGGAAAAGCCATTTATCATGGAGTTATGGAATGGTTTGGGTTGGAATGACCTTAAAGATGATTCAATCCAACATCCCATGGGCAGGGACACCTCCCACTGTCCCAGGGTGCTCCAAGCCTCAGTGTCCAACCTGGCCTTGG
>VZTD01003870.1:16513-49413 GCA_013397725.1 Rhagologus leucostigma
GTTTGGGTGGGAAGGGACCTTAAATCCCATCCTATTCCACTCCATCCATGGGCAGGGACACCTTCCACTATCCCAGGCTGCTCCAAGCCCCCCATCCAACCTGTCCTTGGACACTTCCAGGGATCCAGGGGCAGACAGAGCTGCTCTGGGAATTCCAGCCCAGCCCCTCCCCACCCTCACAGCCACGAATTCCTTCCCAAGATCCCATCTAAATCTCCTTAATATTCTCCTTTCTTGGCAAGGAACACGAAGCCAACTGGGCACTCTTGGATTGGTGTTCCAAAAGAAGACACAAGGACACAGTTTCTGTCCCAAAGGTTTTCCAGTCAAAGCAAAAATTTGGATCACACAGCAAATCAAAATATCCCAGATCCCAGCCTGGTCCAGGGAGTTCATTATCCCAACACCTTCCATAGCACCACAAGAGAGGATTCCAGGGCAGTGGTGGCATCTCAGCTCCATCCTGGAGCAGTTTGGGAATCTGGTTTCATTCCTCAGCTTCCACACGGATACCCCAAACTGACCAATTAGGTGGCCAGCGTGTGTTAATTAATTCATTAAGATCTATTAAGTGTTTTGAGTCACCTGCAGCCATCCCAATCCCAAAGCACCCTTCCATCATGAATTCCCTGGCCGCAGGGAGCTGGAATTGTCCTGTTGCTCCATTAAAAAGGAAAATTGAGCTGGCAGGGATTTCTCTCATGAAAGGTGAGCAAACCCCAGGCGGAAATTCAGAGATTTTCCACTTACTCATCCCGAACCCAGCCTAAAGGTCCTTACTCAGCTTCTACCACCTGCAAATAAATATTTTTAATGTCAACAGAGGATTCCCTGGGAATAGAGGAGAAATCCAGAGGAAAGGGCAAATGTGCAAGCCTGGTTTCCTTCCCAAAAAACCCTTGGATTGAGGCAAAGCTTCATCCTCCATAGCACAGACCAGGAAGGTTTCCAGGTGTCTCCAGAGCTTGGGGTTTTGTATTTCATTCTCTCTTTCCTCTCATCCCAGAGAAACGAGGGAAAGGGGATGAGGATGGATCCGTGTTCACAGCTGATGAGTAAGGCTGGAACAGTCCCGAGTTTTTCCTTGGAGGAAAGGGAGCTTTCCCACTGATTTATGTCTGTTTTTTTCCACCCATCCATTTTTTTTTTACAGGATTTGTGGACAGCTGATATCCTCAAGATTCCCTTTTCCCGCTACAAGGGGAACTCATGGATCTGGAAGAAGTTACTGGGTGTTGGCAAGAGTGGGAAGGGGTTTCAGGTCCGGCAGGGATCCAGACGCACATCAAGGAAGAAAAGGTGAAATAAGAGTTGTCTCAAAGTGATGATGGGACACAGAGAGAGCAAAAAACATGGAAAACGGGCTGGAAAACAAGGTAAATTCAAGGAATTTCTCCATGGAAAGGGTGGTCAGGCATTGGAGGTTTGGAGTCCCGGTCCCTGGAGATGTCCAAGGAATGCCTGGATGTGGCACTCAGCGCCACGGTGGGGATTGGTCCCAGGTTGGACTTGGTGATCCTGGATGGCTTTTCCAACCTCAGTGGTCCTAGGATTCTGGAAAGTTTGATGTCTTTGCAGGAAGTGATACTGAGCTTCACCTGAAAACGAGCACAGCTGGGTTAAAAAAATATCCCAAAATATCCGGTGCATTTATTCCCTTAAGAGGATGATACAAATGCATTTTCTGTTTTCTGGGAATGTTTGAGGTTAAAAATCCTTGGTTTATTGCTCTCCTGTCCAAGAAAGGCATTTTAAACTGCCAGAGGGCAGGGATGGATAGGATATTGGGAAGAAATTCCTCCCTGTGTAGGTGGTGAGGGGCTGGGATGGAATTCCCAGAGAAGCTATGGCTGACTCTGGATCCCTGGAAGTGTCCGAGGCCAGGTTGGACACTGGGGCTTGGAGCAGCCTGGGATAGTGGGAGGTGTCCCTGTCCATGGAACTGGAAGGGATTTAAGGTCCCTTCCAACCCAAACCACTCTGGGATTCTGGGAAGGACACTCTGGTTGATCACCTCAGAATTAAACCCGAGGTGATCCTGGATCCAAAGGAACGAAACGAGTGCAGCACCAGGGATCGGAATGGGAAATGGAGCAGGATCACTGCAGCCGGGCTGTTCACGGAAGCAGGAAATTTAGGCACCATCCCTGCTGTATCCTGGTTGGAATGTGGGTCCAGAAAAGCTCCTGTTAGCCTTGGTAGCCCCATCCCAGCTCTTCCTGCTCCGGCAGAGCCTTGTGTGAACCCCACAGGTCCCATCTTCCCGAGATCCATTAAAACCCCGGCCGGATCCAGGGGCAGAGATCCAGTGGAGCTGGGCTTAGGAAAAACAACAACAGAACAACCGAAAATCCTTTAGGAACACAGGAGAAAGCACAGATGGCCTGGAAAAGGGCATGGAAGAGAGGATGGGGTCACCCTCTGCCTTCCTCAGGGCCTGGAGCATCCCTCAAATTCTTCCGGAGCCAGGGACTCCACATGGAGCCCAGGCCTTGGCAGAGGAGGGAGATTTAATGGAATCCCACACCTGAGGGCAGAGGGAATTTGTTTATTTGGAAACAAAAGTTGTTTTTCCCATTTTTTGGGGGGTTGTTTTGTTTCAGCCTCCAGGCCCTTCCAGTCGGGGCCAAGTCAGGGAGCAGGAGGCCTGTTGGGATTTAACCCTGCTCCTGCTGCTTCCCAAAAAGTACAGGAGAAATAAATGTCTTTTTCTACGGATTAAATCCAGAAAAGACTGTGAGAGCGTTGTCAAATCCTGTCAACAGGAGTTTCCCTGGAAAAAGAGGAAAAATCCAGAGGAATGGGCAAATGTGCAAGGCCTGGTTCCTTCCCAAAACCTGGATTGAGGCAACACTTCATCCTCCATGGCACAGACCAGGAAGGTTTCCAGGTGTCTCCAGAGCTTGGGGTTTTGTGTGGTTCATCCCACAGAAATCAGGGAAAAGAGATAAGGATAATATTTTTAGGACTTACTCCGTGGAAATATCAAATCCCTCATGGAAAAGCAAAAATCAGCTCATTGAACAGCTAATCCCAGGGGTGAGCACCACAGAACAGCTCTGGAAGACATTCCTGGCTGGAATACTGAGCTTTTGGCTTATCGTGTTGCTTTCTCATTGATCTGCCTCATGACTTGGATTCCGTTTGTCACATCAGCAGATGGGAGAAGAAGGTGAGGAGAGGCTGAGTTCCAAGGCCAAAATCAAAGGAATTCTTTCCAAGGAAGAGCTCTCCGTGGCGTTGCTTCCAGGTCGGAGTCTCACTCCATGCAAAGGTTTCAGGAAAAGGAGAGAGAGTGCTGGGAAATGTTCTCATTCCAGAGGTGAGCAGAGGGATGCAAATTTTTCCTTTTTTTTCTCCTGTAGTTTCCAGTTTGGCACCAGGAGAACACAGAGGAGACCAGGAAAGGTGCGATAGAAATGGGAAAAGAGACATTCCAGCCATGGAAAAGCTGGATGCAGCACAAATCCCATGTCCAGGCGAGGCAAAGCCCCGGTCAATCCTTAGGGAATGTCAGTTTTCCTCTTCTCCCAGGTTTCACCCAATCTCTGGATCCGGGATATCGTCACGAGACCAAAGGGCCGCGATTGCTCCAGCGATTTCCATTATGGATGGAGCACGGGACACAGGGAATGCCAAGGATGAAGGGATTTATTTACAGTGCCTTTGAGCTATTTTTCCTATCAAAACATGGAGACAAAAAAGTTACAAATGGTTGGGAATTCTGCCAAGGGGTTGCACAACCAGCGCTGAGGCAACAAAGCCGAAAGCGCGACTCTGTTGGGTGGGAATCGCTCCCGACCGGAAGGACTCCAGGCCCTCCCAGAAAATGTGGTGGAGTGAACTCTGAGTAGGTGACAGTTCACCAGGAAGAGGAGCCACCGGGATATTTTTGGAAGAGAACCTGAGACACAGGTCCCGGCCAGGTGGAAGCTCCAGGAGCCAACTGGTTGCTCCACTGAGCCGGAATTGCATCCGGAGCGGAATGAGAGGGAAGGAAGTTTTTTAATCTGTGAGATGTTTCAGTCTGAGAGGTGGATGAGGCTCCTGGGGCCCTCCAGAACCTTCTGGAAATGCTGGAGGAGTTAAATCCAGTCCAGCCTTTAGGCCATTGTGGAGGACTAAAGGCATCTGATAAACCTGGATTTGGGTTCACTCGGAATGTTCTTCCACATTCCCAGAGAAGGCCAGAGTCACTTCCTCATGGAGAATCCAGGTCACAGAAGATATTGAAGGTCATCCTGGCTCCGGCTGCTTCACCAGGAAAAATCAGTCTCCTGTAAATAATGCTGTATCCACCAGTCTCTTGGGGATTTCTTGGATAATTTATGGTCAGAGAATCACAGAATTATGGAATGGTTTTGGGTTAGAAGAGACCTCAAATGGATCCAAGCCCAACCTTCCACCATCCAAGGTTGCTCCGAGCCCTGCCCCACCTGACCGTGGACACTCCCAGCCACAGCTTCTCTGGGAATAACCATGCCAGGGTCTCACCCTCATTCTCATCCTGATTTCCAGACTCTGGGATCCCACACATTCCAGACGGTGTCCCTGCCCATGGCATGGCGTGGAACTGCATTGTCTTTGAGGCCACTTCCCACCTGAACCATTCCATAGTTTTAAGGGAAGCAGCCACTGACCATCCCATGACCTTGGATGCTCCCAGGAAGCTCCAGGATGCTCCTGGATTGATTGACTCCTGGATTCCACAGGCATGGGAACACTGGGAATCTGTCACTGGAGGATTTAGGAGAGACCTAAAAAGCCCAGCCCAGCAAACTGAGCCACGCTCAGACTCATTATTAAGGGCAGGACTTGTCCCAGATTTTCCCTAATGGGCCACCCCTGGCTTGGCTTTGGATACTCCAGGAGCTGCCCACCCCAGTGAATCCCACTTATCCCAACATTCCGCATCCAGTTCTTTCCCTAGGCTGGACTTCGGGCTCAGCTCCAACCACTTTTAATTATTTTAAACATTTGGACTCATTTAACCTTTTTTCCTGTTTTTATTGCAAAAAAGAGCCTTTAACACTTCCCTTTTCCCTGATTTATTCCATGAAAGTGTCCAGTGGAGGGATCTGTGATTTTTGGGACAGGATTTGCTGTTCAGGGGACAATTGGAAGATGAAAACAGTTGGAATTTTTCCTGGGAAAATTCCTTAGGGCACCAGCCCTTAAGTCTGACTCTTGGAACTATTTTTAGGGCAGGCAGCCCCAAAAAAGATGCTTGGAAAACCTCTGCCAGAAGAATTCCTAACTGAGAGCAGAACTTTTTGGACACACCACAGTTCCAGAGTTTCCTCATGGAAGTGTAGAGATTCCAGGGAAAGAATCAGAGGGAGATGAATTTCAGAAAATACGGAAAAAACACCGGGATCGTATTTTAGATTTCTGGGGCGTTGTTTTATTTGTGTTATTGTAATTCTGGAGGAATAATTTTGATAATTTTCCATGGATTCATCAGGCAGTGTGACTTAGGCTGTCATGATCGAGTCATGGAAGTATTCCCTGATTTCCTTTTGTTTGCCTTTTCCAACCATTCCATTTGATCCCTTTGGAGATCAAAGCCTGCCCTGTTTGCGTTGTAATTAATCAGTAATGAAGCACCTTAATTACAACACAAACAGGAGCTCCTTTGATCCAGGAGGAAAGAGGAGGAATTCTCGGTAGCAGCTGCTCAGAAGAATTTGGGAAAAAGAAAATAAAAATAGGATTTTGGAAGGATTTCAGGGCA
The DNA here is from genome assembly GCA_013397725.1 of Rhagologus leucostigma. Classification (NCBI taxonomy): domain Eukaryota; kingdom Metazoa; phylum Chordata; class Aves; order Passeriformes; genus Rhagologus; species Rhagologus leucostigma. The sequence goes on from VZTD01003870.1 coordinate 22,248, forward strand.
TTGTGGAATGCCAGGAGCACCTTCCATAACATAGGGAGAAATAACATAAATATCATAAAACATTATTAAAATCCCATAAAATAACCCATAGAATTCCTTGAAGTCTGTTTTTGGAGAGAAAAATTCCCGGTGGTTTCCAAAGGCACTGAGTTTGTTCTGCTCCCAAGTGAAAAGAGGGGAAGTTCCTGGGAAAATGGGAGTGTGGAGCATCAGCCTCTTGCTGCTGCTTCAGCTCCTTTCCTTTGGATAAATCTGATGGATAAGGAGCTGCAGCTTCTTCCATCCCCTTCCATCCACCCAATCCAGCTCCCATTTGGATTCTGCTGCGGGAACACCCAAGAGAATCCTCTGGCTGGCGGGAAAAGCCGATTCCTGCAAGGCCCCTTTTCCCAGGAATGCCTTTGGGAGAAGTCGAAGTCCTGGCAGGAGGAAAAATGGAATCTCTGCTCTGCTTCCATCTCCTCACAGCCCTGGTTGGACCCGCGGATCCAGAGGCCTTTTCCAGCCTCAGTGATTCCATGAATCCATGTTTTGGGAATGATCAGTGCTCCCTGCGATATGAAATTACCTGGATGGAATTCTTCATCCATCACTCGCAGGTTTCTCCCAGAATTCCAAGCAGGAATTTGTCCAGGAATAAACATTTTGCAAGGCAAAAGGAAGCCAAGCCAAGACCAGTTAGGCCAATCTTTCTTTTTTTCCCCTAAAACTTTAATAATTAAATTAATAATAAACTATTCATTAAACTAATAATATAATATTATTTTACTATNTGATCTAAAAATGGAGCTATTGAAGTTTTATTGAAATTAAATTATTTAATGCATTTCTATTTAAAAAAAGGGCAAAATTAGGAAGGAAAAGAAAAACCTCAAGGCTTTTAATTAAAAATTAATCCAAATACTCGATTTTTATTAAAATGGAATTAACTAATGGCAAGATAATTCCACGGACAGCTTCTTATCTTGGATTTTCTTATGTAACTTGATTTCTTTTGAAGTTCCTTTGGAGCAGCAGATCCTTAATTTTATCTTTTCCCTTTATTTTTCTTAACACTGGAACTCTTCCAATTCCCACTTCCAACAGAACCTTTGGAGAGGGACAAGTGGAAGTGGCACTTGGGGACATGGACTGGTGGTTGGACTCGGTGACCTTGGAGGTCTTTTCCAACCTCAAGGATTCTTGGGAATCTCAGCAGAAACCTCCAAGGAGAGCCCTTTCCATGACCTCGGATAACTCTGGGCCTGCAGGAGAACTTCCTAAAGGAGCTGGGATGGGAATAGAAAATCGTGGAATATTCATGTGGATCCATCCTTTTGGCAAAGCTCAACTCCTGGCCCAGATCAAGGACAGTTTTCCGTGGAATTGTCTTTGTTTCTCCATGTCTGACCTTACAAACTCTTCTTCCCTATTTTTTCTTTTTTCCAATTTTTCCCCCCCTCCTCTTGTCCCTTCCCATTTTTCCCTTCGTGTCACCAGCATGAAACAGCTCCGGGCTGGATTGAAAGAACCGAGAAGCTGCAAGGAATCAAGCGGGATAATGGGAAGAAAGGCTCAATGGCTCTCCCGGGATTTCTCAGGGTTTCTCTCCAACTGTTTTCCACGGAGTCGAAAGTTCAACCTCCCATTTGCTGGAAAGGAAGGGGGAAAAAAAAAAGAAACCCAAAAAACAAGAGAGAAAGAAAGAGGACATGTCGTGATGTGGGAATCTTTGGCCTGGGATGAAGATGGAAGGCGCCACTTGGAAAAGCGGAGCTCTTCCAATGAGATCCAGATGTTCCTCGTGTTCCTAAACACATCCAGGCCGTTTCCAATTAGCCTGGAATTAGAGCAATAATGGGAAACAAAACAGGGGTGGTGCTTGGGGTTGTTTTCCCTCTCTCTGCTCCGTGTCCTTCCCTCTCTGCCCCAGCTGGATCGGGAGCGTTTCTCCGGCTGCCGTCTCCCTTTGCTTCCTGAAACGATCCTGATCATCCCATATTCCCCTCATCCTTCCTTTCCTCCTTTTCCTCAGACAACGGGATGTGGGACCAGTCCTGCAGCTTGATGAGAACGGCTCGTTCTGCTCATTTTCTACTCGTTAGGAGCTCACGGATAACGACACTTTTATGGATTTTTTTGGGATTTGTTGTTTTTTCCAAACCAAGCCTTGACCAAAAGTCTTTTCTCAGCTATGGGATTCCTCATTAGGGCAAGAAAGAGGGAGGGATTTGTCTCCAAATATTGGATTTTGGAATCAGAAATTGCCCTGAACTACTTTGTTTCCTCAATTTCTTTTTCCCAAAGAAATCAGGGATTTTGTTGAGGATTTTTGGGTGCTCCGAGACAAGTCAAAGAGTGAAAACAAACTAAAGGAATCCCAAACCCAGCCCCTCTTTCCCAACTTCCACCAGCTCCTTTGGCTAATCAAGATTTTAAGGCTTTTCCTTGGATGTTTTTAGTGGAAGATTCCATGCCCAAGGCAGAGGATTGGAAGGAGATAATCCTTAAGGTCCCTTCCAACCCAAATCATTCCATGATTCTATAATTTTGTGGTTTTATAGTTGGCCAATCATTAAAATAGTTAATTAATGAGGAAGAAATAATGTGAGGTAAATAAATAGTAAATAATAAAATAATAAGTAATAAAAATAAATAATAGAAAATAAACAAGAAAAATAAACAAAAAAAATAAAAATAAAAACGAAAATTTAAATATTAAATAGTGAAAAAGGAATAGTAAATAATAAGTGATAAAGAATGAGTAATAAATAATAAATAATTGTGGCACGTGGACAGTCCTGGCAGGGCTCAGGTGCGAAAGGGCTGAGCATTCCTAGAGCCCTGTCCAGCCTCCAGCTGTTCCAGGTGGCTCTTCCCAAATCCCAGGGGAGCAATTCCTGGAGAAGGGGTCAAGCACATGGAGGAAAACTCTGGGAGTTGCAGGCCAGGAATTCCAGACCCCCGACTGCCTTGGAAAGATCCAAAGGAATTGTCCTAACCCCCCAGGACAAGGGGCAGGCAGAGGGTCCCACACGAGGTGAGGAGCTCTCCCAGATCATTCCTGCCCTTGGGAATGTGCAGAGGGATGTGGGGAGGGTACGGAGGTGGGAATAGCAGAAATGGGAAGTGGAGCCATTGAGTTGATTTCCTCTCTACAGAATGTTGCAAGGGAATGATGGCAGCCACAGCCACATTCCTGAGACTGGGAAGGGTTGGGAATTTTCTGCCAAAAACCTGGGATGAGCCATGCCTTCTCCAGGGAAGGGGATGGCAGAGCAAGATTCCAATTCCCAAACCAAGCCAGGACCCCCTCCACTTCCAGAACGAGAATTCCCCCCTCTCCACATGCCTCAACTGGGCAGGATATCACAAACCACATGAAACCCTTCAAATTCCACATCCGTAATGCTCCCGGCCTGGTTTCCATGGCTCTTTCCGTGTGGCCTCATCCATTCCCCTTTCCCGTGTTCCTCGGCCATGAACTGAGGGCAGGCACCTTCCAAAATCCTCATTTTTCCTCCCTCCCATTCCCACAGAGGAGATCCAGAAGGAAGCTCCCTGTTGCGCATCTCCAGCCTTCCCAATCCCGACCTTCATTTATCAGGAGCCCAATCCCTTTTTTCTTTCCCTTCCTCTCCTTCCAAAGTCCATTTACAGGAACCCGCAGCCTCCACATGGACATTGTTCCTCTTTTTTTGGAGCTTCCTTTATTTCCCTGGAGATTGTTCCATGAGACAGAGGAATAAAATAAAACAAATGGATTCTGGAGTCTTCGCTTTACTTTTTTCCTTTCTTTAATTTTTTTTGCTGCAGTTTGTGTGTTTCAGTTAAGGAAAGAAAACCGAACAATGGGATCATCCCATCAGCTCCTAAATGTGCTGGATGGGATGTTCCTTGTGGGAAGATGCCTCCTTGAAGGAACAATCAGGAGGCTCCCTGGGGAAGCCACTTCCATGAAACCCAGCCCATGACATCCCAGTTTGTCCTGGTGCAGCTCAGGTCCAGCTCCATCCCGATCCCATGATCCCGAGGCTGCTGAGGAGCTCAGGAGGGTTTATTCCCTCCAGGCTGAGGCAGCTGGACACCCTCCAGCCTCCAAGCTGGCCCCAGTCCAGGTGGTTCCTGTGTCTCTGAACTGCAATTCCTGGCTTTTCCAGACCTGGCTTAGCAGGGACGGGATTAGCACAGCCCCTGATTTGCTGTATCAGCTCCACAGCAGAGCTTTTCCATCCTCTGGAAAACCTGGAAGCTGTGCATGGACCTGCCAAAGCAGCAAAGCCGGAGGGTGCTCCGGACTCTTGGAGATGTGTCCTGGCTCAAGGGAAATCCCAGTTTGGAGTCAGGACACATCCAGGGATGGGTTGTGACCCCAGAGCTGGGGATTTGCTTCCTCAGGTGGCTGAAGGATCCCAGGACAACCCACCTGGCTTGTTCCCAAGGAACTGGAATTCCTCCTGCACCGCTGGAGGGGATTTCCACAGGACAGACCCACTTCCAGGCTTGGGTAAAAGCTTGGGCACTGCTGGCTTGGCTCCTGTGGTGCAGGACAGGGAGCCAGGAGATCCTTCCAGAGCTCCTGCACAACCCTGGCTGGTCCCTCGGGACGTGGAGGGGCTGGAGCGTGTCCAGGGAAGGGAACGGAGCTGGGAAGGGGCTGGAGAATTCCTGAGGCAGCTGGGAAAGGGGCTCAGCCTGGAGAAAAGGAGGATCCAGGGGGACCTTCCGGCTCTGCACAACTCCCTGAAAGGTTGGGGCCAGGAGGGATTTGGGATCTGCTCCCAGGGAATAACATGATGAGAGGAAACGGCCTCAAGCTGTGCCAGGGGAGGTTCAGGTTGGACATCAGCAGGAATTTCCTCATGGAAAAGGGCAGTCACGGCTTGGAAGTGCCCAGGGAGGTTTGGAGTTCCCATCCCTGGAGGTGTCCAAGGAATGCCTGGACGTGGCACTCAGTGCCAAGGTGGGGATCGGTCCCAGGTTGGACTCGACGATCCCGGGGGATTTTCCAACCTCAACAATTCCATTGTTAGGACAATCCTTCCCTGGATCCCACTGGTCCCAGCTGGGCTGCAAATCCACACCTCCCAAATTCTTCCAGGTCAGCTCGGTCCCACATCTTGGACAAGACCAAAGCTGCTTCCACAGGCCCTGGAGCAATCCCCAGCTTTGTGATGAGCAAGGAGAATCCCGATTTCCTTCACCCCTGCTGTTCAAACCTCTCGTCCAGAGCAGCAGGAGGCTGCTCTCGGATTTCACCCACAGCCTGTCACAGTCCAGCAGCCCAAGAGGGAAAAGTGACCTTTGGAGCTCCACAGGAGCCGAGGCTGAGGAGCCCCTCCCGATCCTGCTTCCCACCCAACCTTTCAGCTCAGGCACATTCCCGGCAGGAACACGAGAGATCGGAGCTGGCGTGAGAAGGGCGGGCAGGGCTTGCAGAAAGTCTCTCCAAGTCCGCTTGAAGTTTAAGACTCGCCTTGAGCAGGGAGTGATCCCAAACAGGAGAGGTGGGAGGGGATTCCAGGCTGGAATCAGCTCCTTGATACCGGAAAGGGTTGGTGATAATCACGATTTTAATAAATTACTACAAATGCCTGGATTTTAGGGGGAGAGATGAGATTATGGAAATGAGCCTCGTTCCCTAAACTCTCCTGGAGGTGGCTTTGAAATGGGGATGAGGTGAAGTCCTGGAATCTTCCAGAGGTCAAGTTTGCTCCTTGGATCCCCCGTTTTTCCAACAGCAGCAAACCAGGAGAGGCCTTTGCTCCTTTTAACAGGGAAAAAAGGAATTTTTTCCTTCAGCCTTTGTCTTTAGGATGTGTTTAAAGTTCAGTTTGCCCTTTGCAGGCCTTAAAAGAATCCAAATTATTAATTTCTATCTTCATCAGAGATCCAAGCCCAGCTGTGCACCCAGATCAAGGAATATCCTGGAACAACCAGGGCTATCTGGGATCTTGCAATGTGAAAACAAACTGAAAGAAAGAAGAAAACGAGTGGGAGTTTTTCTGGAAACGTCCTGTTTATCTTCCTTAAGAAAAAGCGTAAAATGGGTTGCAGGATAGAAGCTGGATCTTGGATAGATCCACGTGGGAGCCAAGCCCATCCTGATTGCCAGGACTCAGCTCCAAGCTCATCTCCAGGCTGCCTGTGACTGTAAATTGGATGTTTTGGATAAGGGCATCAAACTTGGCCTCTTCCATCCCTCGGAATCCTCTTTGCACCACGAAATCCATGGATTATTCCACCTGACTTCAACTAACCTGGCACAGGTTGCCCATCCCTGGAAGTGTCCCAGGCCAGGTTGGAGGTGGCTTGGAGCAACCTGGGATAGTGGAAGATTGCCTGCCCATGGAAAGGGCTGGGATGAGAGGATCTCCAAGGTCCTTTCTAACCCAATCCCATTCTGGAATTCTTGCTTTTAAAAGTCCCGTGCCCATATTATTTCCCCTTGGTTAGAAAAAGGATTTGGAGGGAAAGGAGCTTTTCTCAAGGATAAATGGAGTCGCCTGGAGCCTTTTAAAGTCATTTTCCAGCTGCAAAACGTACTCCCAAGAGACTTTAAAGAGGGATCACCAACACGTGCTGCTCCTTGGAATCTAAATAAACCAGGAACGATCTTCCCAGCTCAAACACCAACCAGCACAGGTGACTGATGGATCCAGGAAGAAAATCCAGTCTCTTCCCAACCATCTCCTGATGGAGGGACCATTGTCAGGCCTTGCTACTCCCAGTCCTCCAGCCCTGCCTAATTAAGCCACTGGAATTATTCCAGGCACCACTTCGGAGAGTTCAGCTCGTGGTGCATCCTTGGGGGGCAGGAAGAGGAGAGAAAAGAAGGACAAATTCCAAATTAAACCCATCAAGAAGAACAAACCTCAAAAGGACTCCCCAGCCGAACATTTCCAGTGTCCTGTTCCTGCTGGGAATTCATTCCCGTTGCTCCTGATTTACAAGGGACATATGGAGGGTTGTTTACATTCTGCTCCTGGTTTATGTTCTTCCAGAAAGGAGGAATTCCTCCAGTAGGATTTGATTGCTTTCCTGTATCCCTCTCTCCCCCCAACCTCCAGGATCTGGTTTCGCTTAATGTGCCCAGAAGTTTCCGGAACAAAACAGCTCCTTGGATTTTTTTTTCCCCCTTTTTAATGGCTAAACAAAAAGTCGGCTCTTTTTTTCAGGAAGGTTCAGGCCGATTCCCATTATGTGGATCCACGATTCTGGATTCTTCCCTGTTTCCAGGGAAGCAGCCATGGCTTCACGTGGCACACGGATGAAGAGCTCCGGCTACGAGCACCAGCCAGGAACATCCTGAGAGAAACCATTCCCACCTATTCCTCTGGGAATTTTGGGTTGTCCAAGCTGAACAAGACTCCTGGTCTTACACTCCCGCTCTACAGATTCCAAAACTTCCATAGACCAAGGAAGAAATCCAAAGGAATATTGGTCACACCACAAGGAAAAAAGAGGATTTTTTTTTTGCTTTCCCAAAAATCTGCACCAGAGCCGAAGGTCCTCCAAGATTCCCTGAAATTCGGGTTGTGTTCCTGTTCCATGGATAATCAATGATCAAACTGTCCACCCAGTTTACTCCTTAAATTCCTGGAGACAGAGGACTTACTGGTGTGAATTCCAACTCTGTTCCCATAGGATTTGCGTCCTGGGCTGGATCCGAGGTTGCTCCAAGCCTTGTCCAGCTTGGCCTTGGACACTTTCAGGGATGGGGAGTTCACAGTGCAGACGATCCATGAAAAAATCCAATGGGATTCCAAGGAGCCGTGGAATTGGAAGATGTTATGGAAATGGTTTTTGCTTTATGAAATCTTGGGATCCCTGTTCCAGGTCAGAGGAACCAAGGGCCTGCAGGGCTCTCATTCCATGGCCTTTTCCACAAGTTTGGCTCCTCACGACACAGGAAAACACCTGGAAACCTCGGCTTTGCTGAGCCTGACTCACCCGGGAAGGAACAGACCCATTTTTAGATGGATTCTTCCCAAATGGGACACCAGGGTGTTAAATTTGATCTCAGAACCATCCCTCAATTCCTGGGATTTGCAAAATTTCCCACTTTGAGCACTGGTGTCCATAAAGTTTCAAATTTTTAAGGAAAAAAGAGGCTTTTTGGGCGGTTCAATCCCTGGATACACCTTGGCAAGGGAGAGGGAAAAGCATCCCGTCCGTCCCTGGATAACATCCTGCTCTCCAGGTAGGAATTCCCCAACAGGGACCTTATTTTGTTATCAGAGTTTTTTTCTGGTGAGTTTGAGGCTTTGGGAACACAAAAGGACTGTGATAAATCCGTAGGATCAGACATTCCAGGAGAGCCAGTAAAACACTGGAATTCAGGCCAGGTAACACTCAAGTCCCACCTATGTAAAAACACAGGGAATGACCAAAAAAAGGGATAAAATCCCACTGAAACTTAGGGAGAGTTGGCTCCTTTTAGAAAGGGATGACCTGAGAATTCGGAATCCATTTAAATAAGGAACAACGAGGATGTAATTGCATCCCCTTGGCTTTTCTGGTTTTTATTTACCCTTCCTCCCTTCCTTGGAAAAGCATCCCAGAACAAAAAAAAGAAGGGAAACGAGCCCGATAAATGGACCATCAAGAGGAATAATTAGTCCAGATAGGAAAATTAAATAGGGGCAGCCACTAATCAGCTGCTCCCGCTGCAAGGAGGAGGCTGGGAAAGGAATTTAATTCTTGGAGGAGCCTCTGAGGCAGAGTGGAAAGTAAAAATCCAGCTGGGCAGAAATTGGAGCGAGTCTGGGAGCAGGGAACAGGTGGAATTGGTTAGGGAAGAGCTCCCTCCCACCCGGCTTTTCCCCCCTCCCATTCTCCTGATTTTCCCTCCTGATTGGCAGCTGTGGGAGCTGGGAAGAAAAAAAAAAGTCTCCCCCTCCAAGATGGTGAAGCTGATCCAGCTGAGAGAGGCACTGGGAGCAGCCCTGCGGACCGCTTAGCTCCAGAGGGATCCCAATCCCAATCCTAATGCCAATCCCAATTCAGTGTTGGCCTCACGAGGAGAGGGGAATTCAGCAGCCCCAGTGCCCTGACCCCAATCCCGATCCCAATCCTTCAGTGCTAAAGGGAATTCAGCACCCCCGGAGCGCTGATCCCAATCCCATTCCTTCAGTTCTGGCTTCACGAGAAGGGAATTCAGCACTGCCAGAGCCTGATCCCAATTCCAACCCCTCAGTGCTGAGGGGAACTCAGCATTCCCAGAGCCCAATCCCAGTCCCAGTCCTTCAGTGCTGGCCTCACCAGGAGAGGGGAACTCGGCACCCGCAGAGCCATCATCCCAATCCCAACACCAATCCTTCAGTGCTGAGGGAAACTCAGCACCCGCAGAGCCCTGATCCCAATCCCAATCCTTCAGTGCTGAGGGGAACACGACACCCCCAGAACCCCAATCCCAATCCAAATCCTTCAGTGCTGGCCTCAAAAGGAAACTCAGCATCCCCAGAGAGCTGATCCCAAACCCAAGGGAAGGTTTTCCTGGGAAAACCAATCCTGAATAATCCCATCAGCCCATCCCAGTTCCGCACTCTCCCAGGAGATGAAGCTTTGGAGGATCCCACCGAGGCAGGAGGGAGCAGCTCCGGTTTCCCCACACCAAATTCCCTTTGGCTCCAGGATCTCCCTGTTCCTCCCATTCCCGTGAGGAATTCTAAGCTCCCCATTTGGGATCAGCATCCTTGGGGAATCTGGTCACCTGGAAAGACCACCATGGACAACAAACCAGTGTCCCAAACCATGTTTGGGACAAACCCAAAGGGAAACTGGGATAGACAAGGCTTTCTAATTCCTCACCCCAAGGAAGTTCGGGATCCTCATACCCCATTCCATTCGGGAAACTTTAGCTGCCCGAAGCCCTGGGCTAAGCAAACTCCTGTCTCCCGGAATGGAATCCATTCCGGAGCTGGAATGCCTCTAATTATCCCGACGCTAATAACGTTAGCTCCCAAAAGAGCTTGGGAAGGGATAAGTTACAAACATGGGATTCGAGCTGGGGCTTTCCAGGGAATGGTGCCAGGAGGGAGTGAGGGAGCGACACAAACTCCTCTGGTTCCATTTCCATGGAGGAAAATCAGTCTCCGTCCCATCCATAAGGAACAGATGTTTGAGCTGCAATTTGGGCACCAAGAACAGTGGCATTTTCTGGAATTCAGGAGAAAAGATCTGGAAACTTTTCCTCTTTTTTAGTTTTCTTCTCACGATTTACCCTAAGTATGAATTCCCAGGTTTCCTTCCCTTCCTATATGTGAAATCATGGATCTACGACTGGGAAAACTAAAAAACCCCAATTTTTCCATTTTTCAGATCATTTTCTCCTCACAATTTACCCCTGGTAGGAATTCGCAGTTTTCCTTCCCATATGAGAAATCATGGATCTATGACTGGGAAGACTAAAAAAACCACATTTTTCCTTTTCTTTTTTTAAATTTTAAACAACTGAATCCAGACTTTTATCTACCTCATCCAGCATTTGGGAAGTTCATCCCAGGTTACATCTGCCAGTGCTCGAAAAATTTGGGAATTCGTACAATCCATCTCCTCTTTCCTAAGGAAAGGTGACCTGGCTCCAAGCCTTGCTACAAGGAAAAAAAAAAAGAGCCTGGAGAAAACCGTATTTTTGAGAGGATTTTCTTTGGCTAAATCCAAGGTTTTCCATAGAAAAATCCAATTCCCACCCGGAACAGAGCTGACTCCCTCTGATTTATGGATTGGGATGAGGGGTGGGATTTTTTTGGTGCTCCTAATATTGGAGGGAACAGCAAACGGGATTTTCCAAGGAAAGGTCATGGGTTACTTTTTCTCTCAGTTCTGGGAGATTTTAAGATGAATTTTTTTAGTTTTTTCTTGGAAATATTAAAATTTTGGGAATGTTTGTCTTCATCAGGGTATTCCTGACATACTCCAGAATAATCTGAAGGGACTGAAGGGGTTAAGGATTATATTTAGACACAGAATAAAGGGCAGGAAAAAAAGTGACCAATTTAAAAATTAAAATAAATCTCAAGCCAGAGGATTTTAAACCAAAATATTCCCAATTTTGTCAGGTTTTTCCAAAGAAAATAAATCCAATTATTCCTGTTGTGGGATTGGGGATTCTTCCTGAGACTGTCACGGAATGAGATAAAGAAACACACACAGGGTGGGGTTTCCAATGCAAACCATTCCACGATTCCATGATTCCGCATTTGGAGGATGGTTTTCCAAAGGAATTTCCAGTTCCAGGCACAGAGCGGCTGTGAGCCATCCCGAGACTTTCTCCTCCAATCTCCAAACCTCTTCCCAAAGCATCCATGAGATATTTTCCAAGGTAAACACACAAATGTCACCAGGTGGGAATTAAACTTCACAAAATCTAAAGACACTTCATTGATTAAAAACCCCAAAATCCCCCAAAAATGAGATTTAAAGATCCAACACAGTCCATGGCAAAGAACATGCCCTGAGTTTAAAACAATTCCTAAATAGAAAAGCTGAGAATTCCTTGGATGGGTGACTTCATCCCAAAAAAATCAAACGTGGCCCAGACAGACGTAACAAACCTGGGAGTCATCCCGAGGACAAACGGGGAATCAATCCGAGTCGAAAAGATCAGGAAAAAGAACTCAAGGTTTAGGATCTGCCTCGAAAGCTCCGGTCTTTCCTACATCAACATTCCTGAGCAGTTAGGAAGAGATCCAAGATCATTCCGGGGTTTCCAGAGGCAGCTCAGGCAAAAGGAGAGGAAATTCGCGCTGCCGCGGAAGAAAACCACAAGAACCACAATTTCAGTTATTCCTTGAGCAAATACCAGGAGCCAAAATATTCGGGGATTGGGTTCAAATGTGGCCGAGGTGGGTGAGTATTCCAAGCATCTCCAGCTTTCCTGGATAAATTGTGTCTGCACAGGATGAGGAGCTGGACAGACACCCCTGGCTCGGGTCAGCACTGGGAGCTGGATCCTGACACAGCACAGATTTTGGGATGAATAATTCGTTCACTGAGGGAAAAAACCTGAAAAATTCCGGGTTTGGGGGCCACCAAAAATATTTGCAGACTCAGGGAATATTTTCCACCCAAAGCCTGAAAATATTTTAAGGCATCAGGGTTTGTTTAGATTTTTTTCCTAGTTTTTCACTCCAATGCCTCTGCTTGAAACAGAATTTTGGGGCTAAACTTGAGTTTAAGCAGACTGAGCTTAAAGATGATCCCATTTCCCAGTGAACACTGTGGCCCAACTCCAAGAAATCAGGGATTTGCACAGCTCCAGGAGGAACTGCTGGCATGGTCCCACTGGCTCAGTATTCCCAGGGAAAGGCTGGATCCAGGGCCAGAAGACTCAGTTCAGGAAAAGCTGCTCCATGACCTGGAGCAAGGAAGAGGAAGAACTTCTGGGCTATGGAGATGTTGATTTGGACTACTGAGGAGCCCGGGAACAAGAAAAACCTGGGAAGAGGTGGGAAGGAGCAGGAAGGAGCCTGGCTTGGCACTCCAAGAGCAGAGCTCCGGGAAGGAGATATCCCTGGAAATAAAAATCCGCTGGGAGCAGAGAGCAGCTGAGTTGATCCTGGAGAAATCATCTCGGGACAGTTCTCCAGGCTCCTCGAAGTCCATTAGAATTCCTTCCCAATATCCCACTTAAATTTCACTTTCCCACTGGGAAGCCATTCCCTGTGTCCTGTCCCTCCATCCCTTGTCCCAAGTCCCTCTCCAACTCTCCTGGAGCCCCTTTAGGGCCTGGAAGGTGCTCCAAGGTCTCCTTGGATCCTTTTTTTCTCCAGGCTGAACAAGATCCATGCTGAGATTCCATCCCAAAACGTTCCCAATTACCTCCTGCTTAGGGATTCCCTAAGCCAGGGGTGCCATCCCTAAAACTAGCAGCCCTTGATGGAGTTTTATGGCTTTTTCCTGCTTGGCTCCATGCTGGAAGGACAAGGAAAGAAAACCCAACTGGATATAAACCAGGAATTCTGTCCTCCTTGACAGAATTCAAGTGCTTCTCTTTGCCGTGTTGGGAGTTTGCTGAAGGAAACTGGATCCCATTTTGGCTATTCAGGAATTCTGGCCACCACCAGAGACGTTTTGGCCACGTGTAAACACCACCAGTTCCCAAAAATTCCTCAGTTCCTTTCCAGTGGTGGAGGGCAGGGACAGACCCCAACCTCATCAATCAGGTCCTGGGGTGTTTGTCCTTGTTCCATGAGGAATTCTCAGAGAATCCTGCAGGAAATTCCCAGCTGAATTCCAGGCCTGGAGCTGGGGCGACTGGCAAGGAACCGCAGTGAGAGGTTTTGGGGTTCCTGAGATGGGACTGATGCTCCTGGAATTCAGCACAAATATTTCCCTGGCAGCCAGAGGTGGGAAACAGGGAGAGATCTCCTCGTGGGAGAGCCTATGGAGCCATCCTGAGGCACACGCCTGGAGTTCACAGAGGATTTTGGGAGCGGGGGATGGACCTGCAGCTCCATCCCAGCCTGTCTCCTGCAGCTCCTAGAATCCCTTCCCTCTTTGGAATCTCCTCTGGAGGCACCTTCAATTCCTGATATCCAGTCCTGCTCACCACTCCGGATTCCACCTTTTCCTGGGGTCTCAACCCTCTGGCTGGGCTGGGAATGTCACCGAGGGGTCTGGAGGGGTCTCTGGTCACCTCCAGCCAGGTCAGAGGTAAAACCTCTCCACACAGGCACATGCCACATGGGAAAACACTTGGGAATGTTACATGTTGCCCATTCCCAATGCTGGAGCGACACTAGAGACCACCAACCTGTGCCAGGTGTCACCTGCCCCATGGCAAGGCCACCAGAGGTGACCCCAAACTGGAATTTGGGATAAGAACTTAATTCATCCCAAAATAGGTGCTCACCTCAAACACCCCTGGCTGGGAAAAGCAGGAACTGGGGGGAAGTTGGAGCTTGCCTTGAGTGGGTCCCCATCGCTGCTGGAGCCGCTCCTGAAGGGCTCCTGGAGCAGGGAAAAGAAAATCATGGAGCGAAAGGGGAAGTTTTTTGGTGGGGGGAGGAAGGATTGGGGTTTGTGACAAAGGGGCGGTTTGTCCCAGTGCCACAAAAACACCCCATGGACACCGATTCCCACTCTACTCCCAGGAGCAGAGGCCTCTGGAGCCTAAATCCAACCAGGAGAACGAGTCAGGCACCTGGCAGCGCATTCCAGCACATCTGCCGAGGCAGGTTTATTCCCCGTTCCTTTCCTTCCTCGTCTCCTCCCCCTTTCCCCGCCTTTCATGAGTAACGGGAGCCAAATCCTTCCATCCGTGACTCTGGCACAGCCCTGGATTTGGCAGGAAGTTCCTCAGGTGAGGCAGCGCTTGAACTTTGACCTTTTCATGCCTCTCCCAAGCTTTTCTCCCGGAATATTTCGGATTAACCCGGGAAACCTCCTGAGTGTGTGACCCAGCTCTTCTCTCATCCACAGGGATACAAATCAAGGCAGGATCCCACTTTTTCTCCCCAGGTTTGTCTAGGGTGGATTCCGGCATGAGGAGTTTGGGATGAGATCCCAGATCTGCCTTGACAAGTCCCAACAAAATTCCTCCCCATCCCAATTTTGCCACGCTGGATTCGCACTCCGGCTTGGCTCCGTGCAGGCGGGACATTCCCAGTGTCCCCACATCCCTCCCAGCCGATCCCACCAGATAAATTCCCCATCCAAACCAGGGAGATGCCCTTTGTGAGGAGCGGCAAGCACAAAATCCATGGAATTGTAGGATATCCTGAGTCGGCAGCGACCCACAAGGATCCAAGCCCAACTCCAGGTCCTGCACCAGGACAGATCCAAGAACCCCCCATGTGCTTGGGAGTGTCCGAATGCTTCCTGACCTCTGGCAGGTTTGGGAATCTGAAATTCCAATGGATTTTCCCTCCCACTGTCCCAGGCTGCTCCAAGCCCCAAAGTCCATGGACACTGCCAGGGATCCAGGGGCAGCCACAGCTTCTCTGGGAATTCCATCCCAGCCCCTCCCCACCCTCACAGCCAGGAATTCCTTCCCACTTTCCCATCTCTCCCTGCCCTCTGGCAGTGGGAAGCCATTCCCTGTGACCTGTCCCTCTCCCTTCTTTTTTTAAGCTCCCTTAAACTACTGGAATACTGGGATAGGTGTTCCCGGTCCAGTTTTCCATATTCCTAAAAACGGATGGATCTGAGATGACCCGTTATTGCACTGACTCCTCCTTCTCTCCCTGGTGGAAAAGTGGGATCTGCCTCCCAATTTTTCCACAAGCAATCCATTAATTAGGAAATCCAGTCAAAACTGGGCCAGCTGCATTTTCTGGGATCACCTCATTTCTTGGGATTTATGGAAAAAAATCCCTTTTTTCCCCCAAAAATGCAGAGGAGTTCCTTGGTTATTCAGCCACAGCATGGAAGTGGAAGCAGCCACCTTCTCCTGGTTACCCGATCCCGAGTCTGCATTTCCTTTACTCCAGGAATCCAAAAGAAACCCCAAAAATTTTGTTTCGGATGGAACCAAAGTATCGGGAACCTTGGTCAGACTTTGGGTTAATTTGAGTTTTCCCTTCTCCTTTCCAGCCTATTCAACCTCGAGAATTCCAGGGTCATGTCCACCAGCTGCTGTGGAGGAATCTCACACATTTTGGGTCCAGGCACATTATTTATAGGATTTTGAGGATACGACGTTGTGATCCATGAATTCCAAGCAGAATCCTCTAAGTAATGGAAAAAAGAGCAGATTCCAAGTGTGGAAGTCAGAAAAGAGTTCAAACCCGTTTTCAAAGTATCCAAATTCCAGATACTGATAAAATCCTTGGGTATCACTGATGCCTTTGATTGCTCAGGAAAAGAATATCCCGGGAGCATCAGCAAACTTGGGATCTGAACAGTCGGGAGACAAAGGGAAAAGAGAGGAAGTGGATTAAATTCTTGGAATGAGGAGCAGGCCAGAGAAGGATCGGGAATCGTTGCTGTGCAGCATCCCAGGAGCACAACTCCATATTCCCACGGGATAATACGTGAGGTTATTCCAGAAGTATTTTCAGAGGGAAAACTGATCCCTTTCAGGGCACTTCAAACCCACCTCTCAAGGAGGTGACGCTACCTGGACACAATTCCAAGGAAAAATGCCAGGAATGTGAAGTGACGGGGGCGGTTTCACAGAAACCTCTCAAGGATCTCCAGCTTCCTCCTCACCCTCCATAAAAAAAAGGGAAAAAAACACAGAAAGAAGAGTTGTCCCAACCATGAAGTCATCAAAGCTCTTTGTTCAAGGTTTAGGGAATGCAGAATATTTACTGGCAGGGCAGGAATCATCCGAAAATGGAAGGAGTCCATTAATTACAGGAGTAAATACAATTAATCTGGAGTTTCCATAAGCTGCTTTTAAAAAGTAATCCTTTCTCCCTGAAAGGTGGCTCCAGAAGGGAATTTTGGCGCCTGGCAGGAAAAGAGCCAAGGAGACACTTCCAAAATCCAGCTCCTCACTTGGGCTGGAAAAGGAAGAAACCGAGGTCATCAGCACAATTCCCAAAATTCTGAGCACTGGGAGACACTGGGAGGGAGCGGGAGATGAAAGGGAAAAAAGAAGGGAAAGGGGAAAGGCAACGTTTTCCTACAAAATTCCCAGAGCTGGTGGCTTCTGCTGGAATTTCTATCCGTGCCGACTTTGGGGTTGTCCATATTTAATTTGGGAATGATTCCCCTCATTTAATCCTGGTCTGAAGCTTTTAATTAATTAATTAAAATCCTTCAGGTCAAAATCAACTCAAGCCCAGCTGTTGTGACAAGGAATTGTGATTCCGTCACCTGGGAGCTCCATCACGGCGGTTCTGCACACGCAGAGCCGGGAAAGGATGAGAATGTGGGAAGTGCTGACATCCCATATTTTCAGAATCATTTGGGAAGTCTGGAAAAGGCAGGGAAAAGCTTGGGATGGGATGAGAAGTGTCTTTTCAGGGGATTCATGGCATCTTCAGTCAAACTTCCAAGGGTTTCCGAAGAAAAGAGTGGCCATCGAAATTCCCACCTCTTTCCAGCAAAGCAAGGCTGAGCTGCTTGGAATCACAGCCAGGGCTGGGATAGGATAAAATGGATTAAAAATGAGGAAAACCTCTGGTTATCCTGGGTAATTCCACGTCCCTGGATGACAGCGGCCGGACACGAGGGTGGAGGAGCTGCCAGGGGCAGGTTGAGCCCATCCTGTGCCTGTGGATTCCTCTTTCCATGGAAAAGTTCAGCTGATGCTTGTTCCCTGCTGGAGAATGGGCAAGGCAGAAGCAGCAAATCCTGTCCTGGGTCCCACCTGAGGACACTCTGGAAAAGCCCTGAGGAGCAATCCGGTGTTTTCCAACTTCACGCCAAAGTTTTGCAGGTGATTTCCTCGTGCAAAGCTCCTTGGCCTCTTCAGGCTTCCAGGAATTTTCCTCCTTCCTAGTCCAGGAACTGCAGCTGGAAAAGGCCTCATACCCCTAAATCCACATGAGGCTGAGGGGGCTCAGCAAAGAGGGGTAAAATTTTAGCTGGATTTTGAGGGAAAACAGTGCAAGGATCCAACAGGGATTGTTCAGCACAGGACCAGGATAACAGATCCAGGCTCACTGGCCTCTGCAGAATTCCAAGACTTTTCCTGCTTCCAGGTCCAGGAAGAGCAGCCTAAAAAGGCCTCATACCTCAAAACCCATGTGAGGCTGGGGGAGCTTACCCAGGAGATTTTAGCTGGATTTTGAGGGAAAATGCCACAAGGATCCAGCAGGGATTGTTCAACACCAGGATAACAGATCCAGGCTCTTTGGCCTCTGCAGAATTCCTAGACTTTTAGCTCTTCCTAATCCAGGAACTGCAGCCTAGAAGGGCCTCGCACCCCAAAATCGAGGTAGGCCTGGATGGACTCACCAAGAAGGGGTAAAATTTTCGCTGGATTTTGAGGGAAAGCACCGCAAGGATCCAGCAGGGATTGTTCAGCACGGAACCAGGATAACAGATCCCGGCTCTGCTCCTCAACCCCCAGATGGAAGGGGCAGCTCAGGTGTCCCTCCAGCAGCAGGACAGACACAGCCCCGGGCTCTGACTTTTGGAGGTGTGGGGCTGCACCCTGGCGAGGAGGAACCTCCGGCTCACTCCAACCACGACAAGAGGAAAAATATCCGGCTTTTCCAAGGGATGAAAGGCTCAAGGGATTAAGGCCCAGCCTCCTGCTGCCTTTCAGAGCTGCTGAACCGTGCAGGGATCGGTGTCAGCTGTGTTGGTTTAGTCGGGAGGCACAACAAAGCAGCCTGGCTTTCCTGGTGCCCGCACCTCCAGGGAGGATTCCCAGATTCCCGAAAACCCTGCTCCCACTGGGGCCAAGGAGGTGGAGAACAAAAGAGAAAAACCCTTAAACTTTTGACCCTGCCTAGGGCTCGTGGCATCAGGAATGACTCAAGAGGCAGCTCCCAGAGCCCTTCCCCGTGCCGCACGTGCCTCTGCACTTTGTCACCTCCTGCCACTGTTTGTCCCGGCCCCACAGGAGGGGCCGCAGGGTTCCTGGGAAGTTTTGCCCGTGGATGTGCCCCTCTGAGGTGGCAGGAAGTAAATGAAAGCCCTCAGGTCCCAAGAGCAAGCCGTATCTGTGGTCTTGGTCCACAAGATGAGAGCAGATTTGACAAATCCAGAGAAGCTGTGGCTGCCCCTGCATCCCTGGAAGTGTCCGAGGCCAGGTGGGATGGGGCTTGGAGCAACCTGGGGTAGTGAGAGGTGTCCTTGCCCTTGGATGGGGTAGAACGAGGTGATCCCTAAAGTCCCTTCCAACCCAAACCATTCCAGGATTCTGGAGCCACTCTGCTCTGGACAAAGGCTGGGAGAGCTGGGAATGTTCCCCTGGAGAAGGGAAGGCTCCAGGGAGAGCTCAGAGCCCCTTGCAGGGCCTGAAGGGGCTCCAGGAGAGCTGGAGAGGGACTGGGGACAAGGCCTGGAGGGACAGGACCCAGGGAATGGCTTCCCAGTGGGAAAGGGGAGATTGGGGTGGGATGTTGGGAAGGAATTTGTGTCTGTGAAGGTGGGGAGGGGCTGGTCTGGAATTCCCAGAGCAGCTGTGACTGCCTCTGGATCCCTGGCAGTGTCCAAGGCCAGGCTGGATGGGGCTTGGATCCACCTGGGATAGTGGAAGGTTTTTAGTGGAAGGGGTTGGAACGAGGTTAGATTTAAGGTTCCTTCCAAACCACTCCATGATTTTATGTTTCCAGCTTTCCCAAGCGTCCCAGGAAATCTCCAAGGAGCTCAATTCCCTTCTTTATCCCGACAACAACAATTTCACGTGGCCATGATCAGGCCATGATTATGCTGAATTTTGGGTCACCCAACATCCAAGTGGGGCAGAAAAAGCCCCTTTCCAACACTGACCGAGGTCAGGGGACACAGGAAGTGGCCCAAACTTTTCCTAAATGGATTCTGAAGGCTGCAAAGCTGCGGCTTATCCTAAAATCTCCCTAAAGTTGGTTTTGCTTCAGCTGCACATTTGGTGTTTGGTGGTGTCTGGTCCCAAGCTGCCTTTGAAGTGGGGCTTAGACAAGAAGCCCTGAGTCACCTCCCGAGGGACCTCCGGGCGAGTGACATCTGCCAGGCTTAATCCTGACCTCGGGAACAATGGGTGACTCACAAAGCTGAACTTTACCTCACTCCCAGATTAGCCCTGGCCACCTCCTTGGAGATCCCAAACATCAGGGAGTTCCTGCCCGGGATGATTCAGAGCGAAGATTAACGCGGGAGAAAGCCCCAAGCCAAGCGGAATTATTGGCAGAGCTGAGTTCAGCAGGAAATGTTTGCCTCGGCCCTGACTCCAGGATCCCATTATCCCACCATTATCCAGCCCTTGGAAGTTTTTCATCAGCGTGGAAGGGCAGGAAGGACAAACAGGGTGGTGATTGGAGCTCACATGAGATAAGAGGCGCTCCGAACCCTCTCTGTGAATCACACAGGGAAGCTGAGCCGTGATGACCTCTAAACCAAGCTCTGCTAATCTGAGCCTAAGAACCAGCTCCATCCTGGACCAGGCCCCTCCTGATCCAGCAGCAGGAACTCCACAAAGAAGTCCTTGTTTTAATCAATATTTTCCAGAGAAACACCAAAAAAAAAAAAAAAGAGTTCCAGGACTATTTCAATCTTCTTTGACAAGGAATACAAGGGAGCAGAGCCCAAAACTTCTGAAAAATCCAAATTTCCAAGTGTTTTCCTTTGTGTTTTCACCTTACAGCAGAAATTCCAACTTTCCCAAAAACAAATTAAAAATAATTTACTCAACTTTCTAATCCTTCACGTGGAAAAAAAAAACCCCTCACACAGCACAAAAAATCTCCATCTTCACCTTCATCAGCTGCTGCCATCACCCCATCCCTGACTCAGCTCTCCTGGATTAAAAAAAAACCCCACACAGCTGCAAATAAATTTATTCTTTCTTAATAAATCCTTTTAAAAAAAAGGCTGCTCATCCCCCACATTAATTAATGGCACCCAAGGTCTGCCCTAATTAGCTGCTGCTAATGAGAGAGTCTCACCCGTGCCGGGTTGGAGATTTACCTGCGAGGAAGGGACACCTGGAAGCCAAAAGCTCAGCAAAATCCAGCTTGGACCTGCTCGTCCTGTTCCACATCTCCTGATCCAGAGGGATTTGCTTTCTGCAATTCAGTTAGTGAGGAGGACAAGTTGTTATTCCCTCCATAATTCCTTGGGATAACAGGACTGGACAATTGTCACCAGGCAGTGGCAGCGGATGTGACTTGGTGGCAGTGGCCAGGAGAAAGAACATCCTCTTCTTTTTAAGGAATCACTCCTTGGCCACTCCCGCCTTTCCCTGCATCCAGACTCCTTAAAATTCCAGTTTTCCCAGTAAAACAGCTGAGCTGGCTACACTCAACCTAATCCAAGGATCTGGAAGTGCCTCGAGCTCCGAGTTGCTCCAGCCAGGTGGATTTTATGGTCCCAGCGAGGTCATTCCCAAATCCCTGCACTGCAAAGGTGATTCCTGCTGCCTCCTCCTCTTCTTAGCAATCAAAAAAGAATCAACAAAATCAGCAGAAATCATCAATATAATCAATAATGCAACTGGAACCTTCTCCACAGAAAAATCCCCGGAGGTCCCTGGCTATCAGGATCCACAAGGCTTGGGAAATTTATGGAGATCAATGAATTACTCAGGTTGGAAAAGCCCTCTGAGGTCACCAAGTCCAAGATGTGACCCATCCCCACCTTGTCACCAGCCCAGAGCACTGAGTGCCACGTCCAGGCGTTCCTTGCACATGGATGGATCCATCCATCACCTTTGGATGTCAGCTCCAGCCTAGATCCTTCTTTTTCCTGCTCCCAGCACTCCAGGTGTCATTCAATATCCCCGAGGATCCAGCCTCTTCTCCCAGGAACAAGTGACAGGACGAGAGGAAAAGGCCCCAAGTGGTGCCCAGGGAGGTTCAGGTTGGATATTGGGAATTTTTTTTCCTTTTTCACAGAAAGGGTTTTCAAGCTTTAGAACAATCCCAGGGAAGTGATGGACTCACCATGTCTGGAAGTGTTCAAAAAATGTGGGAATGTGGCACTGCAGGACGTGGATTAGTGGTGACCATGGTGGTGGTTGATGGTTGGACTTGATGATCTCAGAGGTCTTTTCCAAGCTTAATAATTCCATGATTCTGCATTTGGAATAAAGAGATGCAGACAGAGATAACCTCTGGCCTGAAGCACATGGAGTCACGGAATCATGGAATGGTTTGGGTTGGGAGGGGACCTTAAATCCCATCCCATTCCACCCCTGCCGTGGGTATGGACACCTCCCACTGTCCCAGGCTGCTCCCAGCCCCAGTGTCCAGCCTGGCATTGGACACTTCCAGGGATCCAGGGGCAGCCACGGCTGCTCTGGGAATTCCAGCCCAGCCCCTCCCCACCCTCACAGCCAGGATTTCCTTCCCAATATCCCACCCAAACCTCCTGTTTTTCGCTTTGGAGCCATTCCCTCTCTTCCCGCCACACGGATCACACTCCACACAACCACTCCAGCCTTCAGTCCATGGCCCTGCTTGGGTGCCACCCCAATGACGAGGAGTAGGGACAGGAAAACCTTGGGAATCACTGACCCTTGTCTCCAGGTGAGTTCATCCTCACTCGAGAGGCTCCAACAAGCCCATGCAGGCCCTACGGATCCACGGAACGCAGCATCTTCCCGCTCTGGATTTCCGCAGCGAATCGGTGCCAAAGTCCCGCTTTTTCCCTGCCTGTGACTCCGTAGCCTCACCCCCAGTTCAGCCCACACGGAACCACAGCGGAACAACCAGTGGCCACCCCCCGTCCCCTCCTCCCTTCCCGGGAGCTCTGGATTCTATTCCCGGCTTCCCTGGGGAGCAAACAGTCGTGGCCATCGGGTTTGTTTTAGGGTTTGCTGGAATTTCCTGGGGTTGGACCGAGGTTAACCACAGCCAGCTCTTGTGGCCGCGTCCTCAGCGTTCCCTATTGTTCCCTGCTAAGGTGGCTGGCCCTGGTTTTCTTGGAAGGCTGGGATGTTGTTTGGCATTCCTGGCTCGGCGCTCCATGGTGACGGAGAGGAGAAAGGAGAAGGAGCGGCTCTTCCTCTTTTAGGTCTGTGGCTTTGAGAGAGGGCCCAGTGTCACCGAGAGGTCACCCCGAGCTTGCTGAGATGGGATTTTGGACAGCAGGAGGCTGGAACCAGCTCCCTGCTCCCATAGGATTCCCTGGAGAGGCTTGGCGAAAAATGTCAGGAATCTCCCACTTCTGCCTCCTTCCATTGGGGTGTTCCGAAAGGCTTTTCTCCCGAGAAAAGGAGGAGAGGGCCGTTCCGTAAATAGCTTTTCCCTGCTGGGACAGGATCAGCCACATTCATGCTGTGTCCCGACCTTTTGCTACTGGAAAGCGGAATTTCCTCGGCTCTGCCAAGAGTCCGTCCCTGTCCTGGCTCCCGGCGGTGCTCCCTGGTGGGAGGACACGCTCCGTCCGCAGCCACAGGGACACAAGTCCTTCCCAGCTCGGCTCTGTCAGTGCCTAAGAGTGGAAACTGAGCTCATCCTCGTGGATGTACCCCGGAGCCAAGGGCTGGGACTGATTCATGCCTGGAGGGAAGGGAAGGCGCCGAGCACGACTCCGTTGGCTCCACCGGGTTATTCCAAGGAGTCAACAATGAGAACTGTGTGACACAGGACACCGGACAAGGAGCGAGGGAATCTGGCTGCTAAATTAAATCATGGGATCATCATGGAATGGTTTGTTGGGAAGGGACCTTAAATCCCACCCCGTTCCACCCCTTGGATACCTCCCACTATCCCAGGTTGCTCCAAGCCCCGTCCAACCTTGCCTTGGCCACCTCTCACACCCTGCTCTGTGATCCACCATCTCACAGAGCTTTTATTCCTCCTTTCCCACCTTTCTTCCAGGAATGTCTGCCCGAAGTGGCCACCTTGGTCGGAGTTACTCATCCACAGCTCATGGATTGGAGAGGAAAAGATCCTGAAGAAAGGAGGTCACCTCAGCCCAAGATTGCTGCCTGACATGGTTTGGAGGAGGTGACACACACACGACCTCCTCGTGGCCTTCCCAACTCTTTGATGGATCCCTTCCAACTGGAGATATCCAATAATTCCATGAATTAATTAAAAAATTAATTTTAAAATTAATTTACAAATTAATTAACAAATTAATTTACACATTAATTAACAAATTAATTAACAAATTAATTGGGAGAGCCTAAAATTGCCGATTTATAGATTAAAGCAGATATTCCACAGGGGTTGAAAGCCTTGAGTAGCAAGAGGTACCTGAGTAACTCATATTTGATTTTCCAGTGGTGGGATTCCTTTGGAATCGTGGAATTTCACAGAAGCAGGGCTGAAAAACTGGCTGGAAAGGAATTTCATGGAATCATAGAAAAGTTTGGAAAAGAATTTAAAGCTCATCCAGTGCCACCCCTGCCATGGGCAAAGACACCTCCCACTATCCCAGGCTGCTCCAAGCCCTGTCCAACCTGGCCTTGGGCACTTCCAGGGATCCAGGGGCAGCCACAGCTGCTCTGGGAATTCCATCCCAGACCCTCCCCACCCTCTGAGTAAAGCTCTTCCTGACATCTGATCTAACCTGATTTTAATGATTCTGATTGGATCTGACTTGCATTTTAATTGTATCCACCTCCCTCCCCTTCCCCAAAATTCACCATCATGAGATTCCCTAAAGATCTCAGCACGGTCCTGGCTGATGGGACAAGTGGCTGGAATTCCTCGGAGCTCTCAGCTCTGCAGCAGCAGGACCCAGGTACCTTCACCTGTTAGGAACAAGTTTTTATGGAATATTTGCATCCCAGGCCCGGAAATTTTTGGTCTGGGATGGCTCCATTGTCAGCAGGATCCACAGGACAGGAGGGATTGTCACAGTCCTGAGGGCCTGGCCAGGGAAAAAAGGAACATTTAAACAAACCAGTGGAAAAAGAGACACTTCAAAAAGCCAAAATCCACCCAGGAAATGCCCAGAAACCCCAAAACCAGCCAGGAGCGAAGGTTGTCCCTCTCAGGGGCCACCACCGACCAAACCTCATCTGAAAAAGCCTCTTCCTAACACCAGATCTAATTTGATTTTAATGACTTTAATTGGATCTAACTTTCATTTTAATTGTATCCACCTTCCCTCCCCTTCCCCAAAATCCACCATCGCAAGATTTCCACGTTCCTGGCTGATGGGACAAGGGCCCTCTGCAGCAACAGGGCTCAGTCAAAACTTCACCTGTTGGGAACAAGTTTTTGTGGAATATTGGGATGCCAGGCCCGGGAATTTTTGGCCTGGGATGGCTCCGTTGTCAGCAGGATCCACAGGACTGTAAAAGAGTGAGTGTCACAGTCCTGAGGCCTGTCCAGCGGAAAAAGGGACAGTTAAAAAAGCCAAAATCCCCCAACAAAGGCCCAGAAACCCCAAACCAGCCAGAAGTGAAGGTTGTCCCTCTCAAGGGACACCACCGCCCAAACCTCGTTTAAAAACCTTTCCCCTTTCTCCTCCCGGGCCCGGCACTGCTGTGTCCCACTCCTGGGAAGACGCAGGGAAGATTTCTGTGGCTTAGTCAGGCCACGATCCTGGATAAAAATGGCTCTGGAAGCAAAGAGAATGAGTCACCCGTCCCAAAGTCCAGGAGTCGTCAAGCCTGGCCCTGTAACGAGCTGTTGACACCGCTGGGAAATGACTGTGAGCAAGAGCAGCCTCTTGTCTCTGCCTCGAGCACCCCTGACCTTGCTTTGGGATGTCACGAGTGGCCTGTGGGACACATGAATCCAATTATTTTGCCCTAAAATTGCCCTTTGAGGGCCTCATTCTGCTGTCAGCCCCCACCCTCGGCCCGGCTTCCAAAAAAATCAGGGATAAACCCTGTGAAACATCCCCCAGCAGCAGGGCAGCTTGTTATCCCTGTGGTTAATCATTAACTCCTGGGATGCTCTGGGAGAAGCCAGGGAAGGTGGGACACAGACAGAGGGGACCCCGTGTGTGAGGGGTTCAGCGTCATCTCGTGGGGGGTGGAGCTGCTCCAAGGATTTTTGGGGAGTGAGACACCCCATGGGTTCCTCCTGCGGGGAGAAGAAGGGAATAAAGAAGGGGGAAGGAGGAATGGGAAAACCACTGAGTTCCAAGTGCTGCAGAGAGGAGGAGGAAATAATCAGAGGAGGCCCCTCCTGTTCAAACCCAGACCCGGAAGATGCCACAGTTTCATGGAAAACTGGGAAAAAGGACTTCCCTGTTTTGCTGGCTTCCCCTACAAAGCCTTTCCTCTGCCTGCTCCCAGAACATTCCCAGCTGTCCCAGTCTGCTCCAGATTTGCCCTCTGGAGCAGCTTTGGGCACTCCAAGTGCTGCCTCCAGCCAGGGCTGGAAACCATCCTTGGTTTTGGGCAGGGAAGTGGAGCTGGAGCACCCTGGGCCAGGCTGGGAAGGAACCTGGCGGAACATCAGGAATTTGGGCCAAGGAGGTCAAGGCAGGGCTCGACTTGAGCTCCAGACAAGCCAAGCGTCCAAAACTTCCTGGGCAGCTCAACTCCAGGGCTAGGAGTTTGCTGGGAAGGGTTGGGAAGTGCAGCTCAGCCCCATGAAGGTGCAGCTTCATCAGGAGAGGAGGAAAGTCCCGGGAAGGAGCTTCCAGCTTTCCCTGTCTTGGTGTGGTGAGGTCTGGATGTTCCATTCCTGCTTCTCCCTCTCTCCAAAGCTTTGCTTTCCATGGCAAATGTGCCAGGAGGACAAATTTAGCCCTGAGCTGTCCAGGAACATCCAGAGCTTTGCTGGGATTTGCCGCTGAGATATTCATGCATCACCTGAGCATCTTCCAGTTCCAGCAGCTCATTCCCAGTTCCAAACTCCTCATTTTCCAGTTCTAACAGCTCATTCCCAGTTCCAAAGTCCCCATTTTCTAGTTCCAAGAGCTCATTCCCAATTCTAAACTCCTCGTTTTCCAGTTCCAAATCTCATTCCCAGTTCCAAACTCATTTTCCAGTTCCAACATCTCAAATCCAGTTCCAAACTCCCCATTTTCCAGTTCCAACATCTCAAACCCACTTCCAAGCCCCCCATCTTCCAGGTACAGCGGCTCATGCCCAGTTCCGGCATCTTAAACCCATTCCCAACTCCCCATTTTCCAGCTGCAGCATCTCAAACCCATTCCAAACTCCTCATTTTCCAGTTCCAATGGCTCATTCCCAGTTCCAAAGTCCCCATTTTCTGGTTCCAACAGCTCTAACCCATTCCAAACTCCTCATTTCCCAGTTCCAAACTCCTCATCTTCCAGTTCCAACAGCTCATTCCCAGCTCCAAACTCCTCATTTCCCGCCCTGTGCCAGAGATGTGGCCAAGCTGTGCCACAGCCAAGCCAAGGACAATTCCTTGTCACCCGGGAGACACAAGCGGCATCAGCAGGACATCACTGACCCCTGGATGCCACCACCCCCAGGGACCATATTCAGGCACCACTTCCACCTAAAAAACGGGGGGAGAAAGGGAAAAAAATGATGAGAAAGAAAAAAAAAAAGGGACAAAAGGGGGTGGGGACAGGAAAATAAAAAGTTCTGGAGTGTGAACTGACAGTGACCTGTCAGAAAAATGTTGCATCCAAACTTTCCCATCGAGCCCTGGAAATTTGTTCCTTATTAAAGAAAGAGGGGGTGTATCCAGTTCAAAGGAGAAAGCTGGAGCAGCGAAGGATTCCGTGGCTGCTCCTGTGGTGGATTTTTTTT
>VZTD01003870.1:49521-79373 GCA_013397725.1 Rhagologus leucostigma
AAAAAAAACCCTGAAAAAAAAAAAAGGGAGAAAAGTCGTGGAGGAGGGAGGGAAATCTCCAATTTGTGGGAACTGCTGGTGTTGAAGTGGAAATGCAGGGAGGGGTTTGGATTTTCCCAGGCTTGGAGCTCGGAATTCTATTTTTACAGAGCACAGGAGAAAGGGCGGGAGAGGGATTAAAGCAGTGTAAAAGCAGGAAATAAATGGAAATGTCACATAATTCAGGAGCTGTTACTATTATTTATTATTTGAATCCTATTTATTCCTTGGGGGATCCACAGTAGCTGGAACACCGGGACAAAAAACTGGGAAAAAACAAAACCCTTGGAAGGAATTCTGGGACACCGATGGGGTTTTTTGGTGCGTTTTGCCTCATTGAGTTGGAAATTGTAGTGGAGGGATGAAGAATGGATGGAATCATCCTGGAATTCTGCAGGGAATATCCTGGACACTGCTCACCTGAGCTGGACCTCCATGGAATCGTGGAATGGAATCAGCAAGGCTGGAAAAGGCCTCCAAGAAGATCAGATCCAAGCTTTGATCCCACACCACCTTAATCAGTTGAACCACAGCAACCATGTGGTCAGAATACCATGTCCGGTCCTTATTAAGGGAACCTGGAGTCCTGAAAATTTCCTGGAGTGCCCAGAAAATCCCTGGATTTGCCATAAATGCCCAAAGGAATAGGGATGTTCATGGGAATGCTGCAAATTCGCCCAAAAAAAACCTCTCTGGGGAGGATTTGGCCGTCAGGAGACACTTGAAGTGCACCACCTTCTCATGGAGACCCCAAAGACAAATCCATGGCTCAAATCTTCCTCTGGGAAAGCAGGATGGGCAGGGATAGGGCCTGAATCCGTCTACAAATCCATGATCAGGGTTGATGCAAAATTCCAACTAAATCCTCACCTTGCGTGCAGGCCCGGCCGGCAGCAGGTGCCGAAGGAAGACCTAAAACCTGGAAAATCAGAGTTTTCCCAGTCTCGAGCCCTCTGCTCATGTGACCACACCAAACCACCTTCCTGGACTGATCCGGGTCCATTTTATAATTCCTGACCCACACTCCTCATGCCAGAGGGAATTTCCTGAATCTCACATCTCCTCTTCCTCGGAAATTCACTTATAGCCCCTTTATCCCAAATCAAAGATTCCAGAGTGACTCTGGGCACTGCAAAAAGACCCTGGAAAAGCCAACTAAATGTCAGGGAAAGGTGGGAGGAAGAGGAGTTACCTGGGATACAGTTTTCCCTTTGTTTCCAGGGAAAAATGGAAAGAAAATTTCCAAGGTTTGGTTGTCAGCTGGATGAGAAGGTCAGTGTTGGATCCTTTCTTTATCCTCGTCTCTCTGACATGGGAATTGTCCTCCTCCATCGCAAAACAGGGCCAGGCTCAGATAAGCACCTTATCCTGACATTCATGGAATCGTGGAATGGTTTGGGTGGGAAAGGACTGGAAAATCCCACCCCATTCCACCCTGTCCACAGGCAGGGACACCTCCCACTGTCCCAGACTGCTCCAAGCCCCAGCGCCCAGCCTGGCCTTGGGCACTCCCAGGGATCCAGGAGCAGCCACAGCTTCTCCGGGAATTCCATCCCAGCCCTCCCCATCCTCACAGGGGAAAATTCCTTCCCAAGATCCCATCTAAATCCACCGTCTTTGAGCTTGGAGCCATTCCCACTTGTCCTATCACTCCATGCCCACGCCTGCGTCTGTGCCAGGAGGAAGCGAACTTTCCTTGGAAGAGCTGAAGAAAAATCCCACTTTTTCACTCCTTGCTCCTGCCAGATTATCCAGGAGTCCCACGGGAGCTCAAATCCATCTGCTCCACTCCAGTGGGTGGGAGAGGAACAACACAGGCTTGGATCCAGCCCATGGAATGGGGTCTCCATCTGGGAGAGCTCACAGGATTTTTGCTCTTGGCAGCACCGACTCCCACAGGGAGCCGATGTTATCCCACTTCCTTCTGCCTCCCAGCTGTATCCTCGGAGGAAAGGGGAATTCAGGATGTGCCAGGTTGGCCAGGCTGGAGTAAATATTCCTCCCAGGAGCTGGAATGGGGCTGTGTTTAGGATTTGGGCTGGATTTGATGTTGGGAACACAGGGATGGTTCCGTTCTTTTTGGGAAGTGCTTCCTCAGATCTGAGGTCTTTCCTGCTCCTCATCCCAGTGCAGAGGCCGGGAAGGAACCAGGAGTTGGGAAAATCTACAGCCATGACCACAGGGCCATTCCAGAACTTGGGAACCACCCTCAGTGGATAAAACTGGGCGAAACGGAAGGAATGTGGAGACATTCCAAGTGATACCCCTTTGTCTTCCCAAGTCGTCATTCCTGGGGTGGAGCCTGGTTTTCCCAGGGATGGGCGAACACCTGCCTGGGAGGAGAAGGGGGAATGAATTCCTTGTTTCCTTTTTTTCATGTGGATTTTCCCCTCCCTATTGATCTCTGTATCAACCCATGAGTTTTCCCATTTTTCCCTCCTGATTCGCTCCCTATTCCAATGTGGATGAATTCCCAGTGGAGGTTAAGGCACTCCACAGGTGTTTCCCACTTGAAATGGCACGGAGCTCATTTTCATCCCAGCTTTCCTTCCTTCATCCTGCTTCCTCAGCATTTCCCAAATTCCCACTGTCTGGACCCAAGACCCAATTCCTTGGAGGCAGGACGAGATGGGAATAAAGATGGGATGTGCACAAAGGAGAAATTCCTTGCTGAGTCAGGGCCTGGGCAGCAAAATTAAACAGGAATGAAAAAAGTGGATTTTTTTTAGGAAATTGTTTGTCTCCCTATTTTTAGGAGAGGCCGTTGTTTCCCTATTTTTAAACCAGGCTGGAGGAGCAAAATGAGAGGTTTTGTTCTAAATCCAAAGAGGAATTTTCAGATGGGTTGAGCTACAAAAAAGCTGCAGTTTTGGGACAAAGCTCTTTCAGCCATGGGAGGTTTGCCGTGATTTAAAGCCATTCCTCACTCAGAATTTGTATGAAGGAAGCTCAGGATTGCTCCAGAAATAGGGAATTTGTTCATCTGGTCAAGGCTTCAAACCTCTGTCCACTCGCAGCAGTGCGGGGGTATCACAGAGTATCCTGACGGGAAGAATCAGGAATCACAAGGATCATGGATCCAAATCCTTCCCTGCCCAGACACCCCAATAATCCCACCCTGTGCATCCCTAAAAGCGTCCGAACGCTCCTGGAGCTCTGGCAGCCTTGGGAATGTGCCCGTTCCCTGGGGAGCATAAAGGGTTTGGAAAGCTCAGGAAAGGAGCAATTCAGGCTCTCCAGAGCCATCATCACCCTCGGCTCCTTAGTGTTTCATTTATCCGTGTGGAAACCAAGGACTTGGAGCGGCACGGGATCGTTTGGATGTGCTGACAACATGTTTTTCATGGAATCATGGGAAGGGATAGGAAGGGATGGGAAGACCTTAAAACTTATCCAGTCCCCCACCCTGCCACGGGCAGGGACACCTCCCACTGTCCCAGGTGGCTCCCAGCCCCTTCCAGCCTGGCCTTAGACACTTCCAGAGCTGGGAATCCACAACTTCTCTTCCTAACTTTGTTCTTCCTACTTTTTAAGGAAATCTTGGAGAAGGTTTTTCTCTGCCCTGGATTAGCGAACACTTAAAAATAGCCAAAGAAAACGAGGTGAGCACCAGCCTTGGCTTGGGACAGATGGCACAGAAAGAAACTTCCTTTGTTTTCAGGCAGCAAAAGGATCCGGAGGGAAATGGAAAAAGGGAGTCTGGGATTTTTCTCTGTCAGGACAGGGCCAGGCTGTGGCACTTGATAGGGAATTTTTGGGTTCCTTTATCCCTGCTTTTCCTGGGGCCAACCCTTCCTCCTCGTCTCCCAGTATCTCTCCATGACATTAACAAAAACAACCCAGCAGGACATCACTCCTTGTCTGTTCCCAGCGCCTGCATTCCATGGAATATTTGGATGACATGAGCCAGGTCTCACGGGGAACACCAAACCCCTGTTTCCACCCCCTGAAAAAGAGGGATTTTCCCATAAATAAAGCTTTTTTCTGTCAAGCTTCTCCTCAGGCTGAGATCCCAGGGGATTTGACGTGCTCCTGGTCACCTCGGCAGTGCTGGAATTCTTGGAGAGAAGTCCAAGTGGGACAAAATGAAGTGGCTGGAAGGATGGACTTATGAGGAAAAAAGCTGGAGGAGCTAAATATGGGTAGCTTGGCTGGAAAACAGGGAAGGAGGACAACTGTCTGCGGATGGACAGAAATATCCGAGAGAGGGAGGAATTGTTTGGGTCAGACCGACTGGGGAATAACCAGGAATCACGAGATGGGATTAAGGAATGGAAAATGAGCACTGGCCATCGGGGGAAACATTCCTAGCAGCAAGACCCAACCTCTTCTATTGGGGAACATCCGCCCTCCCCCAGGGCTGGGGTGGGAATCCTGCTCTTGGAGACATTTAAAAATGTCGTGGACAGCACTTGGGAATCACCCTTGGGGTAGGGATGGATTGGATCCAGGCAAGGTGTTCCCTGCAGGAAGCACAACGTGATGCCGAGCACGCCTGGGCCATGGGAAGGGGCCCAGGGAGCACAGGCTGCCCAAATCTGGGAAAATCCAGGCACGGACTCATGGAATCGCAGAATGGGCTGGGTTGGAAGGGAAATTTAAGGACATTCCGTGAGGGACACCTCCCACGATCCCAGGGGGCTCCAAACCCCATCCGACCTGGCCTTGGACGCTTCCAGGGATGGTGAATCCACAACTTCTCTGGGATATTCCATGCTTGGAGTAGCTCCACCATGAGGGTTTGGAAAACAAGTTGCTCCCCTTCTTCCTTCTCTCCAAGGCACCTGGAAATGAGGGAATATTCAGATATAAAGCTAGGAATTTTGGGAAACAGTGATAGGAATTTTCACCACCAGAATTTTTCTTTGTCCAGAGTTTGGACACCTCCTGCTTATCTCTTTGGGGTTTTCCACCCACAACTTCCATCCCATGTTCCCATCCCGGAGGGCACCAGAGCAGGTTCAAAATCCAACCAAATCCAGAAAAAAAATTAATGAAAAGAGGGTTTTTTTCAGGCCTCTTAGTCCATTTTTCTCCCTCCTGGGACCAGTTCCACCCCTCAACCAGGACCAACCTTCTCCTCCTGTCCCACACAAATGTCCCACTCCTGGATTTGGATCCCAGCGTTTTGTCTGCAGGGGCTCCAGGAGCAGGTTCTCCTCCTCTTTTCCCCAGTCCCCTTTTACACACTCGCAGTCTCCCAGCAAATCCCTCTGCACTCATCTCCTCTCCAGACAAAACAATCCCAACTCTTTCCGTCCTTCCGTGGAGGTCATGTTTGCCGGACCTCTGATCGTTCCTGCTGCTCTCCCCTGGACCTTTTCCAGCTGGCCTTGGTGTCCCTCGGAATGCCTTGTCCCGGACACTTGGGCTCCAGCTGAAGCCTTTTGGGACTCCTCAGCTCGGAGATCTCAGCTCAGCCCATCAGAGAGGGGGATTAAAGTTCCTAAGTCTGGATCTGGTTCCGAATCCGCGTTTCCTCCGTGCTTGGGATGGCTCTGTTGTTCCCACCAGAGACTGTGGGGAATGCAAATATCCCAAATGCTCCAAGATTTGAGAGCCAGCCCTGGACACATGAAAAAAAGATGGAATAGAAACTCTTCCCAAAGGTCCCCAATGCACAGCACACCTGGGGACTTCCCAGCTCCATGTGCAGGATTTGAGGTGGGATGAAGGGAATTCTGCTGTACCCAAATATTCCTCTTTTTACCTGGGCAGGTGGGGGTAGGACAAAGGAGCATGAGTTTAAACTAAAAGAGGAGAGATTTAAATGGGATTTGGGAAGAAACTCTTCCCTGTGAGGGTGGGGAGGGGCTGGGATGGAATTCCCAGAGCAGCTGTGGCTGCCCCTGGATCCCTGGCAGTGTCCAAGGCCAGGCTGGACACTGGGGCTTGGAGCAGCCTGGGATAGTGGAAGATGTCCCTGCCATGGCAGGGGGTGGAATGGGATGGGATTTAAGGTCCCTTCCCACTCAAACCATTCCAGGATTCTGGAATCACTCTGCTCTGGAGCCAGGCTGGGAGAGCTGGGAATGTTCCCCTGGAGAAGGGAAGGCTCCAGGGAGAGCTCAGAGCCCCTTGCAGGGCCTGAAGGGGCTCCAGGAGAGCTGGAGAGGGACTGGGGACAAGGCCTGGAGGGACAGGACCCAGGGAATGGCTTCCCAGTGGGAAAGGGGAGATTGGGGTGGGATCTTGGGAAGGAATTCCTGGACAGAAGGCGGGTGAAGGGCTGGTCTGGAATTCCCAGAGCAGCTGTGGCTGCCCCTGGATCCCTGGCAGTGCCCAAGGCCAGGTTGGACAGGGCTTGGATCCACCTGGGATAGCAGGAGGAGTCTCTGCCCATGGCAGGGGTGGCACTGGATGGTCCTTTCCATCCCAAACCATTCCATGATTTTATGGTGTTCCCAAGTGCCTTGTTTTGCTGCCAGGCTCTGCAGCTGCAGCTCCACCTGCGAGCTGGGAAAAGAAGTCCAAAATCCAATCCATCCAACCCCGAAGATGTTCCCACTTCCCTTCATCCATATCAAGATTTGTCCTTCCTCAAAGAAAAACCGATTCCCAAAAAACCCCCCATTTATTAACAGAACCAAATTGACACTAATGAATGATTAACCACTAATTAATGATCAACCTAATTAGAGCCCCTCCAGGACTCAATGAAATGCAACAGGGAACAAAGAGCTCCAAGGATGAACCAGGAGATGCCTGTAAAATCCTTTCAGCTCCACTCATTCCAAATGTTTCATGGGAGAAGAATCCCTGGCAGAGCATCCCTACTTAATCCTATTTCTTATTAAAGCAAATAATTAATAACTGGCTGCAAACCTCAGTTCGATTTGTTTTTCCTTTTCTCTCCCCATTACAAATTAGCAGTTCCCAAAATTCGGTTATTTGGTTTATTTATAATTAAGAGCTGCTAAATCCTTGGCTGTTTCAGCAGTTCATAATTCCAGCTGTATATCCCTGTAATTCCAGCGCTATTCTGGTCTCCTTGCTTTTATTTCCTTGCTCTTATTCCCCTGCTTCTCTCCCTAGAAATGGGACGAGCAGGAATAAAAAGTAATTTTAGGATAACTCCAAGCCTTCCGCACCTCATTCCTGGTGGGATGATGCCAAAGGTGACGTTAAGACCTGGCTGGAGTCATCTCCATGTGACACTGCATGAATAATCCCTGGGGGAATCACCCTCTCCACCTCCTCCCTTTCCCTTTCATCCATTCAACTTCTGTCTCCTGCTTCATTTTCCATGGATTCGTTGGAGAAATCCATCCCTTCCTTATCCCTGCTGGAGTTTGCAGAGAGCCACGACACAGATGAGTTGTTAATGAGCCGCCCGTTATCCAAGCATGGAACAATCTCCCATTCCCACACACCTGGAATGAGACCTTGGATCCCGGAGATCCCATCTTGAGGAACCTGCAGCAGGTCAGCTTTTCCTGGCCCGGCTCTGGATCCTGTGCTGGGGCAATTCCCAGGAACATTCCCACTGGCTCTGCCCATCCAGCCCGGCTCCCAAAACGGGATCAGGAATCCCGTTGGCATGTCCATCCTCACTCCGTGGACAGCTTCCCCTCCAATTCCTCTTGCTCCCGAGGGATTTGCTGAGGGAGGACTACTTCCATTTCCAGCTGGGATGATGCACAGAGCTCATGGATCAAAGCCTGTGGATAACTGGAAAACCGAGAGCAGTCTAGCGAACACTGTCCTATTAACCTGGGCCGAGCCTAACCGCCTTTGTGGATAAAAGGAAAGGGATGGGAGGGATCTTGGAATTGTGTCTCGAGGATTCATCCTGAAACTCCGCAGACTGTGACTCACGAGCGTCCTGAAGGGGAACAACGCATTTCCCAACCTTCGGAGCAAGCCCTGGGAAGGCCGCGCCAACATTTTAACGGGAGAGGTGATTTCACTGGGATAGCGCTGCCTCCAAATGAATCCCTGCTCCTTTTCCCCAGTCACTGGAGACAGGCAGGCAATTCCAAGCAATCATCCCGCTGGGAGCCAGATGTCTGAGCCAGATTAGGTGATTCAGCTGCTGGAGGGCCTGGGGAAGGAACCCGGGATCAGACACCCAACTGGAATTTGGATAAAATTATCCCGGGTGACACCGCTCCACCTCCCGAATAATCACTCTGGCAGCAAGCGTCGGTCCGTGTTTTCCACGGGAAAATGGGCCTGACCTCCTCGCAGAATGAGGAATTCCGCTCATCGAAGAGGCTCTTCCAGGCAGAACCAAAACTTCCAAGTGGTGCCGGAGTCCGCACGGCACAACCCTGAGCTGGAACAGCTTCTGCTGCGGGAATAAACTCCGCATCCCATGGATTGGGATGGGGACTGGGAGGGAGCTGGGAGCTGTTATTCCAGGGGAAAAGGATATTTGGCAGGATCTGCTGCCTTGCCCAGAGGTTGTCGTCAGCTGATGGCAGCTCCCGAGGTCACAGGAGGTGGCAAAGTGAGGAGGAGGAGGAGGGCGGCAGGATTATCCAGGTGCTGAGTGCTCTGGCTCCAATGGATTTTTTAGGGAATAAAATCCTGTGGAACATGCAGAAAACAAGGAAAATCCACCATACCCAGAGAGCAGAAGGACAGTGATTTCTGAGGGCTTGAATATTTAAATGAGGAACACGGAGGGGTTTTTTGAGGGTTTGAATATTTAAATGGGGAAGAAGATCAGCTTGATTTCCCTAAAAAGTGATGGAAAATAGGATAAAAGAAGAATTATTGCAGCACAGAAACCCCTGACAAGGCAGAGACTGAAATACCAGGTACAGATTTTAGAAACGTTGTTCTAAAGCTGGATAGAGCCGAGGAAAATCCAGGAGAAAATAATGTGGTGGAAGACCTTGGAAACTCAACCTCATGGAAGAGGATTAAGATATTAAAAGTGGGATTTATCTCACTTCCCTTTAGGGGTCTGAAAGGCAACCCAGGCTGGGATATTCGGCTTCCTGAAGAACCAGTGGAGAAGGAATTCCGTTCCCAAATCCCAGTCGTCACTCTGTGAAATGGATTCTCCGAGGGGATCAGCCCCACATTTCCGACCTTGATGCGCAGAATTTAGGACAGAAAGGAGCAGCTTTGGGGCTCTCTTTCCATATCCAAGTCCTTTGGAATAATTATCCAGGTTCAAGTCTCTCTTTTCCAGCCAGAGGAGCATCACGACATCCCACAGGATCTCCTGGAAGTTTCAGTCACCAACACTTCAAGATAAATGTTGCAGAAAAGGATTTGTCTGCTTGGAGAAAAGGAAGGAGAGATATTCCTACACATTAAAGCAGGAATTCCATGGTTTCTTCTGCATTCTTATGGTATCTTTGGCTCTAACTCATCCAATCTCCCTCCCAGCCATCAGTCTGGGAATATTCCTCCCCCATCCCAAGATTCCTTCTTGCATCATCTCAACCATTCTCCCAAAATATTGCTCACCACGAGGTCGATGAGCAGCTGCCCAGGTGTCCCCTTCCAGGCTGGTTCCAGTCCCCAGGAGATGTTCACTGGGTCTGGAACGGAGAGGGACTTTCCACAAGGGCCTGGAGTGACGGGACACAGGGAATGGCTTCCCACTGCCAGAGGGCAGGGGTGGATGAGATCTTGGGAAGGATTTCCTGAGGGTGGGGAGGGCCTGGGATGGAATTTCCCGAGAAGCTGTGGCTGCCCCTGGATCCCTGGGAGTGCCCAAGACCAGGCTGGATGGGGCTTGGAACACCCTGGGACAGTAGGAGGTGTCCCTGCCCATGGCAGGGAATATTGAATGGGCTTTAAGGTGCCTTCCCACCCAAACTATTCCATGATTTTATAGTTCCATGACAATCTGTATGAACTCGCCACCCAATCCAGACCTTTTTCATCACTGGAGGAATATCATCCTTTCCATCCTGTATCCTACATTATCCTGCATTATCTACACTGACCAGGAAAACTCTTCTCCAGAAGACTCCAAATTCATCCAGCTTTAGGGCAAACTCTGGGATAATGAGAGGTTCTGGCCTGGTTTAGCAAGGCCGGGCTTTTAGGCCATGATCTCCAATAATGGAGACCTCGTGGTCCAAATCCAAATCCAAATCACTGGAATTTGGAGTATTGTGGTTGACCCCTGTGAGAACCCAGGAAAATAAGTATCATTGGGAATGCTGTGCCATGGGAATTCAGAGGGAGCATAGGTCTCCACGTGGAGCTGGAACAAGGAATCCATATGTCTTAGGAGAAATTCCAGAAGGGATCCATGTTTTAGGAGAAATTCTGGAGCTGGGAGCATAACTTGGCTTCTCTCCTTGTTTCTGCCAAGCTGGAACAACCCAGGCTGGAGCAGGGAGGGGAGGAAGAGCCGGAGATGCTCTCCCAACCATGTGGGAGCAATAGGGTGGTGGGAAAAATCCTCTCGCTGCCAAGGAACATCGGGAATTACAGCGTCAAACGTGTCCTGGTGCGCAATTACGGGAAATAAAACTCCACACGCGCATTCCAAGATTACAAACGTTTCTATATGGACACATTATGGACAGGCCTCCTGCTTCCCATCCCGGCTTCCCTAGGCTGGGATTAAAACCAGATCGGAGTAGCCTGGGAAACGCCATTCTCGTGTCCTGATTCCCTCGTTAAACCGTAGGTGGTTCATCCTTCCACGTGTTAGATATCACGGGATTTGCTTTTCCGCGTCTCTTTTGATGTGTCAGCACTCCCCACCCATCTCCAGAGGCTTTCCCAGGGAATTCCATGGTGTTTCCCTCTCCCTGCCCATCCAGGTTTACCATGCTGGAGGAGCACAAGGATTCCTTACGCAAAGTTTGCTCTGTGGACACACAAAACTCCGGGAAAAGTCCTGCTCCTAAATTAAGTCATAAATTACGGGACCACTCAGGCAGAGGAAGGTGAGGCAGCTCCAGCTGGAAAAGCAAGAAAATTTTCCCAGCCTGTTGTAGAACAAGGTGTTGGGAATCCACAACAATTTTGCTCATCTGTACAAGGTAACACCAGAAGTTTATCGCTTGGAATCTGGGATTTTAGGGTTGAAAATGGTTTTTCCCCCTCTGCCTTTCCCCCCAAAAAAATGTGATTTCTCAAAAAAATCCATTGCTGCTCTCATTTTATCACCAAAATCCCAATAAAACTCCGGAGTGCCAAAGGAGAATGGAAGAAAACCAGCACCAGTTTAAAAATTGCAGATCATGGAACAGTTAACGCCGCATGGATTTGGATCTAAAGGATCTCTAAGGTCCTTCCCAATCCAAACCATTCTGGGATTCTCCAAAACAAAACCCACCAAAGAGAAGAGTTTTGGGCACTTCTCTGCCAACATTTTTCAGGAAAAACAAACAAGGGGAGGATTTCTGTGCATGGACAGAAAATAACTCTTTTAATCCATGGAAAGCCTGATTTCCAACCAGCTCCAACCACAACATTCCCCAGGAATGCCGTGGAGCCTTACACAGCGCCCTGTGCTCTCCTCATCCATCCATGGCACATTCCAGAGCTAATCCTCTCTTGGGTGCATCCCGAGGAGCAAAGGCATCTCCTATGGGATCCAGTGTAGGGAATTCAGCAGCTTCCAGGTGCCCAGAGCTCCCATTCCCACTCTGGTGGCTGGGAAGCAGCTGGAGCCACGGCTCTGCTCCCCACAAAGCTCCGGCTGAAGCAGCACAGGCCAGGAAGTCCCACACACCAAGGAATTACCTAGGACTGACCTAAAATAGACCTAGGCCAAGGATTTGGTCTGGTTTAAGGACATGGACAAAGGTTTGATATGCTCCCTGATAACTCCAAACAGCTGGGAATGAATCCAACATTCCAGTCGCCTTGGATATGGCACCTGTGACTACCCTGAGGCTTGGCCAGGTCACCTCCAGAGGGGTAAGCAGGGCCTGCTCCACACCCTCTGTGTCCCCAAGGAATTCCAAAAGCCATCCTCTCAAACCCCAGTGAAATCCAAAATCCACCCTTTCCAACCCCAAGGAATTCCAAAAGCCATCCTCTCAAACCCCAGTAAAATCCAAAATCCACCCTTTCCAACCCCAAGGAATTCCAAAAGCCATCCTCTCAAACCCCAGTGAAATCCAAAATCCACCCTTTCCAACCCCAATGAAATCCCAAAGCCATCTTCTCAAACCCCGATGAAATCCCAAAGCCATCCTTTCCAACCCCAATGAAATCCCAAAGCCATCTTCTCAAACCCCGATGAAATCCCAAAGCCATCCTTTCCAACCCCAATGAAATCCCAAAGCCATTCCAGTCCCCCAAACCATCCTTTCAAACCCCACTTCAGGGATAAAAAGGTGAGGCAGCATCTCCTGCTTTAAAATCCCTCTCCCAAGCACTGGGTGGAAAATTTAGGAAAAACTGGGAATTTTTGGAGGTGGATTATCCCACTGATGAGGCCATCCTCTTCCCAGACATCCCTTGGTTACAAGCTCACCCCAAAAACGTGCCGAGGACATTGTCCGGTTCTCCATGGACAACCTGGCACATGCCGGAAGCAGAATCCCCACGGAGCTCATTTAGGAATGACTGAGACCATTCCTCAGGATTCCATTTGGGAAATCAAACTTATGAATGGCTCCTCTTCAAGCCCTGGCCAAGGCCGTGGTTTTCCATGGAGCAGGGAGGAGGAGGCACAGACCTTCAGAATGGTCTCTGCGGATGGGAATTCATCCGGGTTTGTTTTCCCAAGGCACAAATCCTTTTAAAGTCATGAGGCCTGGGAGGGGTGGGGAGAACAGGGAATGTTTGGGGTTATTTTTGGTCGGAGAGGAACAGTTCCGGAGTCATTCCAATCCCATTAAATGAGTGCTTGGAAAGCCAAAACCCTTCGGACTTTTCCACTCAGTGACACTCAAAAGAAGCAGAGGGAGGTTAAGGGTGGAGATTGGAGATGCCCTCCGATCCCACCACTGATTCCTGCCCATGGATCCTTGGATCCTGCAGCATTTTGGGAAATCTCAGGGAATTTGCTCTTTTTTGGAGTTTGATTAAAGAATAAATAAGGGATCCCCTTGGCCGGACATTCCCTCACCTCCCTAAATCCATCTGGGAGCAAGGTGTGAGTCTAACCACTGAGCCAGGGGAGGGAAGCGTCACCTTCCCAGGTGTGGCACATTCCCGGGCTGTGGAGATCAGGCAGGGAGAGAGGATCTGATCCAGGTTTAAACACCCACCTTCCCCATCACAAACCTCAGGAATATTTTCCCTCAAAAAGGGGCTACTCCTCCTTGGATGCTTTGAAGAGACTGATCCAAACTCCGGTGTCTCCATTCCCATGAGGACCAACAAACCCTCTTCCCATGGATCCTCACGGAGCAGTTTCCATAACCGCACCGATAAATGGTGGCTCCATCGAAAACCGGCTCCCTCCGGGTGTGTCCCGTTTCTTACGGAGCAGCTTCCATTGACCTTGGGAGCTGGAACAGCTTCATGGAGACCTCATGGGACATCAAGCAGGGGCTGGGACATCTTGTCCTGCCCCACAATGGGATCTGTCTCCTGGGGAGTGCTCAGCAGCTGGAGCTGGTGGTTCTCCAGATATTCACCAGGATAAGCTCTTCTCCGTGGGATGAGTTCGTATCCCAGCCTTCCTCCTCCTCCAGGAAATCAAGAGTGTGGAAAAGTCAAGTTGGAAAAGAAGCCAAATATTGGATCATCTTGAGCTTGGAAAACTGGTCTGGTGTAAGATCAAGGAATCATGGAATGGTTTGGGTGGGAAGGACCTTAAAGCTCATCCAGTGCCACCCGTGCCATGGGCAGGGACACCTCCCACTATTCGTGGATCCAAGCCCCAGTGTCCAGCCTGGCCTTGGACACTGCCAGGGATCCAGGGGCAGCCACAGCTGCTCTGGGAATTCCAGACCAGCCCCTCCCCACCCTCACAGACACAAATTCCTTCCCAACATCCCACCCCACTCTCCCCTTTCCCACTGGGAAGCCATTCCCTGTGTCCTGTCCCTCCAGGCCTTGTCCCCAGTCCCTCTCCAGCTCTCCTGGAGCCCCTTCAGGCCCTGCAAGGGGCTCTGAGCTCTCCCTGGAGCCTTCCCTTCTCCAGGGGAACATTCCCAGCTCTCCCAGCCTGCCTCCAGAGCAGAGGGGCTCCAGAATCCTGGAATGGTTTGGATGGAAAGGGACCTTAAATCCCATCCAGTGCCACCCTGTGCCATGGGCAGGGACATCTTCCAGTGTCCCAGGGTGCTCCAAGTCCTTCCAACCTGGCCTTGGACACTTCCAGGAATGACTGGTGAGATTTTGGGAGGCTTTCTATGGAGCAGAAAGAGTGGAGAAGAGAGGAAAACAAAGCAAAAAAAATTAAAAATCGTGAGCCAAAATTCCGGCCTCAAAACTGTTTTGTTACCATCTTTCTTGAAGGTTTGTCCATGAAAATAAATGGGAGAATCTTTCCCAAACCCATCCTCTTGGTTTTTTGGACCAAGCTGATATAAATTGGAGGAATGTGGGATAACAAAGAGGAAAGAGAATGTGAATTTCCATGATCACAGGTGCACAAAGAACTCCTTATATCCAAAGAGTCCGATTTCCTACAAAAGCCAGGCAACAAAATCCCACCCAGATATCCCTGCTCCCACCACAGCTCCCAGACAACTTATGGAATCTGCTTCCCAGAGTCTCCCGACCTGTTTTAAACACCTGGAGCACCCCTGGACCCAAAAATCTCGAGTTTGTTGCCTGGATGATCCAACACTCAACAGCTTCCCAAGGGAAAACATGGAAAACACAGCTCATGGAAGCTCCGGTGGATGTCCCAGCAGGAAAGCTGAGGGACAGGTAGAGCTCCTGGCCTCTCTTCCCAATTATTTTCATTTTTTCCCAAGCTGTGGCTGGAGGCAAAACCCTCTCAGGAGCCCTTCCACAGTCAACGGGAGATCCATTCATCCCATCACATCTCAGCCAGATCTCCCTGGAATTCCCGAGAAAGCTCCTGGCAGCCCCGCTCAGCTCCTGGAGGTCGATTGCTGTTTTCCAGAGGCACAAAACCGCGGGATGCCAATAATTGCTCGGTGAATGACCCCTTGTTCGGGCCGCGCCGCCATGGCCGGGAGGCCCTTCCACACGTTTGGAGCTCACACTTCCTGACATCTGGTTCCAATCCGATCCCTGTGCCTGCTGCCGGAATTCCAATGACCTCTTACCTGGGCAAAGGTACCAGGAAGCTGGAATTGCCCTCGGAATTCCCACCACAGCTGTTCCCTCTCCTGCCAAACTCATCCCTCATCCCAAATCCATCGCTCCAGACCCGGCGTTCCAGCCTCTGTCCCTCCTTTCTGCAGCTTTGTCCTCTCTTGGAGTTGGAGAAATTAATTAAAATTAATAAATTACGAATTTAATTAAATTTTGGGTGCTTCTTTGCTTCCCATCTCTCTCGGATTAACAGGATCTCCCTGGATCCGAGCAGGATCTGACACCCTCCATGCGGAGGCACCAGCAAAGCCTCGAACAAGACAAATTAGGGAATTTTGGGGACTTCAGTCCCATCCATCAGCTCCAAACCAGCCTGGAGAAGTTTGGGGATTCAGAAGTCCTCAGCCACCAGCTTGGCGGATCAGATCCAACCACGTGTCCCAGGATGGAATCCGTGCTTTTCCCGAGCCCAGGGCAGCACACACAGGGAAACAAGGCAGGGAACCAAAATCTTGTTGAATTTTCCACAAAAATGTCCTTTCTCCTGTCTTTTTCCCACCTTGACCCAATCTACAACAAATTCCAGCTGCTTCTCCCACCCCATTAACTCCATTTTTTCAGCCGCGACCTAAAATTCCCATATTTTCTGCTGTTTGGTGTGTGAAGAAATCACAAACCAATTCCCTCTCCTGCTTCTCCTTCTGCTGACCCATCTGCTCCTCCTGTTTAGCCTCAGGCGCCACCTCCCACATTCCCAGTGGGAATTCCTCCAGAGGAAATCCATGGCCTGCTGAGGAGAGCTTTGATACTCAGCCGCCAAAAATTCCCATAAATAGGAAAATCCGATCCACGCAATCCCAGGAACCAATGCAGAACTCCAGGTCCCGGAAGGTGGAATCCCCCAATCTTCCAAGTGGGATTTTCCCATCCCAGTGGAGCCCAAAACAATTTCCAGCTCCCGGGTGCTGGGCAAGGGGATGTTCCCGTTATCCACAGCTGTGGGATCTGGTGGTCGCAGTGAAGCTTCATCCCAAATTTTCCCACTCTGGCGCAATGCAGCTGCCGAGGAATTTTGTAACAGGCAGCTCTGGGAAGCAGGGCTGGAGCTGGGATTGTTCCTGGAAAGCTCAGATTGATCCTGCCTCGCACTCAAACTCGGATTTTCTGGGAAGTGCCTTTGCCACCTCATTCCCACCCTGCCACTGTCGGGATAACTTTGGCAAAGCCCCAGCTCAGCTCAATTTTTCCATCTGGACACTCGGGATAATTGCAAAGCCCCTTTCCCTAACAAGGTGTTTCCAAATTCCCAGGGAAAAGGCCCCGTGGAATTGCAGAACTCCCGGATTTTGGGGTGTTTGGAGATTCATTGGATGCCAAACCTAAACCCTGACCAGGGAAATGAAGTGTTGGGGGACCGGGGGGGTTTCAAGTTTTTCCTCTTTTCTAGTGCTTGGATTTCCTCAGCGCCTGCAGAACTCAAACTGCCCCTGGAATTTTGTTCGGGCTCCTCTGGATCCCATCCAATCACAGCCTCTGGAAGTGACGCCAAGAAATATCCTGGAGCTCCAAGTCCAGATTCCCGCTGTTCCAGGTCAGAGCCAGGCTCTCCCATGTCCTCATCCCAGCCTGGCTCGGGAACAGATGGAAGGATGGATCTTCTGGATCACCCCAAATTCCAGCTCTGGCTCACGGGCCAGGAGCGACTTTTCCGGGAAGGAAAAGTGGAGGTGGAGTGGGAGCAGGAGGCAGCGACCTGGATTTACCCAGCGGAGAGAGGGAAGAGGGGAGGGAAGAGAAAGCTCCAGGTCCAGTCTGTGCATGGAAAAACTTCCCAAACAACACTGGGAATTGCCTGCAGTGATAATTACAGCGAGAACTGGGCTTTTCCGAGGAACTGGAGGGAATCCTTGCAGCTGGATGAGCTCCCGCATCCCTGAATCCCTCCACGCTCTCCCACCCAGCACGGATCCCCTCAGGAAGCATCTCCCAGGCACCTCCCGCATCCAGAGCCACTCCTGGGCTGACTCACATCCATCCCACGCACTCCTCCAGCGGCGGCCGCAGCCAAAGCCGTGCAAAAACTGCCCGGGAATGCTGCGGGTGCCCTTTGGCACAGCTGGCTCCGGCTGCTGCTCCAGTGCCCGGCTGCCCTCGGAGTCCGTCTGCAGCAGAGCGCGGTTATTTTGGGATGC
This sequence comes from Rhagologus leucostigma, assembly GCA_013397725.1. Lineage (NCBI taxonomy): Eukaryota > Metazoa > Chordata > Aves > Passeriformes > Rhagologus > Rhagologus leucostigma. The sequence goes on from VZTD01003870.1 coordinate 66,870, forward strand.
TGGGATGGGGGGAAGCGGCGCGAGCCAGGCCAGGGCTGTTTCCCTTGGATACGGGATGGGCTGAGCCCGGACACGGGACCTGCAGAGGGCAGCAAGGCAGCGCAGCCATGGAATGTGTTGGATCCTCGGTGCCCAGCGCCGGAGCCCGGCTCCAAGAGCTCTTGGATGGGGGCAGTCGGGATCGGGATTCAGCAGCGTCCCAAAAAAACCGTGTCCACACCCGTGTCCAGCCTCAGGTGCTCCCTCGTGCTCCCAACAGCTCCCTCAGGCACTTCCAAAATCCCTCGGGCACTTCCACACTCCCTCAGGCACGGCTGGGATGGGGCTGGGCAGCCCCCGCTCCCTTGCACTCGGATTTGCCCCAGCAGCAACGTTCATCCCACGGGGAAACATCCTAAAAATTCCTCTCCCTGTCCCCACCATCACATGGATACCTCGGGAAGGTCTCTCAGTGTGGGATGGGGGGATCCTGATCCTGGGTCAGGCTCCTCTCCCTGCCCCAGCACCCGACACCGGGACGCTCAACCCTGGCACAAACATTCCCAGTGCAGACGTGGAACAGAAGGAAATTCCCTTTTAGCCACTATCCTGGGATTTATCAGCACGGGAGGGTGGGGATACCCTGCAATGGGATTCCCAGAGAAGCTGTGGCTGCCCCTGGATCCCTGGGAGTGTCCAAGGCCAGGCTGGACAGGGCTTGGAGCACCCTGGGATAGTGGGAGGTGTCCCTGGGTGGAATAGATGAGCTTTAAGGTCCCTTCAACCCAAACCATTCCATGATTCTTATTCAGTAGGAAATGTACAAGCACTGCTCTAGAAGGACCTGCAGGAATTTTGCCAGCAGGATCCTGTCCTCTGGCTGCATCCTCACAGCCAGAGCAGGAGCATCCCTAAGCGCATTTTTGGGAGCCGTGTTCCCTGCCGGCTGCTGACACTCCCAATGCAGGATGCTGGAGCATCCCTGGAAGTCCCTGCACAGAACTTCAGAGGGTACACAGAGGGTCTGGAAACCCTGGCTGGAAGTGGGCTGGAATGTTCCCTAATTCCCTAAGCTCAGCCCTGCATGGGGGAAGTGGGATTGGGCCGCCCACGGAAGGAGCAGATCCTGCAAACACCTCAGACTCGGGGATAATTTCATGGAATCCTGGAATGGTTTGGGTTATAAAGGACCTTAAAGATCTCATTCCTGCCATGGACAGGGACACCTCCCACTATCCCTGGTGGATCCAAGCCCCGATGTCCAACCTGGCCTTGGACACTCCCAGGGATCCAGGGGCAGCCACAGCTGCTCTGGGAATTCCAGCCCAGCCCCTCCCCACCCTCACCGACACAAATTCCTTCCCAACATCCCACCCCAATCTCCCCTTTCCCACTGGGAAGCCATTCCCTGGGTCCTGTCCCTCCAGGCCTTGTCCCCAGTCCCTCTCCAGCTCTCCTGGAGCCCCTTCAGGCCCTGCAAGGGGCTCTGAGCTCTCCCTGGAGCCTTCCCTTCTCCAAGGGAACATTCCCAGCTCTCCCAGCCTTTTCCCATGGGAAAGGCGTTCCAGCCCTCTAATCCTTTCCAATCATTCACATTTTCCCTCTGCGAAATCCTCTGGCTTCCGGTGCCGAGGAGTTTGCCCCTGTTTTCCCAGCCTCCACGGTCAAGGCCACTTGTGGAGCCTGAGGCGGACAAAGCTGGCACCAAGCAGCGCCCTCAGACCCCTGACCTGCAGCTGCTCTGGGTCAACAAGGAGAAAACGGGTGATTGAAGAGCTGCCCACGAAGCGGACACGGTGCCTTTGATCCCACACCTGTGCCCGTGGCGTTCCAGGCAGGAACAGCATTCCCACACCAATCAAAGCCACACAGCCACAGCCCAGCTCGGGGTTTCCCAGCTTTTGCAGCCTGGACTTTGTGGCAACGCTAAAACGTTATTTTAAGACGACTCGGAGAGGTCTTCCTCAAAAATAAAATAAGGAACGTGGAGAAATTTGGGACAATCTGAGTTCCCACACCGTTCCCTACAAAGCAGAGGTGCTGGACACATGGAACATGGAATGTTTTGTATTGGAAGGCACCTTAAAGCCCAGCTTATCCCACCCCCTGCCATAGGACACCTCCCACTATCCCAGGTTGCTCCAAACCCCGTCAAACCTGGCCTTGGACACTTCTAGGAATGGAGCAGCCACAGCAGCTCCCAAAAAACAGCTTCTCCAAAGATTTAAGATCCAAAGTTACCTGAGGAGCAGGTCACATCACAAAGGTGTGAGAAGGAAAATGGAATGGGATCTCCAAAGGCAGATGTTGGAGGGAGATGGATTCTCCCCGGTGATTTCCCACGCGCCAGGATGGATGAGGGAAACCTGGGCAAGGTTTGCGTCCCAGATTTTTAAAAGGAAGATGAGTTAAGGAATGATTGTGAAGCAAAACACGGAGAAATTATTCCTGAGGCAGCAGGAGCTCAATAGTTTTCGTTCAGCTTATCAAAAACCGGGATCTGGTTGGATCCCATCCCAAAAACTCCTTCCCAATGAGTGAAATCCGGGTCCTGCAGGAATCCTTATCCTGGTGGTGAAAGTCAGAGCAGGAATGAACATCTGGGAGTCGGACAAATTCCAAGTGGAAAAAAGAGTGAGGGGGATTAAGCAGGAAAGCGATGGATTGTCCCGATTTCTTCAAGATGTGAAGTTTCCCTGGAAAACTGTGGAATTCCTACAGCAAGGCACAACACGGGTTAAAGGCTAAGCCAGATCCATCCATGATCCCGGGAAAACAGCCCATGGAGCTCATCCACACAGGGATGGCTCAGAACCCAGCAGGAGAGGTGGGAAAGGGGAGCAGTTCCCAAATAAACTCAGTTTGGAAGGAATCATCGGATAACTCGGAGTGGAAGGGACCTGCAGTGGCCACCTCATCCCACCATCTGACCAGGAAGGGACAATGACCCACAGGAGATGGGGAATTTTGGAGATGGGACCATGACCCATAGGAGATGGGGAATTTTGGGGAAGAGTGGGACAAAGACTGATTAATTCCCTCTGGGGGGGGGGTCTCCAGTGCCTTATCAGCAGCAGCTGATAACGACTCTTACTGAGACTCCTTGGGGAGGCTCAGACAATTCCAACATTCCAGGTCCTGCAATCCTTAATTAATTGACTCCACGGGGCTTCCCAATAAATTAACCTCCCCCTTCTCGAACAGCAGGGTGGCTCTGGGGGCTCCCTGGATCCATTTTTCCTGCTTTTCCGTGGACAAACACTGGTTAATTTTCTGGGAGTAACCTGATCCATCAATTTCCTCGCTCCAGATTTGTCCAGAGGCCCCTTTCCCGCCCCATGGAGCGCATCCACCCAGGGATGAATGTCCAGCAGAGGAAATGTTCTGCTTTATTAATAGGCGCAATAATGGCTTAACGAGGCTCCTGCAAAAGCCATTCTGGTGCTCCTGGGTTTAAACAAACTCCGGCAGGAGAAGCTCTGGCTCAGCCAGAGGCGGGGCTTTGGAATGGGAAAAGCCGGAGTGTCCGGCCCCATGACGTGATGGGAGCCCAGGACACCCACGACATCCTCCCCTGGGACTGGGATGAGGCTTTGTGGTCAAAGCCCAGCCCGTGGAGTGAGCCAGGCTTAACCCGCAGCGCTGCCGGCCGTGCTTCCCTAATCCCTCACTTTTCCAACCTTTTCCCTCCTTCCCAAGTGCTTTCCAGGCCACAGCACCAGGAGAGAAGATCCCACTTCAGATGGATTGTCCCAGAATTCCCCATCTCCTGTGGGTCATTGTCCCTTCCTGGTCAGATGGTGGGATGAGGTGGCCACTGCAGGTCCCTTCCACTCCGAGTTATCCGATGATTCCTTCCAAACTGAGTTTATTTGGGAACTGCTCCCCTTTCCCACCTCTCCTGCTGGTTTCTGAGCCATCCCTAACTTTGTGTGGATGAGTTCCACGGGCTGTTTTCCCAGCGTCAGGGATGGGTCCGGTTTAGCCCAACGCAAATGTGCATTTACGTGGAAAAATGCATCTTCCACGCAGAAACTGTGTGGGACACACATCCCAGCTGGATTTTCCTGGGCACTACAGAATAATCCTTGTGTTCCACCAGGCCAGGACCTCCCATCCGAGTCATAGACCCAGCCTAAGGTTTAGCCAGGAAAAGTTTCCATCTACAGCTCCCCCATTTCTGTCAACCTTTCACGAAGTAATTTGGGTTGGAGGGGAACATTAAAGGTTGTCTGGTCCAACCTCCAGATATACAGAATCCCAGGATCATTGAGGTTGGAAAAGCCCTCAAAGGTCATCGAGTCCAACCCGTGCCTGATCCCCACCTTGGCACTGAGTGCCACATCCAAGAATTCCTTGGACACCTCCAGGGATAGGGATTCCAAACCTCCCTGGGCACTTCCAAGGCCTGACCACTCTTTCCAGGAAGAAATTCTCCCAATATCCACCCTGAGCTCCCCTGGCCCAGCCTGAGGCCGTTCCCTCTCCTCCTGTCCCTGTTCCCTGGGAGCAGAGCCCGACCCCCCCGGCTGCCCCCTCCTGTCAGGGACTTGTGCAGAGCCACAAGGGCCCCCCTGAGCCTCCTTTGCTCCAGCCTGAGCCCCTTTCCCAGCTCTCTCAGGAATTCTCCAGCCCCTTCCCAGCTCCGTTCCCTGCCCTGGACTCGCTCCAGCCCCTTCAGGTCCTGAATTGAGGGGCACAGAACTGGACACAGCTCTCAAGGGTTGGCCTCAGCAGTGCCTGGGGCAGAGGGACAATCCCTTCCCTGATCTTGCCGGACACCATTCCCGATCCAAGTGCCCGCCTGGGCTGATGTTCACAGATCCCTTTTCCTCGATGCACATTCCTGGCCGTGCTCAGAGACAGGAATTTGGTACAGCAGGACACCAGAGCTGCTCCTGCATTTCACGGATACCCAAGGAGCACATCCCAGTTGTCTGGGGTCATTCCCTGCCGTCCCCACCGAGCACGTCCCAAAAACCACCTTTCCCTCCCGAGCCAAACGAATCCGTGGAGCCGTAATTGGGCAAATATTGTTCGAGGAAAAGGGATCTGGGAATGTAGACTAAACACAGCTCCCATGCCAGAGAAAACTGCTCCTTACCCTGGAAATGGAACTCTCATTCCATAACAAACGCTCTAACTCGATACCTCAGGACAAATATACATCAATATATATCCCATCTATATTTATAATGGGGGAAAAAAAGCATGGAAAAGCCTGATCCAGATTCCAACACTGGAAAGAAAGACATCCATTGACTTTGTCCAGTGATGGAGGAGGACGTGGAATTGTAACAGGAACTGGAGGACATCGGGAAGGTCGTTTGGATGCTGCGGTTTGATTATTACAAGGGAATTTTTGACTAATAAAAGGGAATTTTCTCAGTGTGAGTGGATGGATTGTTCGAGCTGCTGCCTGGAATTCTCAGGGAATGTTTGGGTTTGAAGTCTGCGCTCCTCGGGATTAGTGTGGGATTCAAGGATGCAGCCGGAGGAGGGGATTGTCCTGCTCTGCGGCAGCTTTGGGCACCACAATCCAAGAAAGATCCAAAACTCTTGGACATCATCCAACGGAGGGACACGAGGACGAGGAAGGGTCTGGAGGAACCACACCAGGAGTGGATGAGGGCACTTGGAGTGTTCAGCTGGAGAAGAGGAGCCTGAGGGAGATTCATTGGGATCTGCAGCTCCGATCTCTGCTCCCTGTGAGCAGGGACAGGATCCAGGGAATGGCTGGAGCTGTGCCAGGGGAGGGTTAGGTTGGAGATCAGGAAAAGATTCCTTATCCAGAGGGTGGTCAGGCACTGGAACAGCTCCCCAGGGATTGGTCACATTCCCAAGGTTGCCAGAGCTCCAGGAGCTTTTAGACAAAGCTCTCAAGGATGCACAGGGTGGGATTGTTGGGATTGGCCTGAGCAGGGAAGGAGCTGGATCCATGATCCTTGTGGGTCCCTTCCCACTCAGAATATCCGAGAATTCTTTACCTTAACTGAATTTCACATCACCTCTCCGTGACACCTTTGGGAAGCCGTTTGGGAAGTCCACCCTGACCAAGACCTTTCCCAAGGTTTCAATCGTGAGGACCTTGCCCTGCAGCCTCTCGGATCTTCCCAGTCTCTGTGAAGCTCAAGCCACCATGGAAGGACCAACTCCTAGTTTTCATACGGATAATCAGTGGCATTCCCACCCATGGCAGGGGCAGTTGGAATTGGAGGAATTTTAAGGTTCCTTCCAACTCATTCCATGTTTTTATGAGGATGATTCCATGAAAAACTCAGCAACCCCTCGTGAAACCACCCCCAGGAACAAACGTGAAGCCTCACAGGGATGTTGTAGCCTAACCCACCTAACCCATCCTTCCTTAATTTTGGGTCTCTCCACTGCAGATTATTCCCAAAAAAACCACACACAAATCCACTGAGATTCCAGCCACAGCCTCCAAGCTTCCCCGTCCCTCGCTTTCCCACCTTATTCCATGCAAAGCTTTATCATTTGTGTTTTATCAGCTCAAAAATCCCACATCAGCAGTTAAATAAATAACCAGGGAGACACTCCAAGTCAGGATTTTGGTGTAATCACCTCTTGTAAAGGGAAATTTTCATTCCTAGCCTGAGATAAAATCAAAATCCTTCATTCCAAGTGCAGAGGGAGACCTTCAGAAAGGAATATTTGCCAGAAATCCATTTGCTATTCCAGCACTTTACATCCTGTTTGCTGTCACAGTTTATCATTTTTAGAAGTACAGATCAAACCCCAAGGCTATCCAGGTACTCTAAGTTATTATCCCCACACGCCGGAAGATTTATTAGGATTTATTTTGGGGTTTCAGCCAGTTTTTCTCAGGAGATCAGCAGGGAATTGGATGCACTGAGAATTCTAAACTCTTTTCACCCCAGGAGTCTAAATTTGGCAGGGTGAATCCTCCGTGGAATGATTCTGGTGGGAGGGGCCCTTAAGGATCATCCCATTCCCCCCCTGCCACGGGCAGGGACACCTCCCACTGCCCCAGGCCGATCCAAGCCCCAGTGTCCAACCTGGCCTTGGACACTCCCAGGGATCCAGGGGCAGCCACAGCTGCTCTGGGAATTCCAGCCCAGCCCCTCCCCACCCGCACAGACACAAATTCCTCCCCAACATCCCCCCCCAATCTCCCCTTTCCCACTGGGAAGCCATTCCCTGGGTCCTGTCCCTCCAGGCCTTGTCCCCAGTCCCTCTCCCGCTCTCCTGGAGCCCCTTCAGGCCCTGCAAGGGGCTCTGAGCTCTCCCTGGAGCCTTCCCGTCTAGAACATTCTGTTTTATTCAATTTTATTCTATTCCAAGGCACCTTCCACGTTTTAATTCCAGCCAAGACCAGAGCACAGGGTCCACCAGGGCTCCTAAAATATTCTGGAGGAAAACAACTCCAAGAAACCACCTGGAAATCCATCCCTTCCTCACATTGCTCTCCTTTCAATAATTCCTGTAAATGTTATTTAAGGACACCACAAGATTTTAGCTCAACTTTTAGCTCAGCTCTACCTTGGAAGGGCCTGAGCCTGGAGATTTTCAAGTTAAATCCACATTTCAAGGCGACACAAGGCCACTCCAGAATCCCATTTCATTCTGCAGGAGCCAGAATTCCCTTTTGTTTTCCGAAGCAGAAAGAGACAAAAAGAAGAGGAGAAAAAGAGGGAGAAAAAAAAAAAATCATGGATGCATTCACACACCTTTTCTGTGCTCTCACACACAACCTTTAAAAAGAAACTTTCCAAGAGTTCAGCTCGAGTTAAAACCAAGGGAGTAACGTGAGCCTCAGAGCCGGCGCCGAGTGGAAAGAACACGGAGTCCGAGGGACCTGCGCCGGGATCCAGCAGCTCCCGTGAGGCCATCCCAAAAAAAAAAACCTTTCCCTTCTTCTGTTGGAGCAGAGCGAGACACCTCATCCCCCTCCAGGGGTGGTGCAGCGCCTCGCTGAAAGCCATAAATGACCAATAAATTATAAATAAATCCAAGCAAAGGGAGGGGAGCAGCGGGAAGCAAAGAAATCCCAAAAGGAAATGACCTTCCCTGCTCTGACAGAGGTGACAGACGAGGTTTGTGGGAGTTGGACGGGACAGAAAGGACGGGGAGGTGCCACCTCAGGCTGGGAAGGGGACAGGAGCAGGGATGAGCAAAACCCAAGGGTGGATTTTGGCGACAGCCAGGACAGAGCCGGTGAAATCCTTGCTGGCAGGACACATCCCAAAGCAGGAGAAGAGTGGCTGCAAAACTCCGAAGGGAGGGAAAGGAGCCTCGGAGCCTCTGGCTGCTCCGAAGGGACCCTGGCTTGGGTTTCACGGTCACATTTTCCAGCCAAAGTTCTATTCATCCCCACAGCCCTCACTTGCCTTTGGATGTCATCACTGGAAGCAACATCCTGTTCTCCAACACTCCCAGCACGGCCAGGGCTCCATCAGGGCTCTATTTATGGGGAAAAGAGGAAGGAGACAGAAGCCAATTACTTCACTAATTGCCTAATTACCCTAAGCACTCCCAGCCCACCCCGGCTCCACTCCGGAGCAGCTGCAGCTGCAGCTCCCACCAGTAGCTTGTCTTGGCACATCTCATCTCATCAAAGCTCTTCTCCCACCAGCCAGGGCCAGAAGATCCTGAAAAATTTATGGTTTAAAAAGCTCCGAGCAACACCAGCTCCCAGAAGACTCCAGGACATGGATTTGCTGAGGAGGTGGAGTCAATCTCTCCAGGGCCCAAGTGGGAAATGATGGGAGGGTGGGCACACCCGGCTGCTCCCACCCCACCTGCTGCCCATCACGGGGTCATTCCCACCTTGGGAATCATGTCCTGCCTCGTCTGCTCCACCCCACACCTCCTGCCCACCCATCCCATGCACCCAGCAGTAGGGTGTTTGTTCTTCCACCCATGGTGGTCTCCTGTGCCAATTCCATATGGAGCAATTCCTGAAAAAAATGGCAGCAAGGACCGGGACACACAGCTGGAATATTCGCCTTCCCTTCCCTCGTTTCTCTTGCTGGGAAGAGGAGAAAGCTCTGGGCAGAAACAGGGTGTCCTGGACCTCCCAAAAACCTTGGGATGGGTTGGACCTCAAAGCTGTGGTCAGGTCCATGTCCATCCTCCAGAGATGGAGACTTCAAACCTCTCCCACTTAATTCAATGCTTGACCATCTTCCCCATAAAAATTCATTTTATTTTACTTTATTTTATTTTATTGTGGAATTTCCTCGTTTGGATCCGTATCGGCCAAGGTTCACCTTGAACAATTGGCTCAGGATCACGTCCAGTCTCCAGAGATGGACACTCCAAATATCTCCCACTTGATCCAACTTTTGACCATTCTCCCCATAAAAATATTTTATTTTATTTTTAAGTGGAATTTGTTGTATTTGGGTCCCTAACATATCAGCCAGGATTCACCTTGGTCTGGCTGCTCAGGACCATGTCCAATGTGCAGGACAGAGATTCCCAGTCTCTGGCCATCTTGATTCAACACTTGACCATCGTCCTCATAATTCATTTTATTTTTAAGTGGAATTTCCTCTACTTGGGTCCATATCAACCAGGGTTCACCTTGGCCGTGGAGCTGGATGCCAAAATCCCACTTTTTGGGATGCCCCAATTCCCGGGATGGTTCTCCCTGAAACCCCAACCCAGGAGGCCACAAGGCCTTCAAAGGAGCTGCAGCTGGAATACGAGACCAAAACTTGAGAGCTGCAACCCTTTTCATTCTGAAATTCTAGAAAGGAGCCACAGGGATGATTTTTTGTTTTGTTTTATTTTGGGATCACAAAATACACAACATTCATTTTAATATGGGACACAGAATATTCTGTACATATTAAAACCCACATGACTGCAACACAACCTCACACGGCACCAGTTCCCGAACGAAAAAACCCCACAAGTGCTTTTTTCCTTTTTTTTTAATATTAAAATCAAATAGGATAAAACATTAATATTTTTTCCCAGACAACGTTTACAATAAAGAGGAAAAAAAAAATCATATTTTTACTAAATAACAAATATTTAACAGCACAATTTTATCCTAAATATCTATTTTTGAATTATAACAAAAATAGCACTTATAATAGTTTATAAAGACAGACCAAAAAAAAAAAATTTGTGTATAAAATAATATTATAGCAAATTGGACTGTGCTAATTAAAAAAAAAAAAACAACAAAAAATTCTGAGATTCAAAGTGCTTTATTCTGCAAACCCACTGCAGCAACTTTATTTTTTTAGTCAAGTTATGTTAGTTAGGACTGGAACAACAAAGCCTGGTTTACTTCAGCCTGGATTAAATACGCCCCCACACAAACATTGTATATCCACTGGATGCATATGGAATTTCAGGGATGGCTGCAGCTCCCATTCCCATCAGAACTCACTCTAGAGCAGGTTTGGTTCTCACTTTGGAACAACACTGGAAGTTAAAATTTAAATTTCAGGGAAAAACCCTTCCTTGATTCCGCATGAAAAGAGGGACTGAGCCCTTCCAGAAAAGTCTGTCCAAGGGATTTTGCTTGTCTATCCAAGGGATTTAGCTTTAACCAGACCTTCTATCCTGGTTGTCCATCCCCCTCTCCAGCTTTTCCCTTTACCAGCTCACTCATCCCCAAGCACAGATCCCAGATGGAAACGGGGACTCCTGGAGAGCATCTGCTGGGTTCTCACCCTACAGCTCATCCACCTTCCATCCCCGTCCCCAAGTCCTACAAAAACCATGGACACCTCCCTGTGCCCATTGCCTCTCCCCAAATGTTTGTCCCTGGGAGTCTCCCCCTTCCCACCACATCCAGGTTTGTGTTCTCCTTTGCCCTCTGGGATCTGGATTTCCACCAAGCTCCTTTTGTCACTGGGAAGAAAAACCTGGAATCCCAACAAGGCCTGAGCTAGTGGTGTTCCACTCAAAAATCCCAGGCTGGAAAACTCTGACCCTCTGCTCCAGGGCTCCTGAGACCTTCCTTTGGGTTTGGCATGTTGGTCACCACCCAGAAATAAGGTCAGGATCGGAATGGGAGTTGGGAGTCCCAGAAGATTGGGAGTTTCATTCCAGCTTAAATCAAGCTGTGCATCCCGGTGGGAGGGAACACCATCCCCTGGGATGCTCCCGGGGGGATTTTTGGGAGCTTGGCTGACGGCATTCCAACCTCAAGTGCTTCCCTTGGCTTCAAACCTGCCTCCCTCCTCCTCGTCCCTGCCAGCGCCGGGCTGGCCAAGGCGGCCTCGCCTCCGCTCGCTTCACACTTCCTGAGACCTTCCCAAGAGGCACCTCTTGCCGAAGAGGCAAAAGCACAACCTGCAAAGCCACCTGGTGAGCCACACCTGCCCCTTCTCCTTCCCTATTCCAAGCCCTCGGACTTGTCTGGATCCCTTTGGAACTGAAAGCCAAGCTGCCCCCCGAGCGCGAGATCGGTTCCCGTCACCATTCTCAGCCTCCTCGTGTTGTCCGTTCCACCTCAGAGGGGAAGGATTGGGGCTGGATGGGCTGGAAGAGCTGCCCCAAGACACAGAGGGATCTCCCAAGCTGGTGTTTGGCTCTGGTTTGAACCCAACACCTGCCCAGGTGCTAGGGGAGCTTTTGCTCCTCACTCTCCCAATGCAACCCCCCAAATCTCCAACTCAACCCAGAAGCCTCTTGCATGCAAAAAAACCAAAATAAAATAAACCCCCCCAGCAAATGGAAGGCAAGATACCTCTCGGTGGCTGCTGGCTTGTGCTGGAGAGGCTTTGGGATTCTTCTGGGATACGGGGTGGAAGCTGACACGGAGCCCTCTCCTTCCTGCTGAGCTCTCTCGTCACCAAAAAAACCCCAAACACGAGACAAACGAACGCGTGCGTTGGCTTAAATCGAGACATCACCTTTAATGCAAACGCTTCTGGCGGGAGCAGCCCCGGTGCTCCCAGAGCCGTGCTGGGGCTCGGGGCTGGTGCCAGCACCTTGAGGGGATAGCGAAGGCACCCCGGTGTCCCCAAAGCTGGGTGCTTTTGCCCAGGGCTGGCGAGGGGCTGCGGTGGAGGGGGTGCTCACAGGCCGTGTAGCAGCAGCAGGAAACTCAACAAGAGGAAAAAAAGAGCATCCCCCTCCCCAGAGCCCCAAAACATCTTGGAAAATGCAAATCCGCCTCACCCGAAGCCTCGGGGATGACTCAGCCCTGGGCAAGACACCACAGGAGGGGTTTTTTGGGAAGCAAAATGACCCCTCCTCCTCCCCAGCCTGCCCCGGCACCAGCGGGAGAGGAGCTGGGAATGGGCAGCGGTGTCTCCCCCTGGCCAAGGAAAGGCTCCGATGCCCCGGAACAAACAACACAACCAAACAAATGAAAAAAAAAACCTCAAAAAACATATAAACACTGTTATCACCAGCTAATTTAACACTGTTAAAAAAAAAAAGGTCAGAGGTCACCCCAGAGCTGCCCCGGGACACCAGACCTCAGATACTCGGCTGATTCCAAAGCCTTTCCCGCAGTCGGGCCTTCTCCTCCTGGCAGCAGAAGTGTTTTATAGATATTTATATATATATATA
>VZTD01003874.1:0-15266 GCA_013397725.1 Rhagologus leucostigma
TTTGTGCTGGAATCAGTGTTGATAGTTTGGGGATGTTTTGCTGAGCAGCACTTGCACAGAGCTGAGGCCTTTTCTGCCTCTCACCCCACTCCACCTGCCAGGAGACTGGGGGTGCACATGGATTTGGAAGGGGACACAGCCAGGACAGCTGACCCCAAATGACCCCAGGGGTGTCCCACACCATACAGCATCATGCTCAGAGTCTGGAGATGGGAAAAGAAGAAGGAGGAAAGGGGAATATTTGGGGTGATGGCGTTTGTCTCCCCAAGTCACTGTTAAACGTGGTGGATCCCGGCTTTTTCTGGGATGGCTGAACACCTGCCTGCCCAGGGGAAGTGGGGAATGGATTCCAGGATTTGCTTTGCTTGTGAGCGTGGCTTTTGCTTTACCTGTTAAACTGTCTTCACCTCAACCCACCAATTCTTTCCCTTTTACTCTCCAGTTCTCTCCCCAGTCCCACTGGTGGGGACTGAGTGAGGGTTGGATGGGGTCAGTTGCTGGCTGGAGTTAAACCCCTCTCAAAACAAGATCTTGCATGGCCATGTCACAGTCATTTTGCAGAAAAAAACCCCCAAAATATTACAATTAAGACTGTTGGCCCACAAAGCCAACAGAAGATAGAGCTTTGCTCACGTGCTACTTTAATAGACATTAAAATTATAAAGAAATCTGTGAATCAAAGAAAAGTATCTATTTTCCTACTGAAGTGTCTATTTTCCTACTAAACCTTTTTAGCGGCAGAGAAGCTGTCACTCTGAAAAACTGAAATGATTAGGCTTTCAATAGACTAATAGAGACTTTTTAATACACACAGACTATCATTTTCAAAATGGCAAATCTAAAATTAGGCTTTTAAGCTCGCATACACGGGATTTTCAAAAATAGTGGTGTGATTTGAGGCTCTCGTGAGGTTCAAAATACATTCCCTAATTAAGAAGCATAATTTGCTTTGCTCTCATGACTTGCCAGAGTTATTAGAGAAGTGTTACCAGATAGATACGACATGGGAAGTGTCTGTCAATTGCCTTTTTTAAGGATATTTGATTCTTCACTGTCTTTTCTTGCCGAGCACGAAACTAAGGAGTAAAACAATTGATAACAAAGCTGAAATTTTATTAATTATTACAAATCTAATAGAACAAGTACAAGAAAACATTCCAAATTTACAGTTTTAAAGTGTGATTAAAAACATAGCGCTGTCTAGATATTAAAACTGATTTTTAAAAACTACGTGTACAGGCATGGAGATTCTGCCAAAATTTGGTTCTGCCAAATCACAGAATCACAGAATGAGTGGAAGAACATTTTGTTAAAGTGTTTTCCGTTGTTCCAGGTGGATTTTCTCTGTACTGACCCAAGATTAAGGCAACCTAAATAAAATTATACCCATTATCAAATCAAGCTTCAACATAATACATTTTTGTGCCTGCAGGTTATCATAAAAACTATTTCCAGATATCTTCCAAGGATGAAATCACTTCAGGGCTGATCATATCTCTCTCTTTAGCTGGTGCAGAGCAGGAATGCACTCCCGTTGATCCAGGAAATCTGGTTCTCCAGAATGGGATGCTGACATGGCAGGTATGGAGTCCGTGAGGATCCAAGTCTCACCTGCCTCCGAGGAGCTGCGTAAATGCTCCATGCTGGGACCACCCAGCTGGGATTCAGCTACTTCATGACACATCCAATCTGTGCTGATAAAAGAATCAGGTCTAATTTAAGACGCTTACACAACGAGGGGGAACAGAATATAGGCTGGAGAGAACATGCAAAATGTCTTCGATGGCCTTTAAGTGGGTTTTTTATGGGAAATCTTTCCCTTTGTGAAAACAGGAAGAAGGTCTGCACGGTTTGCACTCACCAAGACCTTCTTTGAACAGAAACGTTTGCATTCTGGTAGAAAACGTAAACAGTGAGTGATTTCTGAGACTGGTGGGCTCAGCTCTTCCCTGTTGTCACACTGAATTAGCCTCAGAGGATCTACCTTTGGCTAACACACCTCAAAGGTACCCACAGGCTTCTCAGTGTATTTGTACAAGGAAAAATACCCTTTTCTTCCCCATATATGTCATCCTTTTTCTTTAATCTACACAGCTAACATTTCCCTGCTTCCCAGTGGAAGATGCTGCAGAAATTTCCTTCTAATCCCACTTTAAAAGACTGACCAGCTGGGGAAGTCCTCAAGTTTGAAAATTGCATATTAAAACCAAAGTGTTACTACGGAACAGCTTCTCAGTAACTTATCCTTGACAGGACTTTTTTCACAGGGGAAATTCCCAAATGTTTCCACGACAGTCTCAAACAAGAGTTTTCTTCCCTGGTCTGTGGCTAAGCCTGGCTGGCTTCTGTGAAAGGGTATCATCTAACTCAACCAATGTCCAAAGAAAATCCAACATTTTCTCCAAAGTCCATGGAAAACCAGGCACTGCCAGAAGTCAACTCATCGTCAGTTTACATCCACTCTGCATCATTCCCATGGACAGAACAATCGGGACGCATTTTGACTGAAATTTAAAATGTTTAAATAAAATGGAATCAGAGAATGGTTTGGGTTGGAAGGAATGTTAAAAATCATCTTTTTCCAACCCCCTGCCATGGGCAGGGACACCTTCCACTATCCCGGGTTGCTCCAAGCCCCATCCAGCCTGGCCTTGGACACTTCCAGGGATCCAGGGGCAGCCACAGCTTCCCTGGGGAACCTGTCCCATTACCTCAGTTGTTGAGGTGATGAAATCATCATTTTTGTTGTCATTATTTATTCCCAATAATGCCTAGAAACTTCAGTTCCAAGCAGAAACATTTTCCCAGGAGTTTTAAGAAACAGTGCCTATCCTTGAAAGCCCAAAATCTAAGCAGAAAGAGAGAAAATAGACGAGTTGAATGCAGCCACCCATCCTCATAAGCAGTGTCTTCACCATGAGTTTCGTTGAGGTCTCCTGGGAAGTTAGAAAGGCTGTAAATGTTAGGGACTGTGCTAAAATTTTTCCCCTATCTCCTAAATTCACCATCAGAGCCCCACCTGAGAGATCCAGCAGCAGAGGGGACTCTGTTTCTGGACCTGCCAGCCGGCTCTGGAGCCACTTATCCCTTGTACAGCCCAGAGGTCAAACCACAACGGATTGTTTAAAAAATGGATGAACAATGCATATCCTGAGAAATTCTTTACCCGTGGCAGGATTTAATAGAGTTGACAAGATGAAATAATTGATCACCATTAAGAGAGGGCAATAATGTAATACAGAGATAAGCATATCTTTCACCTGAGCATTCTTAATTTAGTGGCTTAATTTAGTATTTTAGGAAGCTAATTTAATATTCTTTGCTTCTGTTTAGTGGATCCATCATCACATTTTAATCATTCTGTTTGATTTTCCATTTTCCATTAGTTTCTGTCAGAGTAGCACTGCTCTACGACTTCAGTAATCTAATCTGCTTGATTTTTTCCTTGTTGATTTATAATTTCAATTTAAAATTTGTTTTGTCCTTTAATAATTTAATCTGGTGAGTAATTTGTGGTATTGCAGACAGATCTCTGTAACAGAAAACAAAAACCTTCCTCTCTTCTCAGAGATCACCTTTCAACCCTCTCAAAAACATTAGGAAAATGAATAAACTGAGGTTAATTTGTTTATTCTGAAATGAGCCCTCTGAATATCCATGGACTTCTGACACACTGCTGACTCCTGCAGGAATTATGGAAGTGCTTCACAGTGGATCTCAGAGTCACAAGTCTTCAGCATCATCCTGTACGAATCATTCCCTTACTCTGGGCTTTGCCTAACATGATTCACTCACAAAATCATCTCTCGCAAGCACAACAGAATCCCTGTGTCAGCTGATGTCAAATAAAGAAAATGAAAACAAATGCATTGGCCGTCTGAAAATTGAGGTTCTTTGATGAAGATGCTGTTGCAAAGCAAGGAGGAAATGGAGAACAGGAAAGTTTTGATTTGTCACTAATGAAATCAACTTGTTCGTTGTGAGAAAACCTAATTTACTGAGTTTGTTCATATTTACCTCCATGGGATTCTGCAGCAATTTATAAATTGTTGTAATGACTGAACGTATCCATCTTGCTGAGGCTCAGGATGCAGGGAATATAACACTGGAAGACAGCAGGAAAAGGAGCACTTTCCACAGGAGTTTGGCAGGGAGTTAAAGCTGCAAGTCTTTACTGTAATTTTCATTTCACCCACTTGCAGACAGCAGAGTGGACTTTTACTTTCAAGTCAGGGCAAAATCACTGAATTAAAACCAGTTAATCTCTTGGAAAGGTTGTGCAGGACATTTTGAGAGGTGGTGTTGCACTGTCAGAAGACTGAATGACAACACAGAAGTGTCTAAAACCAAGAAATTACGATTTCAGTGAGGTGACCTAGCCATAGGTAGCTGAGATAATTTAGCCTGCATGAAAACCTTCAGATGTCACAAAGTTCTACTTCACAACAGTAAAATTCGAAGTGCTTTTATTTTTTTTTTAATGTCATAGGAAACTCCATGCCTGGAAAATGTCAGTATTTTTACTCTACTGCTGGTGGTTTGCACTGCAGTCCCATGAGTTTTTCCATCAAGGATTCCGTGGCATCTCCCCTCACTCCGTCCTCAGACCTGCTTCCAGTCCCAGCACAGATGCTGAGTGCTGGTATCATCCACCAGGCTCTTTTTCCAATTTCATTCTTCCCACAGTATTTTAATTTGGTTTCATCGGTGGAAAATAGGTCCTAGGTGCTGGGCTCAACTAAGAGCATGTTCCTTCTCTCCCTGAAGGAGCACGGACAGAGTAACCCCCAGGTGTCTGAAATTCCAGTTCCAGGAAAGATCCTGCTCAGCTGGAAACTGCTCATGGACATGCAATTGCAAAAGATGCCTCTTGCTAAAATCTATGTTTAAGTCCCAAGCACATGGGGTGAAGATTAACTTGAAGAAAAGATTACTGGATGTTTCATTGGCGTGAAAAGCACTTTTTTTTTCCTTGAGTCTCTTACAGAATACAAATTATTTCAGTGAAGGTCTCCTCTCTCCTTCAGAAATCTCCACCTAAGGCACGTGGCTTCCTGGAAAAAGTTTCATCCAAGTGGAATTCAAGTTCAGTACGAAGATTAGAATTAAGTACAGGCTCTTATGTGGGAAGTATTAAACAACCTGCAGAACAGGGAATGCTTCCTCCTCCGCTAATAACACCAATTTACTTCCTTGCTGTGTCAGGAGGAACTACACTATCCCCAGCAGCTTGCCAGGAAGATCAAGCTTTTATCAACACCAAATTCCTTATTTTTTTTTAAGATGAGAAACACCTGAGAAACAATTGTGAATGTTCTGTTTGCTCACGAAAAAGAAATCTCTGTGTCCATAAATCTCCTGGCCATATTTGTGAACCAATATTGTTCTAGGTACTTGGATCCAAAAATCAAGTTTAGTGTCACACTTCCTACTGCATCTGCATGGGACAATCAAGTGTCGATTTATAATCACCCAAATGAAGAGGTTTGGGACTTATCACTCAATGTGTGTTAAGATTAATATTTTTTATTTCCTATATTTAAGCACTTTCTGTTGAAGTGCTGAAAAAATGCATTTGTAGAACAAACATTCTCACAAGTAACAGGACCTTTTATGGACTCAGTGAGGTTAAATTGCAACACAAATTAGCTAATGAAGAACTTAATTAGTAATTCTTTAAACTCAAGCACTTAATAGGGGAAAAAAAGGAATAAAAATGACTGCTACCTACACCTTCTGTGAAAAAACACCTCAACACTGTATAAATAAATACAAAAACCAAATCACTGTAGAAAAGCAAGAGATTTTATTTCTCAAAATGCAAACTGCAAATCCCCAACTATCTACACAGTTTAATCAAAGGTAAAAACACCAATGCCATAAAGTGGAAGCAAAACCTAACTCTGCAGAGTATGTAATATTTATTTGTAGCCCAAGAGATGTATTTGTACGAATTCTCAATGCTTGGCAGCCAACATGACCTCAGCTGTGACCTGTTTTTCCAAGGCATCATTAGAGACATAAATACCTTTCGATAATCCCAGTCCCTCTCTTTGGGAATACAATTCACTAAATGAAAACCAGTGCCCAACCAGTCCTTCAATTCAGAGTTTGGAAATACCTTTGTGGACCGAAGTAAATCACTCAGCACATAAAGAAATGTATTTACATTTCAGAGAAACGAAGGGAAGTGCAAAAGAAGTGTTCTGACCCCGGTCTCCACCAACGCAAACAAATGCAGCCTTTTGAATCTAAGGAACTATAAATGAAATTTTTTATGGTGGTTTGGCTACCATCCTTCAAGGAGAATTCTAAATAATTCCTTCTTTTACCTCTCCACCACAACAATTCCCATTCAGCCTCTCTTGGCATCCCAAGCAGAACATCATCAATGATTTTGTGGACTCCGTCCCTGCTCTCCCAGCACTGGGATCTCTCCAGCCATGAACAGTCATCTCAGCCCACCAGCAGCTCAGCTCCTTTCCCAGTCTCCAGTGATGGCACTCCTCAGTTTTTACAGAATCACGGAATCATTAAGGTTGGAAAAGACCTCCAAAATCATTGAGTCCAGCCTTTGACTTATCACCAGCCTGTCAGCTGAGTGCCACATCCAGTCATTCCGTGGACACCTCCAGGGATGGGGACTCCAAACCTCCCTGGGCAGTGCCTTCCAGTGCCTGACCACCCTTTCCATGAAGAAAAAACACTTAGATGCTACAGATTCCAAACAATGTCACCATTCCCACGGGCACTCTTGTTCCATCTATAGGTCAGTCAAATCCCCAAATGTGAGGGCCACAAGTGGGGCCACAGGTGAGAGATGTCCAGTCACGTAAGAGGAGAGTATATCTGCTCCAGGACCATGGGACTCAGCTGCCAGAGGGGAAAGCAGGGATGTCTGGAGCAGGAACAGCTGCTGCTGCCGGGTGCACCAGGCGCAGATGGGAAAAGGAGGCAGAGCTGTCAGACAGGAGTGTGTGGAAGGGACGCCTCAGGGAATGTGTCAGACGTGGCATGGCAGTATCCAAGGAGGAGACAGGTGTTGAAGGATCTCACCCTCACCACAGGAGACTTCACAGGCCTGCTTGACATCTGCAGATACAGAGGAACACCAGAAGGTGCTACACATCCATCTGGGAGCCTGAGTGCAGTAGAGAGTGGTAGATCAGGCAAGGAGTGCCATAAGAGGGTCCAATTCCATGAATTCCAGCAGTCTGGTGATCTACAACTTGAACCACATCAACAAGAACAAAACAGGAGTGGGGTGAGAGCCCTGCCCAGCCATCTCTCCATGGACTTCCCACCTCCAGACACCTCATGCAGGTGTTGGCAGGTACAGAAGACTCCTGCTCCAGTGAGGGGCAGCCAGTGCCACTCACTTCCAGTGTCACTGATCTCCAGTGTCACTGTTCCCCAGTGCCACTGGTCCTCAGTGTCACCTATCTCCAGTGTCACTGATCTCCAGTGTTCTACAGCTTCTGCACAGCCTCGTGTCAGGTGGATTGAGTAGGTAAAGAAAAACTCTGTTTTCTTCTGTCTTACAGGGACCTGCAAAAGATCCTAATCAGCTTCCAAAACCAATTCCCAGCTCTGGGGTCCCACCACAGGAGCTGCTGGAGAGAGGCCAGAGGAGGCACCAGGATGAGCAGAGGGATGGAGCAGCTCTGCTGGGAGGAAAGGCTGCGAGAGCTGGGATTGTTCAGCCTGGAGAGGAGAAGCTCTGGGGTGAGCTCAGTGTGGCCTTGCAGGGCCTGAAGGAGCCACAGGAAACATGGAGAGAGACAATTCCCAAGGGCTGCAGGGACAGGACACAGGGAATGGCTTCCCACTGCCAGAGGGCAGGGCTGGATGGGATTTTGGGCAGGAATTGTTCCCTGGGAGGGTGGGCAGGCCCTGGCACAGGGTGCCCAGAGCAGCTGTGGCTGCCCCTGGATCCCTGGCAGTGCCCAAGGCCAGGCTGGACACTGGGGCTTGGAGCAGCCTGGGACAGTGGAAGGTGTCCCTGCCGTGGCAGGGGGTGGAACTGGGTGATATTTAATGTCCCTTCTAGTCCAAGTAGTTCTATGATTCTATGACTCTGTTCTATGAGAATCTCTATTCTCTATAGAATCTGTGTTTCTATGTGTCTCTTCAGAGCTTCTCACACATCTATGCACTGCCTAGTGCCTTTTAACCGTTGCTAATTATCCCATAAATATTTAATACCCTTCCCCCAAACTGTTCAGCAAGAGGCTGAGTTGGGACAGAGATCCATGGCCCTTTGCTTTGTCTTCCCGTTTGACACAATCTGAAAATTATTGGATTATGGAAATAATCCTTCTGCCCACTATCACATACCTAGGGATGACCCAGACCAATTAAAACACAATTAAGCTCCAAGCCATCACTCACTATTAAGGGACTGAGAAAGGAGGAATATTTTGAACATATTAAGAATTCCTGAAGCTTTAATATAGCTGTCAGAAAAAGATAAAGTTGTAGCAAAAGATAACATATGCTCCTAAGTGAGCACGTGGTGTTGCTGTAGAAGACTCTGTTCCTTTACACTTGAGATGGTTTTGATTACAAAACTATGGAGTAGCAAGGATCAGAAAAGATCAAGAAATCATTTAAAGACTCATTTACTTTCAGATGAGCACATGGAAGAAAAACCCATTTTGGCTTGGAGGGGAAAAGAGAACTTGAGGAAGGAAATCAAACTAGAAAACAGGAAAACATCATGTCACTGGAGATAAAAGTTTAATTCCTGGCATCTCCTTTATCTTCATAACTCGATAAAGGAATATAATGGATATTCTTTTCTAAATTTATTTTATACATATTTGTTGATAGGGATGTGATCTTTTGACTTTTTCATAACCTACTGGAGATAAACATCCTTAAAACAGGCCCTCCAGCACTTTCAGAAGCCAGCCTTCCATCTATAATTAACAGTGTTTTCTTCTTCTTCTCAGAGTTTTGACCTATCTTCTACGTGGATTTCAATAATACTGTTTATTAGGCTCTTTATTATGTCTAATATGTCAGACAGTCTGTCACAAACACAGCTTAAAATGCAATAATCAGGAAAAGAAAGTCACCGGTTTTATCAAGCAATAACTCCCCAGTCACAGCCTGATCTGTGCATACATTATTTCCTCACACAATCCAAAACAAGGAGATTGGCAAGGAGAAACAAGAACTTGCCAAATAATGCCAGAAACAGTTTAACAAAAATGATAATACAGTACATTAATTAATGTTTAAAGCTTGCCAAAGTTTTAAATGAGTGAGAACTGGTGAGGTTGCCAACTAAAGTGAAGATGGAGATGAGAATTACACACCTGAATGCTATTATTTTTTTTCCTGGTGGAGCAAATTTACAACATTTTTATTCTTTTAATGACTTGCAGGATGATTTCCCCAACAGATTTAAAAGACATGAGAGAGAAGGTTTGACTGTCAGATGGGTCACACCAACCTCATTTATTTTGGAAGCCAGGCTAAGAAAAATAAATGCCGCTTGCTTCTGATGGAATACATTTCTGAGATTCTGATATCTAATTTGAATATGGGACAGAAGTTCCAGGGAAAGCAGGGGGAAGAGGGAGGGTTGGTACAAATGGTTGGTGATCTTTAACACCCTTGCCCAGCAGGTGCTTTCTGCAGCTGGAAATGCTCTAAGACAGAAATTTAGGTAGGAGGAGTTCAGACTGGCTGCTGAATTTTGTCTGCTCAGGCTTTTGCTGCACACAGGGTGTTGAGACAGGTTTATATTCCAAAGCTTTGCCAGCTGAGCCCACAGCTGTTGGCAGATACTGCTTCCCACAAAGGGCCACCAAAACAGCAGGATCTGGGCTTGCAGGGCCCTCGCGGTCACAGCATGAGGGCAACAGCATGAGACCCACCAGGGGAAGATTTCTGCCACCAAATGTCTGGAAAAACCTGCCAGAGAAAGGGTAGAGAGCCTCAAGCAGAGGGTAGGCTGCAAGTTCACAAGTGGAAAGTCTACGGGGGTTAATTCACCCACGGAACTCTGCAGCACATGGAACTGTTAACATTTAACTTGCCATTTGTGGAGGTTGCTCAGAGCATTTCAGGGCATGAAAGTCAGTAAACAAACCCAAAGTCTATTATTGTGTTCTGAGGCATTGTCTGCTCCCCCGCAGCATAAATCAGTGTCAGGAACAGGGAGTGCGGAGCAGCTGCAAGGGCTGAGCACACAGAGCTTTCTCCTTCCCTGAGCACTGATTTTAAGGGCTAATGGTGTCCTGGGGTGCATCGGGAAGAGCATTCCCAGCAGGTCAGGGGTGATCCTGCCCCTGTGCCCAGCCCTGGGGGCACCTCTGGGGTGCCGTGTCCAGCTCTGGCTCCTCAGCACAGCAGGGCCAGGGAGCTCCTGGAGCGGGGCCGGCGGAGGCTGCGGGGCTGAGGAAGGGCCTGGAGCATCTCCGTGCCCAGGAAAGGCTGAGGGAGCTGGGGCTGCTCAGCCTCGAGAGGAGCCCCAGCTGAGAGGGGCCCTCGGCCCTGGGTGTCCCTGGCTGCAGGGAGGGCTCCGAGCAGGGCCCGGGCTCTGCTCCGGGGCCCAGCAGTGGCACCAGAGGGACGGGCAGGGGCTGAGCCCGGCAATTCCCCTGCACAGGAGGCACAACTTCTGCCCTGGGCAGGGGCTGAGCCCGGCAATTCCCCTGCACAGGAGGCACAACTTCTGCCCTGGGCAGGGCCCAGCCCTGAACAGAGACCAGAGAGGCTGTGGAGTCTCCTTCACAGTCCTGTGCCCTGTGCTCTGGGATGGCCCTGCTGGAGCAGGGAGGTGGCACCAGATGCCCCACTGTGGTCCCTTCCAGCCTGACCCATTCTGTAAAACCAACTCAAACACCTTGGAGAGCACGAGTGCCCTGCAGCACTTCAGCTTTGGTCAGCTCCAGGTGAAGCCTGCAGGCTCCCACCCTCTCTCAGCCTCTCCAGTTCTAGCTGAACCTTGTGATGTGGTCACAGTCTCGGGACAGCAATCAGTGTCTGATTGCCAGGTGGCAACAAAGCCCTTTATACAACAGCCATGAAGAAACAAATACTGTAATCCACCAGAATTGGCACAGAACTGAGGGAAAAAATTGCTGCCTTTTCTCACAAAAGAACCATCCCACCATTTCCCTGTCCATGAAGGGGAAGGTGACGCTGCTGAAGGCACTCCTTGACTGGAAATGCAAAGGAATATGATACCAGCCATGGACAGGTGCCAAATGAGCAAGTCTGGTGTCAAAGGCCTACATATCTCACTTCCTTTCTCAGAGGGCTGGAAAAATCAGGTGAGCTCAGTGAAGGACTAAACTACTGATGTGCCTCCCTCCTAAATCCACCTGCTTTAATGTGCCGATTACACTTAATAGGACACCTGCAGCATTTCACTTACAACAGAGAAAATATTTGAAAATGTTAACAGCCTTAGATGATCTCTTTCTAATGAGAAAAGAGCCTTATACCTGATAAGGGGGTCATTTTAAACTAACAAGAGGATGCTGGCCAGGAGGATTCTCTTGTCACCCCACACTGCAATTCATGAAGCTTTCAGGAGAATTTTTTTACCCGGTCACCTGCCAAGTCACAGAAATAACCAGCACTTCATTCCTCACACAGTCCCTGTATCCGTATCCCACAACCATTTCCCATTCTGCTGCTTATTAATCCCTAGGAGCACATCAAGAACTTGCCTTGGATCCCTTCCCGAAGGAAGATGCTGGCTGCCAAGAGGATCCCCACACATATGGGGCTGCAGTCCCCTCACACTCATGTTGCCACATGTCCCCTGAATCCAAAAACCCAGAAAAAACTGGGCAGATTCTGCTGAGGTTCCTCTGCTCAGCTGCACTTGTTGGAGATAGAATTACAGATTTATTTAAAAAGCACCTACAGTGGAATTTAAATTCGATTTCTTCTGGCAGCAAAGTTAATGGGGGATTTTTTCCCCTCACAGAGCTGTAGGTTTCTTACCCTCAACAGTCAGCAAACACGAGACAGGTTGCCAGGTAAATTGTTTTCCCACACATTCTGCTCTCCCTCTGTCTCACATTCTCACAAGACTTCAGGCTCCAGGAGAGGAGAGGGTAGAATTCTTTAGCAGATTCCTTTTGGGACACTTGGAACCTTTCAAAACATTAATCCCATTTTACTGTCACCAAATCCACTGCACAAATTACATAAGGACATAATATAGATGGACATTATGTAACTCCAGCCACGGGCAGTGTCTTTTCTCTCACTGTGAGAAGCTAAGTGGAGGTTTTCTGATCATAATTTCACATTTTAGTCCAGGACTAACATTGGACTATTCTACAATTACTCAAAGACACACACACAGAAGGCTCATAATTAATTCCATTTGTTCCTGGTCATCAAAAATTCTGAAGACAACAGCACAAGACCTGAATAGGTTTCAGTGATTTCTGAAGGACACTTTAGTACAAAATATTTTCTGATGAAATCTGTCATATTTGGGACCAGCTGAAAGGGTTTTCCTTGCACCACTAGGTCTTTTGAGATTTAAAAAATCCTGTCTTTCCTCTGCCAAATAGAGTGTAGAAATTTAAAAAACAACTCCAGAAATAAAAAAAAAGGTTGACTTGACTTCCATTGTGTAATTTCTGAGTTATAAGAATAGTTATTTTTCATAATTTTATTGATTTCTTTTTTCTTTTTAGTTAGTGCTTGAAACTTTTTTGAGGGGAAAAATGCAAAACAGTCACTAAAAATGAAGTTTTATAGATGAAAGGAGTAAAATACTATTGTGTATTTGCTCAAGGTGGCTGTAGGAACAGCTCCATCCCTGGAAGTCTTCAAGGACAGGCTGGAAGGGGTTCTGAGCAACCTGGTCTCGTGGAAGGTGTCCCTGCCCATGGCAGGAGGTTGGAACTGGATATTTAAGGCCCCTCCCAACCCAAATAATCCTGTGATTCTGTGATAAATATGGAACTGACCATTTCAAAAGCTTTTTCCAAACCATTTACAGCCAGGCTACTCATTGTCACCCTATCTGCTTTCTACTGAGTTTGGAATATTTGGGGGAAAAAAACCCATCAGAATTCCAAAATTAACAGAAATATAAAAGGAAATAAGAGCTTTTCAATTAATTGCTGACAAGCTGTATTTGAAACATCCAAATCCCAACATCTGAATGTTTTCTGCATCACATCCCATCAATACCCTGCAGCCAAACCTGCCCATTTTGACAGTGCTACAAGGAGAGTATTTCCATGAGAGCCATTTGCACTATGGGATGTAGAGAAACCAGGCCAAAAATGCCAAAAAAAAATGGGATATAAACAGCCAAGCCAGTAGAACATAACTCTGAGTTGAAACTTTTTCAAAAAGGTGTCAGGAAAATATGTTTGCCTTAGGAGTCTTTATAAATACCGGGAATAATCTGTCCCCCAGACCCAGGTGGAATCCAGCACAAACCCATGTCCAACACTCACTCGAAACTGAGGAAATGCACTTTGCTGCTGATTCAGCTGAAACTGACACTGCCCAGTTGGTGCCTTGTCCGGTGGGAAGAAGGGAATGGTTATTCCAGGCTGAGAGAGTGAAAATGTGAGGGGATATCACACGGCCGCTGCCTCGCTGCAGAGCATTTGATTTTAATAAAACGCACCCAGTGCTCCAGCACGCTGCCAAATCCCAAGCTGAGGATTTGGAAGTACCTGTCTAATGATTGAAGACAGAAATGAATTCATAAGTTCCGTGCCCAGCAGTGCAACAAAAAAAATACCACCTAGTCTTGGATGGCTGACGAAAATATTCCCTTATCCCTTTTGCAACAAACGGGGAGCGAAGAACCTTCCTTCCCCTGTTCGTTCCCTGAAAGTGAAATGACAGTGGAGGATTTCTGCTGCCACGCTCCAGGCAGATTTCAAAGAGAAAGTCTGCGTGCTCCCCTTGAGAAAAAATGCACGATATCCAGGCCAGGAGAGTCTGGGAGCAGGGCACACACGTACAAGGTTGGAAAACAAGATCCGAGTGAAATGCAAAGTGTGGAGGAGATGGAGGGGACAGTGTAAAGGAAAACCTGTGAAAACAGGGAAAATACTTCTGCTTTATGGCTGTGTGACAGCTGCTTTCCTTCCCCTCGTGACTGCAGCAGGCTGGAAGTGGTGCAGGAGGAATTCTGAACCCCAGGAGCTGGCAAGAGTCCCCAGGTGTTTGCAACACAAAGGAAAAGGAGCAGGTCATTAAACATCGTTCAAAGTTGCCAGGAATGCGAAAGAAATTCTTTTTGTTTTGTGTTTGGTGTCCCGGCAGGGGTGCAGCTCCAGATCAGAGACAGGGTGCAGGAGATGAACAGAATCCTGGGATACTGGTGCCTGGTGTGGGAAAACACATGGCACCACAACAGTGGGAACGGGGAATGGAGGCAGGCTTTTAAACACCTCCTGGGAAATCAGGGCCACCTCAGATGCATCTTTTGGTGCGTCCCATATCTGTAGCACAGCTAATTATCATCAATTTGCAGTGACTGGACACAGTTTTGATGGGATCCTATGGGTATTTTGCAGGTAAAGCCAATAAATAAATAGATCCACTGATAGGGGGAAAGGTTTTGTTAACAATTACTGGGGATTTCCCATATTTCCTTAACAAAAAAGGTTTATGCAATTATACGATTTGTCTGCCTGTCTTGCCCTTCTGTCCAATTGTTTTTGGACCTTTCACATGAGATCAGCATATTTGGAGGCACTGGGCAGGCAAAGAGGGCATCTGTGCTGCTGGGATAACCCTTGTGTCCCCCACTGCAGGAGAAGGGAATTTGAGGAGTCTGTAACACAGGCAGGTTGTTTAAATCAGGTTAGACTCCACTACCATCAAAACTCTCCTGAACACCATCACACCAAGCGTGCAGAGAGTTTCTTGTCACCTCTCCACCCAGCTGTACCTGCAACAGAGCTCTGCCACCGTCTTGCCAGAATAAATCCAGCATAATTCTATCATAGCGGCCTAAACCAGGAACACAGAAAAAAATCCCTGACCTTACTTTGGGCACTTTGAGCTGAAAAATGACAAGAAATTTGACATTAGATTCTTTGTGCTCTGTCTTTACAATACAGGAAGAAATATGTCAATGAATTACCACAGAGCTGCAACAATCAAATGCTGCAAATCTTATGATGTCCGTAAGAAAGGAGAATGAGAGCATTTTGAGGTTGTCTTGGGGTGACTTTATGCTGTTGTACCCCCTATCACCGCTCTATGCCCAGATATGATCCTGAGCCTTTCTGTGCCTTTAAAACCGGGTG
>VZTD01003874.1:15620-56212 GCA_013397725.1 Rhagologus leucostigma
CCAAACCGGCACAGGGGTGCTCTGATGTGACTGAGTTGCTAGTGCAGAATTCCTTGCAGGCATTTTGGTGGTCAGGGCTTAGCCTTTAGCTTTGCCACCCTCGTGCATTTTACAGATGAAGTTCACCCGCAGGACAAACCACACCGAGCAGCTTCTGCAAGAAGAGATGATCCGTGCAACACCTAAACGGCATAAAGTCCCAAAATACACTATTACACAATTTACACAATTTATCAGCACATGATTACCTCAGTGGCTCCTCAAAGTAACTGCTGGCCTCTTGTCTCAGTGGAATTATTATTATCTCCTGTTTGCATCTCCATGATAATTTATTGAAGGTTTCCAGCAGAGATGTCCTGTTGAGCAGGTGTGAGCTGAAGCTTTCGGTGAGCCTGAGCCAGAGGGGAGAGGTGGCGGGGTTTGACTCATTTACCCAAGGGAGGGTACAAACTTGCAGCTCCCCACGGAGTTTTTTTCCTGCCAGCCCACAATCTGTGTTAATTTCTTTAAGTGTGATATAAAAAATACAGCAAATATGTAATATCTGCTGGAGCAGTGGTAGGAATAAACAGGAGACCTGCTGGAATTTACAAATTGTCTGTGACAAGTGAACACAGCACCATGTTTCATGGAAACAGCGAATTGGACACTTGCCTGATTCAGCAAAGAAGCTGCCTTTATAATTTGCATTTCACTTAAACTTTATCTGTCCCCTAGTTTTATTTCCAAGAACTTGGCTTTCATTAGACTGGGGGTTTTTTTCCCACCCTCTCCAAACTTGATTTCCCTTGAAATCATTTTTTAAACTAGATTTTTTTATTTACCGGTTATCAAGCATAACAACTAATTTGATTCATCATCAAGCATAATCGTGATCCAGAACAGAGCTGAAGGATTCAATCAGTAGTGAAAGCTGACCAGCCAGTCTTCAATTCACATCAAAAAAAAAAAAAAGACAAAACTTTCCAGTCTACTGAAAGTAGAGCTGCCATTTGGGCATGAAAGGCACGCAAGGAAGGACCTGTTTTTAGAAGGAATTATCACGAGTCCAAACCTTTAATAAATAAAAATATTGCTTGTGAAAGTCAAACCCACAGGGAAAAAAAACCCAAGCCCTCGATATATTCCACCTGGGAATCCTGGAAAGGAAGAGGGGGCGGTGGGCAGGGGCAAATGTTTTGAACATGACTGCATCTACTGGCCAAGCTCTCTTTATACAGGTGGCCTCTGTCTCCACATTTCTCCATGATTACGGTCAAATGCCATTGTGTGCAGTCACTGGGCTGCTTATTCCAGGGGTATTCATCTAAAGTGAATGCCTGGTAAAGTTTTGCAGCTGCTTTTCGGTGCTGGAATGTTGGACTGAGATGTTCTGTTTGCTCCCACATTTATCCAGGTCTTTCACTGAGCAATGCAGAGATGCATTTTTTGTAACACTTGGACACATCTGAAATCCTACGGAGCCCTCGTGGGCTCTGGTTCAACTGCTTAGAGGAAGAGATCATGGAATCACAGTTGAGTTGGAAGGGACCTTAAAGATCATCTCATTCCACCCCTGCCATGAGCAGGGACACCTCCCACTGTCCCAGGCTGCTCCAAGCCCCAGTGTCCAGCCTGGCCTTGGGCACTGCCAGGGATCCAGGGGCAGCCACAGCTGCTCTGGGCACCCTGTGCCAGGGCCTCCCCACCCTCCCAGGGAACAATTCCTGCCCAATATCCCATCCAGCCCTGCCCTCTGGCAGTGGGAAGCCATTCCCTGTGTCCTGTCCCTCCATCCCTTGTCCCAAGTCCTTCTCCAGCTCTCCTGGGTCTCCTTCAGGCACTGAAAGGGGTTCTTAATGTCACCCCAGAGCTTCTCCTCTCCAGGCTGAACAATCCCAGCTCTCGCAGCCTTTCCTCCCAGCAGAGCTGCTCCATCCCTCTGCTCATCCTGGTGCCTCCTCTGGCCTCTCTCCAGCAGCTCCACGTCCTCCCTGTGCTGGGCCCCAGGGCTGGGGCAGCTCTGCAGGTGGGGTCTCACCTGAGCGGGGCACAGGGACACAATCCCAATCCCTTCCCTGCTGCCCACACTGGGAATGAGCCCAGGGCTCAGGGGCCTCTGGGATGGGGTAGGTCCAGCTCTCACCTACCAGCACCCCCAAGTCCTTCTCCCAGGGCTGCTCCATCTGCTCATCCCAGCCTGGATTCATCCCAAAGATTGCCCCAACCCAGGTCCAGCCCCAGCCCTTGGTGGTGTTAAACCTCACGAGATTCCCACAGGACACTTCTGGAGCTTGTCCAGGTCTCTCTGGATGCCCCCATGGTTCAGATGAGACATTTCACCTTAACCTCCCACAGCTCCACATCTCCGGGATGTCGGGAATGGAGCAGCTTTGGCAGGAATTGTTTCGGAGAGAACAGAACCAGCTTCGTGATTCCACTTCATATTGTTTAAAAAGTGGGTTGTTATAAAAATTCCAGTGCCTGCTGCAGATTCCTTGCTGTACAGCAGGGAATTCAGTCCTTGGCAACGTGGATGGGAGATACAGTTGGGACTGATTAGAAGTGGTTGAAAGGTTTCCTATTTGTTCCTAGAAAATCACTGTGGATTAGAGCAGCAAATGAGAAAGAAAAATTAAAAAATAAAACTAAACCCCCTCCAGGAAACCAAAACCAGGCTTCAGAAAAGACCTAAAAATGGCTATGTTTTGTATGAAGAGGGACTTTATTTAATCAAAAATGAAAACTCTTGGTGGTTTAATATCCTGAAATTAGGTATTGGCCTTCATGAAATTGCAACTAAAGAAGAATGACAGCAATAGTTTTACTACAGCAAGTGGAAAAAATAGAGAGAGCTGACACTCTCAAAAAGTATTTGCATAGTGCAATTTCTTCAATTCACTGAGTCTTAAGGAGAAAATAGGAAAAAAAATCTAATGAAAACCAAATAATAAATCTAGGCCTAGATGGTGGACAAGGCTATTACACCATGTCTGGATGAATCCCTGCATGAAAAATGCATCTGTGACAGATGAATTTGCTTGGGACAAATTGCAACACAGAAGAATTAGGAGTAATGTGGGTCAGAGTTTTTAATCAAATAAATAAAGTGTGCAAGTGGCTGTAAAATCCAGACCACTGATTTCAAACCAGTTTTGATCACTGGAAAGGTAACAGCGGATTTTGTGTCAGGGGACGGGACACCAGGATGGGGGTTTGGAACAGTATTAATCCTAAATTTGGGTTACATTCCCTTTTCGGATCCTTTGCTCACACTGTAACTCAGATGTCCCCTCTTAAAAACACACATTGTCATTGCTGAAATCTGTTTTTCTCTTTTAGATGAGGACACTCGTGAGCTGTGCTGGGACATCAAAGCACTGCTCTAGAGGGACAAACAAAAGACGTACGAATTCCTCCTTTTCCACAGGCCTTTCACAGATGTGAGAAGGTGAATTTCCAGGCTTTGTCCAAATGTTAAGTGACTGTTTCATGACCACACTGAGGATCTGAAGGGCAGGGTTCATCCAGAAGCATATTTTACAGACCCTCATTGGATCACAGAGCTTTGCAAATTATCATTTCCCTTTCCTGCAGCTTGCAGAAACAGTTGGTGACAAGAATTGATAATAAATTGGGCCAACATCCATTCATTTTGTTAAAATGATGTAACAGCATTTTATGCCACTTTAATAGGAAAATATTAAAGCAACAGCAAGTTTCATAGAACATTAATTTTTCTGGAATATGAAGCAACTCTGGCTTTGTTGCATAATGCTTAAATGGGTAATGTGGGAAAAACTTCATCAGCAGCAGACTTAATGAGAGAGCTGATGCTTTCCTAGTGCCTCTCATACTTCTGAAGTTTGCTGCCTGTCAGCCTTTCAGGTTTCCATATTTACCAGCAATTTTATCTCATTGCAGGAGAACGATTTACTTCAGGTACTCATATCTATCTCTCAATCACTCTTCTTTTTTCCCTCTGTGCCTTCCTCCTTCAAAATAAGACATCAGGTTCCAACTTTGACGTGGTTAAATCAGCCACTAAATCAGTTGTTACAACTCACACACTGCTGCCTAAAACCCTTGATATTTAACCCCTCCAAAGTGAAAAAATAACACGTTCATATTAAAAAAGGGCGTGAGGAAAATACTGAGCTTGCAAAATGAGTCCTATGTGCAAGGAAACAACAGAGCTGCTGTTTTCTGTGTAATTCCAATTAAGCCTTTCTGTGTGCATGGGTGGTGATAATTACCTGGCCAGGTATTCCTTTCTTCCCCAGGGGACCCCTCTTTGACTCCACGTACAAAGAGAAGGACAATTACCCAAAGGGTTGCTCTGTGATTTTTTTTTTTGAGTCCTGTAATTCAGTCTGTGGCCCAGCCCACCCTGCAAAATCACGACTGGAGACTGAACTGTTGCCTTTCTTACTGGTTTATGTGTGGAGCTCGTGGCAGGTGGATGGAAGTCTCTCTCCACCAGGAAAAAACAGCATTCAAAGCACTCTGGGCATGTCTGTGCTTTACACATGAATATCTGGGACAAATAATTGCTTGGAAGGGTTTTTCTCTTTCCTCTGCCTAAACGGGCAGCAGATATGACAAGTAAAACTTTTAGTAGCCTAATATTAGTCAAGATTTATTGATCTGACCACACCATGGTGCTAATTCTGTGATAAACACAGGGAGAAGCAGCAGCAGCTCTCCTGGGCAACCCTTAACAAAGAGAGGAAAACCTCTTTTCAGACTGTCCCCTTTCTCCTTTGATGCTCAGCTCTCAATTTTGTCTGCCAGACCAGTGTCTGCTTGCAAAGGACACTTTTGCAACCCACCCCACCCATGATCAGGATCGCTGGTGCATCAGGAGCGGATTCTCGCTCCGTGTCTGCTCACATTCTGCTCAGTCACTGCCAAACCCTCAGAACTCTAGAATTAGTCAAATGTGTATTAAGATGTGAAATTCCAGGTCCCAGCTGCAGCACCAGTAATACCTGAGGATGTCAATCACCAGGACAGCCCTGCAGATCTGCCAAGGCATTGCCTTTCATCATGGTCCCCACTAAAGCATTTAATCCACCTGCTTTAAATCCACTTACTTAACGTTGTAGTTTAGAGGACCGTGACACTTAGCTGCTGCCACAAATTCCTTTCAAACCCTTGCCCTGGAATAACTGGGTGGGGAGGATTTAGAACTGCCACCAGCAAGAGCTGAGGTGGTGCCTGTGCCCCACAGAGCCAAAATGCAGGAGAGGGATGAGGGACAGCAGTTAAACGTAGGATTCTGTCTCTAAGAATGACAGACTTCCGCCCTTTTCACAGAATCATTTAGGTTGCGAAAGATCTCCAAGGTCATCAAGTCCAACCTTATCCCCGTCTCTACATCAAATGATAAGATCAAGCCTTTTTCTCACTGTTGCAAGAGGGCAGATTCCTCCAAAACCTGTGGCAGCATTTGCAATATTTTGTAGATCAACAAGTCTGGCATTTGAGCAGGGAGAAGAAAAAAAATGACATTATCATGAATTACTCAGGTAGAGCTTTACAGATGCTGCTTTCAGTTGCTATCATTTACTTTTTGGCTGAAATCCACTGTTGTGCAACTCGCTGTGAAAATCCTGGGTACTTCTGGAGCATGTAAACCCGGAGGGTAACTGGGGAGGAGACATTGTACTTGTTCTTTACACAACAGCAAATGTCATCCCATGGGCATTGGCTGCTGTGCCTTGAATGTTCAAAACAGATGGCAACAGAACCCTTTTTCTAACAGTCTTCTCTGGATTTCAGTGGAAGGGCAAAAATACTATATCCCTTCAGCTCAGAACACTAACAAACAGCAGAAACCCTTCTCACAATAATTCACCACTCTCCTTGTGATCATAATCCTGATTTTAAGTGAGGACCACAGCCAGGTGACACAGACCTTTGAAATTACTCTTTACAAGGAAAAAGTCACCATTTTTTTCCTGTTGCCACTCTTATAGCTGGCATTTTCTGCAGCAGACCCACTGCAAAAGATTGGAAAACACGTGAAATGTAAACCTTCAGATTTGAATGAAAGTGATAGATTAACAGGTGGTGGATAGGTTCTATCTGGTTTCTATTTCAGAACCAAGGTATCTACAAGATATAGAAGATATCTATCTGTATATCTATATTATCCATGATAATACAAATGTGCTTGCAGAGCAGGAAAGTCCTCAGCAACAAAGGGAGCAAAATACAACGACTCAGGCTGTAGCTGAGGCTGCATTTTACAACTCACTCGACATCAGGAAAACAAGGATTTGGTTGATTTGGGAAGAGGACGGGACAGAGCACACAAAGCCCAGCACAGAGCAATGAACAAAGGGCCTACATTGAGTGGAAAATCTGACAAGTCTGGCAAATCTGAGTCAATTTTCATGTGCTCTCCATTGTAATGAGATGCCTGCGTGCTGGAGAGCTGATGGATCACCGGCACTTGTAGGAGGTGCGTGACTGCAGAACCCGTGTAGCTGATCACTTGAAATACATCACTTAACAAGTTCTTGATATTTTTCTATGCTTGGCATAGATACAGGGATAGATACAGCAATCCCTGGCCCATCGTCTCTGCCTTGCGGAGCAGTGGCTTTGCTCATTTTCAGCCGCTACAAACTGCAGCCTGTTAAACTCAGAGCAAGAAAACAAAAATCTGTGTTTTGTGAAACTCTGTTTTTCCTCTCTGATCTTCATGTATTGCACTGAGACCATCAGAGCATGCTTATTTTTAAGAATATGAGGAATGAGAGTCATGTCAACTCACCTGTTCCAGGGATCTTCCCTGTGTTTGTACTGCGTGGAGCAGTGTGAGCAACTTCAAGTTCCAGACAGAGAAGGGCTTGAAATTTTCTCCATAATTTTCTCCACATCCGCCCAGCATACAAGGAACAGAAATGCCTCTTAAGTCCTAAGATGAAAACATAAAATCTTTCCTTCTCTTTTGGGCCAGGAGTGTATTCCAAGTGCTTTTTGAACCTGAAGGAGACACGATACAGTTTTACCTACAACTTCTGAGATTCTCTTTCAATTAATGATAGAGGTGTTTCAGCAGCCAAATGTGAATTTATTCTTTTTCCTTCTGACATTCGGATCCATGAGTGTTTCCTTAACAGGGGTTTCTTATAAAATGGTGCAAATCTCCATGTTCAAACTGTGGAGCAAAAACATTTTGGCAGGAAGAAAGTTAAACAGAGAGGTGTGGAGAGGGGCAGAGCAGTGGTGAGTGCTCCTGGTCGGAATGAATCCGTGCCACAGTTGCCGCACAGTTTCTGTGCAATCCCCTTCTCCCCTCAGCTAACTTCCCTATAAAACAAGGACAAAACCAGGCTCAAGTGGACAGGAACAGAAAAAGCAATCCTTGTTCCACAGTCCAGGAAACAAGGGAAACACTTCTCACAAATCTGTGGGAGGAGGGAAAACTGCTCCTGCTCTTTGCAGAGGAAGGCAGGAGAGCTGTTCTTTCCCTCCCACTCTCTCCTACCTGCCCCTCTGAGGA
The DNA here is from genome assembly GCA_013397725.1 of Rhagologus leucostigma. Classification (NCBI taxonomy): domain Eukaryota; kingdom Metazoa; phylum Chordata; class Aves; order Passeriformes; genus Rhagologus; species Rhagologus leucostigma. Next base: position 23,116 of record VZTD01003874.1, read on the forward strand.
CTACAACATATTTACTCACAGGAAATGTTCTGCAAGGCTTAGGTAGCGGATATTTGCACAACATTTGGCTCACGGAGAGCGCCATGCAGGCATTATCATTCTGTGGCAAAGCTGACTGTAAATGTTACCCACAGCAAGTGGCACAAACCAAAAACTTCGGGATGGGCTGTGACTCACACGCCTGTAATGATAGCCCTGGAAATTCTGCTGCTTTCAAACACCAGCATCAGATACCAGATCAAGATTAATAATTGCAGCCCAGTTGTAGCGAGGACAGAAGCTCAGAGTGACTCGTGCGTGCAAGTAGAGGAATCAAGAGTCAGAACTGCCACAGATGTCCCCAAAATAATCCCAAATCATTAAGATTTTGTGATCACTTCCCACCAAGCATAAACAATTCACAGAGTTAAAACAAATGTTACACAAACAAACAAATGTTGAGGTTTTTTTATATTTTTTTTTAAGACGTAATGATGGGTTGTTCACAAACACATTCAGGCTGTGCTAGAGGATACTGCCTGAGAATATAAAATATGTTGCTTATTTACATAAAGAGACATTTTTAGCTTGAATTTTAAACCCATTCAAGTCAGTGACAGCTGCCAATTTTAGAAAGAGCCCCGTCAGGCCTTGCCAGAGAAACAAATACTGCCCTGCCTGGGATACCAAGAAACAACAAGAATTTGATATGCATCTGCTGCTCTCCTTTTCTCTTACATGTGCCTTGCAGGCAGGAAAAGAAAGGTAACTTAAGTTTACTCAACCAGCTTTCATTGAAAAAGCCACGCTTGCATAAATCACATTCTGTTTTCAGGGGAAGTAGAGGGGAAACACAAAGCACACACGAGTTGCCATCCTGTATCAGCTGTTGTATGAAGGGCTCTTATTCTGTGATAACCTGGTTTTGATGCCTTTCGCTGGGCTTAGAATTAAAAGCCAAACACGATTAGAGGGGAAAAAAGGGTTTTACCTCTGTATTTATTTGAGGATCCTCTGGTGCACCACATCCAGGCTGAAAGCACCCCCAAATGCACACCCAGAAGATGCACACCAGGATGCCCACCCCAAAATGCACACACACGATAATTAGACCTTGCAAATTAGCATATCTATCAAAGATTCCCCAGTGAGAGGCTCAAGAGAAGCCCCTGTCCCGAGGAAGGTTCCCCCTGGATGGGCCTGTCTTGGTTTACAGAATGCGTTCTGGAGAGGACCTTGGTGTCTGGGGCTTTCTGACCCAACTGCGAGGTTTCCAAGATGTTTGGTCTCCTGGCTTAAGGGAACTTTGGGTCTAAGCTGGTTATCAGACTTGGGGAATTACAAGTATGTGGGCTAAAAGCACTAAGGATACATGCAAAGCTGTGTAAAAGGGTATGTGGAAGGGTATATGAGAGGGGTGTATGAAGAAGTAAAAAATCATCATGGCATCAGTTTTCTGTGCCCTCTATGAATAAACCACACCTGAGCTTAATGTGGTGAAAAATCTCTCTTCAGTTCATCCACCTTTGCTCAAATGCAGTTATTTAATACAAACACAAAGTGTGTTCCAATACAAAACATAAAGGTGAGTTTGGAAGAGCTGGGATTGGGTCTGTAAGCAGGAATCACAACCCACCAGCTGTACAGGGTGTTGTAGCAGGCAATTTGTATTTCACAACAATGAAAGAAAGATTATCTTTGTGGCCCCGTATGGAAAACCTTCTGTGTCCTCACATCTCCAGCAGGAATTAACAGTGAAAATAAGAGATATTTGTTTATTTTGCTCACTGTCATTGTCTGCTGCTCCTTTGGGATAAATGGAGAATTAAATTCCAAGGAGTCAACTTTTCCAGCATGGAGCCATTTGAGTGACTTCTTATACTTCTCTTTAACAACACTAACTTTTTTTTTTTTTTTCAGTTTATGAGTCTGTCTTACAGCATCTACGCACTGTCTTGAAAAATATACTACAAGAAACCTTTTTGCTGCAGTTATTTAGCTTTGGTGTGACCTCTTCGTGGCCTTCCAATACCTGAAGGAGCTGACAAGAAATACGGAGAGAGACAATTTCCATGGGCTGCAGGGACAGGACACAGGGAATGGCTTCCCAGTGCCAGAGGGCAGGGCTGGATGGGATATTGGGAAGGAATTGTTCCCTGGGAGGGTGGGCAGGCCCTGGCACAGGGTGCCCAGAGCAGCTGTGGCTGCCCCTGGATCCCTGGCAGTGCCCAAGGCCAGGTTGGACACTGGGGCTTGGAGCAGCCTGGGACAGTGGAAGGTGTCCCTGCCATGGCAGGGGTGGCACTGGATGGGCTTTAAATTCCCTTGCAACACGAACCATTCTATGATTTTATGATTCAGAGAGAAGTTCGAGACTAAACTCTCCAAAAAATAATTGCAGTGTTGGAAGATGGGTCTAGGAAGCAAGCATGGACTGATCATGAACATGAGCTGAGCAGGAACAGGTGAACCAGCTGACAGTATTACAATTAAAACTTTCCGGACACAAAATTACCTGAATAATTATCTCTGCATAGAATTGCTAAATTTCCCCTCGGACAGAATGCCTCCAAGTGCAGTTCTGTAGATTTTGGGAATGCATTTTGAGTGTGCAGCGGTGAGGGCAAAGGCCACTTTGTTTGCTACTGGGTAAAACATCCCTTGATTGGACACCTCGGTGCTGAGATAAGCCCTAGATTTAGGATTTAGCCCGCATTTTCAAACAAACATGCAAAATAGTCCTTTTATAGCTTTATTTTGATAAGGCTTCGCTCTCCTAATCAGTCGCATTGTTGGAGTGGCACTTAAAAGGAACTGGAGCTGGCAATCTAACAATAGCAAGACCCAGATAGGTCATTGAATCACCAACTTTCTGTGAGTCACCCTCAGAACAGCATAAATTACCTAAGGTAACGTTTGTTAAACGGTTTTGCTTTTGACAGGGAGACATATGCTGCACTGCTGGTTCATTAGGAGGTGTTTTAATCGTTAGACTTTAGTCTGGCGTCTGCACATTGCCTTTTGCAGCTCACGCTCTGTTGAATCGGCCGAACAGAGTAGCAGGACTCCCAGTGATCAGCTCTCGGCCCAGGGGCTGGTTATTTTTGAAATAAATCCTGTCTGCAGTCTTCTAATCCTATGCACAGACATGGGTCTCTTTGTTTTCCTCTCTGCACTCAGAGCTGCGGAATAAAAACTGCTATATTTAGTTCGGAGGATGGTTTTGCACAGAACCAAGACACAAGGTGCTACAGTTTTCGAACTAATTTTTTTTTTAATTGGGTTTCATGAAAACCTACATTGATTTTGAGCTGCTCTAACCATTTTTAAATTAATTTGTTAAATTAATATTTTAAATTTCAAATTTTAAATTAAGTTTTTAAATTTAAATTTTTAAATTAAAATGTTAAGGGCTGGACTCTGGAGGCACAGATGGCAACTGAGTCCCACAGAAAATGAGCAGGATTCAGGTGTTTCATTCCCCTACACGACATTAAACATCTCCCACTAAGCCTTCCTATTAAGCACCAAACAATCCCTTTTGTTTTCTGAGCTTTATTTTCCTACCTGAGTCTTCTCTCACAAAATTAGTCAAAAACGTTGCTCCGAGTGCTGGAGATTTTTCATGGGAACGGTAAAAGGGAAAAAAATCCACAAAGGTTTAATACAGAGCTGGTGGCCATCAGCTTGTGATAAAACTTCTGAGGGATGTCTAGCGTCTGGATAAGGGTCATCCCTGGATTTTTTTGGTTATTTTCCTGGTTCCCAGCCTTCCTGACTTCTCCTGGGACCTCGCTGTGAGTCGGAATTGCCTCTCTCAGAAGATCCTGAGAGTCCAAGCTCTCCTCCAAGACCAGGGATGTTCCAAGCGCCTCATACTTCACACACTGAGCCCAGCAAGTGCCAGGAAACAAACTTTAATCGGTACCCATCCCTACATTCCCGGCTGTCTTGGGGTGACTCTATCATGTGTATCCCCTATCATGCTCTATGCCCAAAAAGTAATATTGTGCCTTTTCTGTGCCTTTAAACTGAGCTTGAAAAAAAAAAAACCCAGATGAACTTTCCAAAGCAGCTTCTCAAGGACACAGAGATTACACTCCTCAGTGGTTTTCTGCGGGTGGCATGAAGGGAGCACCCTGCTTGCTTTTTCTTCAGCCAGCTGTTTTTTTTTTCCCTCTTGGCGTGAGACGGAGAGCTGAATTTTGTTTCCTGGGACTTTGGTTTTTTTTCCGTTCTTCTCTTCTGAACTGTTTCAACAACATCAGAACACATCAGGAGAATTTTCTCCCCGAGGCCCGGGGGTGGGCCCACGCCCTCACCGACCAGCTCCGAGGAGGAGAGAGACCACACCTACAGAAGGACTCGGAAATCTTCCCAGGTTTCTCTCTATAGCGGGGGTTTTAATTCATTATTTAGCACTATTATCCTTTTCCTGTGTGTTTGTTAAAATAAATAGTTTTTATCTCTTTCACTTTCCTTCGAGGAAAAATTTCTTTTTTCCCAAACCCTGTGGGGGGAAGGGTGGTTGCAACCTGGTTTTCTCTCAGGGGCTATATTACTAGATTTTGGCCAGACTGGCACACCGGCCACACGTCAGCTCACCTGGCTGGATTCATATCTCAGAGCACGCCTGGTTATCCTTCTCCATGGCGGGTATTTATAACACCTTTGGTAATACTGCAAAGAGATTTTCTACTACACTTGTGCAGGAATAGAAATTGTCTTCTGCTCTGCTTCGCAGGGACACCACGCTTTCATTCCAAATGCACACTTTACCCCTTGGAAATCACTCTCTTCCTCAATAAATCAGTGCAGTTCTGGCTGACTTGTTCATGGGGGGAGAACAGAGGAGAGGGAAGTTGGCCACCTTGATTTAATTTCCTCTCTGAAGTGGAGCATATTTTGATTAAGGGAGCCACGAGGAGACCTTCTCTGTAGGGACCCAATATTTGAAATTTAATTTCCTCCTCACTGAGCTGGATGTTGTTGTTGTTGGAATCAACAGACAGAACAGCTGACCAAGTGATGAAAGGACCTACCAGAAGGTGCTGGGAATGCAGTTTTCGTTTGAAAATTCCTGCTAACCTCTCACGGCTTTTGCGACAAAGAGTTGCAGAATTTCTTACGCAGTAATTTTTAATTAAAACACACGAAGTCTATTTTTAAATGCCTAAGATAAGCTACCTGTGCAGAGTAAATTGTGCAGCAGTGCAGGAATGTGGACAATTCCACATCTGGGGGTTTAAATTTCATTTACTGTTACGAAGCAGGGTTTTGGAGCCACAGTTGCTCCTAATTGAAAATAGGGAAGTATTTTGACTATGCAATGGACACACACAACCCTCTTTTATTTTGACCTAGCTGCACTTTCCTTCTGCCTCTCCCTCTATGGTAGCTGTTACTTAATGAAGTTAATTAGTAATTAGTGAGTTATGCTTGACAATGACGTATATTGGGAGCTTTCATGTCCAGACTCTAGAAGTAATTTGCACAGTCAGTGGAATAGAAGTTTATTCTTTTAAGCCTTAAGCAAATAAAAAACATAAGATGTGTAAAATTTTTAATTTAATGGAATTGCTTTTACACTTCAGTGTCAGGCCAGAGTGTAGTCATAAATCTTGTTGAATCCCACTTGTCTTAATGGGATTTAAGGAAAACAGAAAATACCTTTCAACAACTTCACACAAAGTTTGACATCCGCACCATAATAAAGTTTCCTCAAGTTTGCCCAAAATTTCAAGACTTGATAAAGCAGAGGAAAAAACTCAGTGCAAACTGTAAAATATGCAAGTAGAGAAGGAGGTATATTGAGTCAAGCAAAGAATATAAAACTTGGTTATTTAAATAACTGAATGACAGGGATTTGTGTGGGTAGCCATCTTCTTAACACGTAAAAAATGAGTTCATTAATATAAAGGAAGGATAGCACTGAGCTTCACCACGTTTCCCAACATTGATTCTGTGATTTTATGACGTTTTCCCTTTAGCTGGTTTGTACATGAAGGAATTAATTGTTTTTTCCATTTCCCCTTTCTTCTAGCATGGAAAGTGAATGTAAAGGCAATTCTTGAACAGATTTTCCCTTAAGGCCCATAAAATAAAAACAATACTCAGGACAGATCTTAAAGTACATCCACAACTTCTGTGCTTACGGGGTTTTTTTCTGGTTATGTGCATAGTAAAGGCACATCTTGGACAATTGACTGCTCAATATTCTCTTTCATATTGCAAGGAAGTGCAGCAAACAGACATAATCCCGGCAGTAACTCACATTAATGGTTGGCAGATGAATTGTGAATTACCCCGGACTGCAAATCGATGAATAATCAAAGACGAGCAATAAGCAAGCACAAAGCTGCTCATAATATACTTTGTTCATTATCCCAAAGATCCCTCAGCTGTGTTAATAATTCAGGGGATTTTCCTAATAAATGAAATGTAGTAAATTTGGTACCAAATCCCACAGTCCAAATAATAAGGCTTCACTACAGTGTCTCGCTCAGTATATTTTTAAAAACTGCCAGATTCTTGCTGAGCATCATAAAACGCACAGGTAACAAGGCAGTTTCACTTGCATTTTAAAAACTTTTCTCCATTTTTGCCCTGAAAAAAACCCCAAAATTGTGGCAAATCATCTCCAGAATAACACTGTCCTCTCAAAACTGAATAGGTGAGCCCAGAGGGCAAATCTGGTAATTGTAAAAAAAAAGCTTTACAGTTTGAAAAAATAAAGCCCCGCCTAAGAAGGCCAGGTCAGTCTATCATGCTACTGACTTTTGAAGGGTTAGAATTTGGGGTTTTTTTTAATCACACACTGGAAAATCTTTCACTTCTCTCTGAGCTTTTCACATTTCCCCACTGCACGCTTTTCACATTTCCCCACCCCACTCCTACTTTCGTAAGCATTAATTTTTTAATTTTTCCACCTATCACCTCATGATCCTCATGCTCTGCCTCTCGCTACTCTGACCTGCCTTTATTAAAACCGGATTTAAAGATTTTAAAGCTTTAAACTGGCTCTTTGGAGGATACTGGGTGTGAGTGCACATTCATAAAACAGGCCTTCCACCTCTGATCACAAAGATTAAAGAAAAAAAAAGGGGTGTTCCAGGCTATGCAATCTCGGTCTTAAGGCAAACAAAACCCAGTTGCATCCCAGCATTTTCCACAGCGACCAAGAGTTAAAAATGTCTCTGTGCCAACACTCAGAGAGTTATTTTAACGGTACAATATAAATGGAAAACTCTCTGATGGGTCCAAGTCTTTATCTTGCTAAGCAGGTATTTTATTAAGAGAGCTAAGATATTTTATTAAGAGAACAAAATAGTTCTACAGGACCACCCAGCTTGTTTAGGTTATTTAACTTCCAGTCCTTTCTATTGCTGCGTTATTCCTTGTCCTGCTGAAAGAGGATATAACAAGTGCCATGTTTTTGTTCTTTGTGAGGCCTTGAAGTCCTGGAAGAAGCGTTTGGGGATGTTATTTTGCTTTTTAAGGACTTTCAGAAAACTCAAGTTGCCTTTTTTCATTCAGAGGAATTAGCGATGGGTGCGATACGGAATAGTTCAAAAAAAGCATGGTTGTGGCACTTCGGGATGTGGTTTAGGGGGAACACAATGGTCCTGGGTGAACAGGCCTTGATAATCTTAGAGGCTTTTTCCAACCTGAATGATTCCATGAGAATACAGATCATGCAGAAAGGGGAGATGAAAATGTGGGACATCTGTTATCTCTGTCCTTAAAAACCAGAAAACAAAAGCTGAGTACTGCATCCCAATCTTCCACTTTGGCAATACTGGATTGAGAGCCCTAGCAAAACACTTAAACCTGCAGCATAAACTCTGGGCTGCCAGTTCTGATCACCAAACCAAGGAGAATTTGCTTTGACTGAAAGTTCCTTGCAGGAAGATCTCGACTGCTGCCTGCACATCTTGACTTTGCCAGTCTTTCCATGTCAGCAAAGATCCCATATAATTACGAGCTCAAGCAATTTCTTCCCTGCCTAAAAATACTCTGATATTCCTACCTTCTGGGAAAAAATAGCTCCGCTGGAAGCTTGCACTGTAAAGCTGTGATTTTAATTAGCTCTCCGAAGTTTCGAGCTGAATAAATTATTGTTATCCACAGGAAACGTTTAACATATATTTCTGTTTACTAGGATAATTAATTTAATCCCCTTCACTCACTCTGTCTCCCTCTCTTTTGCCTTCCCCAAACTTGAAGGCAGTACAAACTGCTGTGAGAATACTTCTGCCTGAGAGAATAGCCAAGAAATTCTCCAGAACGATCCCCGTGCCCGAGACAACTCATTTAAAGCTTTCACTAAAGCAGGAGAAATGGCAAACAACACTTTTCAATATGCATGAGGCGCTAAACAGCAGGCAGTGAACGGTGTAGGTGGGTTTAGACAGAAAAGGGCTACAGCACCACTCATCTCCTCCTCAGGTAGACATTTTAAATAGATTTAAAACAGCAGAATCCCTTCCAGGAAAAATGCAGCTGTCTGCACTGACTCCACAGAGTCCCAGGTGAATTGTACAGCTGCAGATGTCTGCTTGGGATCTGTCTGAAGTTAAGTGAGGGAAATCCCACCCTGAGGGCTTACACGACTGTTAGATGAAATAATTGCACCGACTCCCTCAGAAGAATTTACAAAACCAAAGAAAGGATTGTCACGCCGAGCTCTAAGGGATGCAACTCCTTGGAAAAGCGCCAGGATTCATCCATTTAAATTATCGTGGTCCAAACTGTGCTGTGAAATCACAGCTCCTCTCAGACCTTTTGTTAGTGGCTGGAGGTTCCCTGTTCCTTCAGTGGTGTCCCTTCATGAGGAGCAAAGGTCTGTCACCCATCTCTCTGCCAAAGACATTTGTTTGCACAGCAGTTTATTCTCCTTTTTCCTTTCTGACGAGGTGCTCCCTTCCTCTCCAATGATCCATTTTTCCACCCCCCAACCTGATTCATTGGGCTGCTCCTTAACAAGTTTTGTCTCTGCTGATCCTCCAGCTTTTTCTCTCATATTTCCGTAATCATTCGGAGCTACAGGTTACAAGAAGGCCTCTGAGCGCTTTGGAGCTTTCTGGATTTCAAACTTCTCTGGCACCAGACCACATCTTGCAGCTTTTGAAACTCAAACAAACTTGGTGCCGGGTCAGCTGCTCTCTGTGAGGGTCCGTGCTGAGCAACTCCTGTCTAAATGCAATAGAACTGAAAACTTCTAAAATGCCAGACTGTAACCACACAACTGAGAAATCTCTTTCACAAGATCCCTGGGACCCAACACCTTCATGCAATCACAGAATGATTTAGCTTGGAAAACAGCTCCAAGGTCATCGAGGCCCAGCTGTGCCTGATGCCCACCTTGTCCCCAGCCCAGAGCACTGAGTGCCATGTCCAGGCACTCCTTGGACACCTCCAGGGATGGGGACTCCAAACCTCCCTGGGCAGCTCTTTCCAAGGCCTGACCTCCCTTTCCAGGAGGAAATTGCTCCTGGTGTCCAACCCGAGCCTCCCCTGGCCCAGCCTGAGGCCGTTCCCTCTCCTCCTGTCCCTCCCTGTTCCCTGCGAGCAGAGCCCGACCCCCCCGGCTGCCCCCTCCTGTCAGGGAGTTGTGCAGAGCCACAAGGTCCCCCCTGAGCCTCCTTTTCTCCAGCCTGAGCCCCTTTCCCAGCTCCCTCAGCCGCTCCTGGGGCTCCAGCCCCTTCCCAGCTCCCTTCCCTGCCCTGGACACGCTCCAGCCCCTCCAGGGCTCTCCTGCAGGACCCAGAACTGGGCACAGCCCTCGAGGAGCCTCTCAGTGCCCGGCACAGAGGGACAATCCCTGCCCTGCTCCTGCTGGACACACAATTCCTCATCCAGGCCAGGTGCCAGGGGCCTTTGTGGCTACCTGGGCGCACATTGGCTTTCCTCTTGTTGGTCCCAGTTTGGACAGGGTACCCACCTTTAAAAAAAAGAAGCCTTTTTTTTCTCCATTCACATTCCCTAGGTCTTAATGCAGTTATTTTTAACAGCTTCCCCAAGCCAATCCCAAAATATATCTTTCGAAATCTCTTGATTTTTCCATAAATGACAATGCACGCTGTGATTGAATACGAAATGGGCTCCGAAACAAATGCTGTGATGAATTCTTTATCCTGCCTCAGGCTTTGGTACCTGCAGGTACCAAACATTTAAATACCAAGCTGCTGAAATCCCTGGTTAGAGCCTTTTCGTGTCAGCTCTGCTGCAAATATTAGGCTTTTGCTGATGCTAAATAGTCTAAACCCTGAGTCAGCTATCAAAACTCTGCAGCTCATATGGGATCAGGCTGTACTTAGGATCTCAAGATTTGTATCGGAGTTGACTTACAGCTCACATTAAGTAAATACATTCTCAGCTCTGCCCATCACGCTCTGTTAAGAAGCGCAGAACCTGTGAGGTAACTTTAGCTTTGTTCCTCATCTGACTTATTTACTGTTGCTAGGTAAAGCCATTTCCTGAAAGGCTGAGTGAAAAAATCACCCCTCCAAATCCTAAGGAACGGATCCTGCACGCAGGGAAATGCAGAGGGATGGGATGAGTCAGGGGAGCAGCGTGAAAATATTCCGCAGCTGTGCCAGCAATGTGTGATGTTGTTCCCAGGCCGGCAGAGACTTTTTGTTAGTGCTGTTCTGTTCTTTGAAAGACTGGCAAGTTTTGGTTCAATGATCATGAAAAAAACGGTGGCTGAGGGCACCCCTCTGTCACAGATTAACAGCCTTGGTTGAAACCGAGGTAGTGAACAGCTTATCCCTGCAAACATAAATGGTGCCGCCAAGAAACAGCTGCCAGGGAATCACGGAAAAGATGGATTTTTGCTTTTATTTGTCCAGTTGACCAAAAAAAAAATGGGCAGAGTTTATAGGTCTGGGCCTTATGCACCCAAACAGGCTCCGAATTACAACATCTCCAGCTGAAGCTGAAAAAGATTTTCATACCAACGAGACGAGAATTTCCATGCCAACCTTTCACTTCTACATTTGCAAGCTTGAGGAAAAAACCACCAAGAAGAAAAACAATCCTGTCTGTAGCCAAGTTAATGAATTCCGCCATGCATCTTTCATTTACATTTGGTGATGTGAAGTTTAAAAAATACATCAACTTCAAATTATCCTGCAGGCAATATGGACACACAGGAATCCTACTCCCACACAACTCATTTGGAGGCCAGCAATATTTATGACTAAAAAAACCTTAGCAGAATTTAAACAAACATAGGCTTTTCTGGGTGAAACTTCACATCTATTTTTATTTTCTGATAAATTAACCTCAGCAGCAACAAGAGATTCAGTGAGCTGAGGGCTCAGCTGCTGGAAATGAAGCCCACGGACTAAAGCAATTTGAATGACCTAAACTTGTGGCTCTGAGAGGTAATTCCTTCAAATCAAGAACCACTTTATATTTGATAGATACTGCCAGGTAAAATCTACCAAGATGAGACATCTGTATTTTGAAAAATCAAATGTCTTCTTACTAAAGTGAGCACTGCTCTTTCCAGGTCAAGAATTCATAGCATTAAGTCGAAGTATTTTTTGTTTTGCCACCTTAGGATCTTCTGGGAGTCCATTACAGCAGAAAAATAACCACCACTGCAATATGAAAAGATCCTGCTCAGGCCTTCACCTTTCCTAGGGAAGAAAAAAACTGGTCATGGATCCAAAGACTTCCTTTACTTAGTCGAAACATTCTGTTTTTATTTCCATGAAATCTTTCTATATTGTGTGGATACCCTGTCACGCGAGGAAAAATCACCACTATTCTTGTTTTCCTCAACATATCCACCTCTTATAAAATAATATTAAAATCAGGTACCTCCAAGTGAACTTTAATTTGATTTAAAAGGATTAATTAGTTAAGAAACAATCAAAAATCCCATCCCAGTATTCTTTGCCATTATTTAGTCTTTAGTTAAAAGGTTTTGTTCTCAGTAGCACGCAGGAACAAGGAAAACAAAGCAGATTTTTTATCAGAACCTCACTCATAACCTGATACATAAAAGCTTAAACTGGCGTGCACAGTTCCAGTCTCTTTTAGCCAGGAAATCTGTTCCCTCACAAATGAAAATTCCGGAATGGATATTAACCATGACTCTTCCCACTAAATACTCGGAGCTGTGTTATTTATCACTGCATAAAATGCCTGCATTTAAGATCGGATTCAGAGAACGTAACCTATGGGTTCTTCACACAAGCCTAATAAAATATGTGCACTTATAAATATATATATATAAATATTTTGTGTATTTAAATATATATAAAGAAATTACAGGTTTGAGTAAACATGGGAAGTGGATTTAGGACTTCCTTATCATGTGCAGGTAGAGGTAAATACGTACAAATATTTGTGCATGCACGGAAAAAAACAATCCTATTAATATGTTGGATGTCCAGCTTCTCTCTTAATCTTGTATTTTCATAATCTTCATGGTTTTACCCCTTAAAAAGCTGTGCTCAAATTAAATAAATATATGGAAATAGAACCATAGAATGGTTTGGGTTGGAAGGGACCTTAAAGCTCACCCAAGTTCCAAGCAGGGACATTTTCCACCAGCCCAGGTGGCTCCAAGCAAGTTCCAGAAAATCCTTTGGAAATCCAGGTTTCCAGATTCCAGTCTGATACAGCACTGGAAAAATCTGTTTGGAATAACAACAGAAAAATCTCTCAGGGCATGTTTTAAAGCATAAAGAGCAAGATGAAATTGTACCCAGCATAAACCGCAGCAATGTCTTTGTGCAGTAATTGTTTGATTAGTGAGGGACATGAGGCAGAACAAATTGCTGCAAATTCCAGCAAAAAATTCCCCGAAAAATCTCCATGAAGCCCAAAATGTTTTGATCGATACCTTCCAACAGCTCCTTCTCACGATGACTTTCAAGCTTTACCACTTCTGTACAAAATAATTCCACCTGTATTTTGATGTAGTGTCACGTGTCAGGGACGATGCTCAGCAGATACATCACTAAAATTAATGGATTAAAATTAAAACCCACAAAGAGCGTGGGAGGAAGGTCAAGAAGCTGCACTTCAAGTCCCTTTTGGTCCATCTTTTATGCCTTCAATGAACACTGCCTCACACTTTTAAGAGATGCACACACTGTGAAATCTGCAGAGATATTTTTACGGGCCTAATGAAAAGTATTATGAGTTTACATTCTAATCTTTACTAAGTATTTTAGGAACACAACCTAATGAATAGCAAAGACGGCTGTGTTTTCACACCATAATTGCATTATGTGCAATTCAACCCCGTTGTCTCCTCACCAGATGGTGCCCTGGTAGAATTTAGTGGGTATATAAATGATGGGTTTGGACTGAAATAAAATCAACCTTCGCTTGTGAAGTGCGTTTTACATTCCAGCACTGATTCCAGGACAAAACCCTGGGATGTAAAAGCTGGAAAATCAGCAGAGGGAAATAACAATGGAGTGTTACAGAGCCATACAAATGAATCATTGCAATTCAGGCTCCTCATACAAGACACTTTCCTGCCTGCTCAGCTCTCACTGATGCGGTGAGAGTGCGAGACATAAAATTACTATTTATGAAATTCGTGGCGGGCACAATGACTGGCAAATAACACTGAGGACTCAGCAGTTAGACAAAGCCACCCGATTTACTTGTTGAGCTGAACATATTCAGGTATTCTGCAAGTAAAGAGTGGAAAAAGCAAAGCTGCAGGAGCAAAACTTGTATTGTCCTGCCAGGAAAACTTAGACCTCAAAAATAGGCACTGGCAGAGCTTGTGCAACAGCCTCAAAGTCACAGGAGTCACAGAGCTCAACAAAAAATACCTTAAAATTATAACATCTTTGTGTTTCCAACCAGGACAAGCAGCAAAAAGATGATTTTACAGTGGCAAGAGTGATATGGGTTTGTTATGATCAGCTCCGTGGTCCACATTCCAAAAGGAGAAAATGAAAAGTGGGAGAGTGCTACAGGAAAAATAAATTAACCCAATGGCTGGAAAAACAACTGCACAGTGTAAGATGCGGGTATTTGACTGGACCATCTGTGTTTGGTGCATCAAGAGACCCAACTAATGTTTCTAAACATCTTGAGGATGAGAAAATAATTGATAATAAAGGAAACTTCAGTCTGGTGCAAATGGGCCTTATGAATGGTGTATAAATAAATTCGCAGCAGATTTAAGACACTTATTTTTAACAGAAGTGTGATCAGTCCTGTGTGAAAAACAACATGATGCCTTCCATTCACAAGAAGATGAGGGGAATTATTTGGAATAGATGCTTTAATCAAAGGTTCTTTTTTGAAGGATGCAATATCAGATTTTTTGGGTGACCTTTTTAAACCTTAAAATCTCAACATGGACCAGAAGTAACTGACATAATTCTCTTGTAGAGACAGAAATCAAGGCAAAGTTGTTCCTTTTTTTAAGTGAATGGACTGGGTCACATTTAGACCCTTAGACCCACAGAGATAGGAAACGTATGAATTTTCCCAATGTTATGATGTTTGAAATCTCATTTTTCCATAAAAGCAAACATTAGGGAGTGTTTACAACTTTTTCTCCCTTAGTTATTATTCACACAGGCACCTCCAGTGAAATCGCTGCAATTTTAACTACAAAAGCCTTTTTTTTAAATTACAATTTTTTAAATTGAAATTTAAATTTCTTTTTAAATTACTCTGTAATTTTAACCACTGAAGCCGTTCACGGGAATTAGGATTTTTAGTAGGATGCAGCCCCATATTGAAACATGGAGTTTCAAACATTTAAACACTGGGATTTTAGTTAAAGGTTAGCTTTGTTGAAATTAGTTAAAATAGACTTAAAAGCAAACCCAGTTGGGGTTAATTAAGAAAGTTAATGATTAGCTAGAGGTTTAGGCCTAGAAAAAGTTTTAAGATGCAAGTAACTGATTGCTTGTCATCTTATATTTGTCCAGCTGTGCTTATAATGAGAAACAGACAACACTAATTAATAGATCTCAAGAAATTTAGACAATTACTAATATTTCCACGTGAAACGCTATTCAAAAGTAAGGAAGGGAGAAACTGGAGGTCCTCCAAGAGTGGTTTGTATCGTCAAAAACCAGAAAGGCAGAAAGGTCAAAACGAGGTAGATGAGTTTTACTTCATCATTTACGACCTCTCCCCAAATCGCGGGACCACCGACCCAACTCAAAGAGCCAACCACGCATGCCCAGCTAATTACCATATGAAGCGGGGAATGGGAGGTGTCAATGTTATAAATATGCATTTGTATTTTGAATATTTAGAGCTTTGGTAGATAAATAGACTTTGTATTGCTTTGTGACTTCGCGCTGCGTATGAGGGAACGATCCCGCGCAGGGCCCGGCGCTGCCAATAAACACACACTTTCTAACCCTGAGGAGTTAGAGAGTCTTTGTCCGTCCTAGTCGGGTATCGATACTAGATCTATGCCCGTATTTCGGTAAATCAGTATTCCCCTGAACTCCTTAAGCACGGCAAAGGCTGGAGGATTTGGCTGTTAATCCTGGGGAAATGACAGCCATCAAAAAAACATCATTGCTGTTTTCCCCACGGACGAGTAGAGAAACGACACAGAGTCCAGGCGCAGGGTTACAAGGAAACAAGGCAAAAGCCCCCCTTTAATGATTTCTCAGCAGGCTTTTTATATGTTAGTTTGCAAAAGTGCATGAAATGGCATAAGGGAATTGGTTTTTGCCATCCACCCCTCAAGAGGATTGGTCAAGTTCTAAGACACCCATCTCTGGATGTTTTCCTAGTTAGAGCCATAACAATTCTGCAAAACAACCTGCAGCTGCAAGAAGTTTATGAAACGGTAACATTGTTTTGAGTTACTTGCACGGGAAAGACAGAACTTTCACAAAGTGCTGCAGAGAGCTAAAGAAATTCTCTGCTGAAGCTTTTTCGGCATCCATACGGACTCACCTCCCCAGTCCGTCCACGAAAGCCCCATCAGGCTGTTGTCCCCGGGAACAACACTGTGGGGGCTGTGCATGTGCAAATGAGCACAAAAGCACAGCTGGCATTTCGAATTCCGCCCAACCCAAGGGATATACGATCTCAGAAGTATCTGAGTTAATTGCACCGACTACATCGAACCCAAATACTGAATTCCCGAGTGGAAAAAAAATAAAATAAATGCGTGAATCTGTACTGTGTGCCATGCAGAAGTATTGAAACACTTACTTTCCATCTGGGTGCTCGCTAATTTGTCTCGTCACATATTCTAATTATGAATAATGCTCAGAGCCCAACACGTGTTTACACCTCTCCACCGTTCCAGACCCTGCTGAGAGAGCACAACTTGTTTGCTTTCAACTTGTGAATTCAGAAGGAATAAACCCAATAATGACTCTGTAGCACAGAGGACATGGCCAAAATGTATTTTCCGTGAGCAGAGGGGAGAAATTGCTTTTTGAATAAATGGTCTTTCTTTCCTGGTTTGCCACCACATGAGGGGAAACATCACTTTCCTCCTCCAAATTGCATTTCAAGACAAACTCCATTCAGACAGCGTGGAATTCTTATAATTCCAGCTTTAAATCCAGGCTGGAGGTACTTTTGTACCAGTGAATGGGATTCACAATAATTTTGACAACAGCAACAGTGAGAAGAGCTCTTTTCTAACAATCCTTACCACAGCATTTAATTGTTCCACCACGCAGAATGCAGAGGCTTTCCAGAACAAGAGGGGCTTGGAGAGCCTCGTGTGTGTGAGAAGAGGAATTCAAGGCTGTGGAAATGGAAGGAAAGGGTAAAAAGTTGTGGCACAGTCTTTACCAATTCCACCGCTAGAATTCTGTTTATATTGCACGAAACCCTGCGAGCAATCGACTCATGAGGAGCTCCCATGTTATATGCAAAAAGTAATTAACAGAAAAAACAGGCTGAACGTAAATTCCTCCAGAATTCAAGTTGTGGAAAAATCAAGCCCAATGCTGAGCAGAATTAATAGAGTTTATTTTTCTTACATTCACACTTCAATTTATTTTAATTTTTTTTCAATTGAAAAAACATCAATTTTTGATTTTTTTATTAATCATATGCCAAGCAAGCTGTTCGATGAAGATATATAGAATAGCATGGGACATAAATTCTGCAAAGACCTGCTATCAGCTGTGATATCTGCGACACTCTGAAAACGGTGGATATTTCACATATATATTCACTTGTTTTCTCCAGGTCACAGTCAGAAGTGCAATCCCAGAGTGAACGAAATCCTGACCTCCAAGTGACTCATTCCAGCTGCTGCTGGATCAGTTTTAGCCGCAGTCAGGGCTCAGTTTGACCCTGAGGAACCCACACAGGTCTCTTTTAAAAGCAGGAAGAGTCCCTGAGCTCGAAGTGTTTGGCTGTAGGACTTTATTTGTAACCACGCCTGAGAAGTGAAATGATTCCATGGGTTACACTGCTCACATTTTTTCTCTCCATGTGCATTCCACCAGGCAGGGAGAAGAAGTCTCTTGTTTAGCACCTCTAAATAAAGATGCTGAATAAGTGACAGCTTATTTATGAAATATTGTATCGTTTGGTACAACTACAGCTGGCACCAAAATCCCCTAAACATATGTGATTGTTTGCAAACGTGTCCAGTGAAGGTGAAAACAATAATATGCTTTGCCTTTAACCTTTTGCACCAAAAAATGCTGGATATAAAGCAGAAAGTTTTGCAAGTTATGGGTTTGTTGGTTGGTTTTTATTTTTTTTCAAATACTCTGCTTAAAATAGGCAGAGAAAATTTTATTATAAGCACACACGTAAGCAGTTTTCACTTCACTGCCTGTTTTGTAAGTGAGAGATGTTCGTACGAGTCCTTGAGATCAGAGAATCATGGGATTCTAGAGTGGTTTGGGGAAGGGGAAGGAGAAGGGAAAGGGTTTTGGGATGGGGACCTTAAAGATCATCCAGTTCCAGGGTGGGACAGGGACAGGGGCAGGGACACCTTCCACTGTCCCAGGCTGCTCCAAGCCCCAGTGTCCAGCCTGGCCTTGGGCACTGCCAGGGATCCAGGGGCAGCCACAGCTGCTCTGGGCACCCTGTGCCAGGGCCTGCCCACCCTCCCAGGGAACAATTCCTTCCCAGTATCCCACTTAACCCTGCTCTCAGTTTGAGGCCATTCCCCTTTTCCTGTCACTGCAATGAATTTCCATGAAGCACCAGGACTCCACCGCTGCGGTCCCTTCAAAGTGGCTTCAGGGCTGAGCTGAAAGGCAAATTGCTAAACCACAAACAAAGCACTTGCCCTTAGAAACACATTCGGGTACAAATTAAGCGCAAACCATCCTGGAAGGCTGAGGGACAAACTCCAACTCTGCCCAGAGCTGGGCAGGGCACCCAAAGGTGCTCCTGCCTGAGGGGCAGAGGAGCTCAGTGAGCTTTTCCCAAGCCATCCATCTGCAGCACATCCCACCTGCTGTCCCAGAGCTGTCACGCACGAGCCTGATGCCCAGGAAATTGGGGTTGGTGTCCCTCCCACGTGGCTGCTCCAATCACCTGCTGGCAGAGCAGATGGGATTTGTCTCCAGGTCGAGCCTACATAGAACTACCTGCCTGACAAAGCCAGGCCTGAGGGAGTTCAGCACCGTCTGAGGGTAAAGCTGAGCCTCAGCCTGCAGCACCATGCAGGAGACTCTCTTCTGACTGAGCAATTCCTTTGCAAAAGGTGCGATTTTCCCCTGGTCAGGTGAGGACACTGAAAGGTTTTAGCAGAGGGATTTTTCGGCTTTCTGCTGCATTCTGTGAGAACTTTATGTTTCTCACAGGAACTATGAAAAATACTGTTAAGGGTTTTTGTAATCTATTTCTCTATCTTTACACCTGCTGTTTTTACCAAAGGATTGTTATGATATTCTGAGAAAAATATTTTGAAATGGGTGTTGTGTGGACTGACCAATCACCCTGAAGGGTGGTTGGTCAGAGGTCCAATAACTTTCTGCCATTCAAGCAAACCTTAAGCGAACTAACATATAAAAACCCATCTGTATATTAATAAACAATTCCGTTCTCCTGAATTCTGGATGCCTCATAATCTCCGGCCTGGGTACAACAGCAACAGTCAGGCATCAAATGAGTGACAGAGCTGGAAGCACAATCCAGAAATCCCAGAGAATCCCAGAACAGGTGATGCTGGGAGGGACCACAGTGGTCCAAGCCCCAAGCAGGGCCATCCTAGAGCAGATTGCTAGGACATCTCAGATCAAAGAATCCTAATTTATAACTAACAGGGCCAGAAAGCCACCATAGGAGGGTGAAGATGCCTCTGCCAGCCCTCAGGGAAAGAGTCTTGCTGACCAAGAGCAGGATTTCACTACTCAGTGTGAGAGTTTGATTTCTAAATGAACAGACTCTTCAGAAACGATGACTTGAGACTCCCTCAATATTTGCACGTCTCCTGTCTCCACGTCCCCAGCGGTTCAGCACGTCACCAGAGCTTGGCTGATTTTAGTGACTGGTTGCCAGAAAATGGCCCAACCAGGAGAAAACGGGGGGCTGGTTGTGCTGAGTAAGCTGCCATCCTTTACTCACAGAGTAGACACGGAGTCACAAGCACAGGAGGTGCACAAGTTCAGGCTGTCTTCCTCCATCTTCCAAGCCAGTGCTTTGTTTTTAACATTATTTGGACACCTCAAGTCTCAGCAGTCAGTCTGAAGCAGAAAACAGTCAGCGTTTTCAGGGTGCAAAAGCCCAAAGCCATGTACGAAACAAAATGTCTTAGAAGTGATGCCGCAAACTCCAGCAGCAGGAAATCAGAGTTGGAAGAACTCAGAGCTGAGTTCGAACCGACAAAGTTTCCAAGAGAATCAAAGATCTAACTGCTTATATAAACAGGAGGTGGGGATTTTACATATCAGTATATCAGTACGCAAGTACACGCTGCAATTATAATTTTATGTATATTGACATTTAATAACTTGTGCTATCCAGTTTATGTACGCAAAACCCATATTTTAATACAGTACCACATTTTCATGACATCCCTATATGAAGCAGCTCCTCCTTTCTGTACCAGGAATGGAGACATAAAGCACAGATGAACTTCTGAACCCATTTTGCTGCTGTTAGGTTAGAAGGGAAAAAAAAACACCTTATGGACAGTCAAGATCCAGTGGCCTGAGAAGTTCCCCCCATCAACAATCAAAAGCATTTCAGAGATGAGAAAAATACTACATAAATCTTCCCAAGGAACTGATAAAAAAAATGAGCAAGGTCGTAAATCCTTCACATTTAACTCATCTCAACCCTGCTGAAGAAACACGTTTTCAAAGGGAGCTAAATATAGCCAACCAGTAAAAGGAATCAATATAAACCATAAAAGAGACGACCACAGAGGGGTGAGGGGAAATTCTGACAGTTCACAAAAAGCAGACAGAGAAAAGCAGGAACTGCAAAGTTCTGCTGAACTCGCCAGGCCAGCGAGAAGGTCTCTGTTAACAGGTATTTATCCCCGGCTAATTAGGAGAGTTAATATGTTTCTAGCAATGAATATGGGTTGAAGAGCCCCATAAATTGACAATCAGTCTTTTTTTTCCCCGCTGAGTGCAAACCAAGTCGTCTGGGGTGATACAAATGACACGCAGAGCAAGTCATGCATCTGTACCCAAACATTCCCTAATTAGCAGCAGCCATTAACCCTCAGCCAGTGGTCACTGAGGTCAGGCCTGGGGATTTATAATCTCACCAATTTACACCCAGCTCCCTGCAGAGTCAGGTCTGCAGAGGGGCCTCTAATCAAAGGTGTTTCCTGCTCAACCACAGAGCCTTCTACAAGGTTAGGACCAATTAAAACTCAACTGGAGCTGCACAGTTGGCCTGTCCGCTTTTGAGTCAACTGAACAACCTAAAGCTGCCTCAATGTGTCCAAATCCACACTGGTTTTCAGCAGGAAGTTTGGGGGTTTGGCCGTTCCCTCTCCTCCTGTCCCTGTTCCCTGCGAGCAGAGCCCGACCCCCCCGGCTGCCCCCTCCTGTCAGGGAGTTGTGCAGAGCCACAAGGTCCCCCCTGAGCCTCCTTTTCTCCAGCCTGAGCCCCTTTCCCAGCTCCCTCAGCCGCTCCTGGGGCTCCAGCCCCTTCCCAGCTCCCTTCCCTGCCCTGGACACGCTCCAGCCCCTCCAGGGCTCTCCTGCAGGACCCAGAACTGGGCACAGCCCTCGAGGGGCCTCTCAGTGCCCGGCACAGAGGGACAATCCCTGCCCTGCTCCTGCTGGACACACAATTCCTGATCCAGGCCAGGTGCCAGGGGCCTCTTGCCCACCTGGGCACCCCTGGGCTCGTGTCCAGCTGCTGTCACCAGCACCCCCAGGGCCTTTTCCAGCCCCTCTGCCCAGCCTGGAGCTCCATGGGGTTGGTGTGACCTAAGGGCGGGTCTCAACACTTGACCTCGTTGGCCCTCACACCCTTGGCCTCAGCCCATGGATCCACCTTGTCCAGATCCCTCAGAGACTCTGGACATGCTGTTGAGACAGAAAAGTGCAAAATTCCCTCTCAAAAGCATGAGTAATCTCAAAGGACCTGATTCAAACCAATTAAGTAAATGAGACTCTTTCTATTAACTTTCTATTTCTATTCAGCTGGCTTTCTATTTGATCCCACGCAGCAAGAGGGAAATTGTCTTTCTTTAAAAAAAAAAAAATTTGGATTAAAAAGCATTTCCAGTGAAAGCACCTTCATACTTTCACATTTCAGAAGTTTTTCTGCTGCAATTCGAGCAGAAATCCTGCCAGTTCAGTTCAGTGCAGTGCATTTCCCCCCCTTGTTAAATTCTTTAAACTTTTTGAGGGACAGAAGGGAGTGCAGAAGCCACACAAGTGGAAGTTCCTGCCTTGCTTTGAAAACAAACTGTTTGTTTTTCAGCACTTGAGCTGCAGTAGAAGGGAACTAATTTAGACCCTGGCAAGTCAGGAAGAATCCACCAAATTATTGGCAGCTTAAACTGCAGAGCGCTGGAGAAGCCCAGACTGCTTCGGGCCACTGGCCAGCGTTTGGAAGGGCTACCAGAGGGTTGATAACTCAGAGCTATCCTGTTGTGTTTTTTTTTTAACAAGACCCTACAGGTTTCCCTCTGAAGGGTGAGGATGCTGGGAAGAACAAAGCCAGGAAGGCACAGGGCTCAATACCAGAGAGAGAGAACAGCCAGCAGAGGGGCAGGAGGGAAGGCAGGCAGCAAAAGCAGTCAGAAATTGGTTTTTTAGGTTGGAAAAGATCTCCAAGACCATCAAGTCCCAGCTGTGCCCGATGCCCACCTTGTCCCCAGCCCAGAGCACTGAGTGCCACGTCCAGGCACTCCTTGGACACCTCCAGGGATGGAGACTCCAAACCTCCCTGGGCAGCTCTTTCCAAGGCCTGACCTCCCTTTCCAGGAGGAAATTGTTCCTGGTGTCCAACCCGAGCCTCCCCTGGCCCAGCCTGAGGCCGTTCCCTCTCCTCCTGTCCCTGTTCCCTGGAAGAAGAATCCAATCCCCACCTCACTACAACCTCCTGTCAGGTAGAGTGAGAAGCCCCTGAGCCTCCTTTTCTCCAGGCTGAGCCCCTTTCCCAGCTCCCTCAGCCTCTCCTCACATGAATTCTTCTCTAGACCCTTCCCCAGCTCCATTGCCTTCCCTAGACACACTCAAGTCCCTTTTCCTGTGCTTCTTCCCAGGCAAGAGCGTGGAATTCTGCACCAGGAACAGGCAGACCAAGCTGCAGCTCACTCACCAAGGCCACCAAACAACAGGTGGTGGCAACTTTCGATAGCAACCAACGTGGGCTGGCTTTGACCCAGCGAATCAGCAGCAAAAGTATTTCCAGCTTGTTTTCTAATTCCTTCCAACCAGCTGTTTCTCCCACGGAAACATTATCAGTTATGGATTACCTTACGTTAAGTCCTGGAGTGGGAATTGATTAAAAAAAACAACCCCAACCTTCTCTGGGCTGTGCAGTACAAAACAGAACAGGCAAACCTGGCTGCCTCCTGTTTACACCTGGCACTGAGAAGGCAGTCTCACACTGCCTACCACTGATGCTGCACCATTTCCACACCCACTTTTTTCCTGGTTTGCTTCTTTTAACGCAGCTCATGCCACAATGAACACGAGAGGACCCGTTGGAAATGCCCTCTCCGTGGTGTGGGGTTTGTGCCACCCTCTGCCTGCGCTTTTGTTTTGTGGGAGCATCGATCTATCCCCAGAACCAGGTCAGCTCTGTGGCTGGCCTAGATGAGGCAGCAGGGATCCATCCCTTGGCCTGTCCCTGCTGCTGGTCAGCCCAGCTGTGGCCATGCCCCTGCCCAGGTGACCACTTGCTCCACGTGTGGCTGTGGTTCTGATCCTACTGACCGTGGCAGGATGCTTTGCTTTGTCCTGGCTGCTTTGACCCGGATGCTCTGCCCTGGAATGTGGTCGAGCAACTCAAAAATGTCCTGTTTGCAAATCTATCAGGGTGGATTGAGAGGTGGCCATGTGTTGTTTTGGTGTTGAATTATGATAAAACTCAATCGGGCAATTAACCCTGAATGAACATCCTGATAATGAGGCAAAGATTTGGCAAAGATTTGGCAGATGAACTGCCAAACTGACCCTGGAGGCCTAAGACTGGCAGTCAGCCCCTTTACACCATGAAAGTCCAGTCCACTTTCCTTCTGGGAGGTTCTCCTAACATATTCCTTCTTGGAATGTGGAGATCTCTCCCTTGGGAATTTGGGGATGCCCACCAGGGATAGTCCCCGAGGTTAACAGAAAGAACCATGCCATGAGTGTTGTTATGGGTGAGTCACACCAATCTCTACTTAAGAATTGTTTCTATTTTGCTAATTTAAAATAACTGCTTTAAGGTAGTTTTAGCTTTTACATTGCCTGGTAAATAATTCTGATGGAGTCCTTTTCGTCTAATCATTCGTCATAATAAAGAACTCATTTTTACGTATAAATATATCCGGTTTGCCGTCATTAAAACCAGCAGGACAAAGTGGTAGAACTTAAATTGTTGACGAACTCTGGGGCTAGGACTGGGTCCAGCCCCTCCAGGCTCCTCTAAGAAGTTTAGAAAGCCAGGGGGGGCTTTCCAGCACCTCGTGACTCAGTGGCTGGGATTCTCTAATAAACTTTTTCTGAAGCTCCCACTCCACCCATGTCACTAAAGCAACCATTTCCACCAGGAGACGTGCACAAACCTCTCAGGTTTGGAGAGCTTTTGGATCTGTGGTTATTCAGGCTTCTATTTAGGAGCCTGTGGTGCAATAAAGGGAAAGAGAGTTGCTTTTCCCTGTTACGGCTGGGACAGAAATTAAATTACAAGCTCATACCACCACTTAGGAGTGGGGAATGCTGGAGGGTAGGAACCTCCTGGGTGAAGCCTTAACCCTCTGGAATCAAAGGCAAAATTACTATTGTCATTTCTAAAACCAGGATCTCACTCTGTATATTCTCATTGCATGTGAGTGGTTTGCATTTTCACAGAGAGTCGGGATTATTTATTAACTGACTGCCCACAGCATCATCAAAACTTATGGAAACGTTCCTACATCCTTCCTGCCTCTGAAACTGCCTGTGCAAGCCAAACGGGAATTTCCCGAACCCAGGGATGCGGTTTTGGTCAGACAGAATTCATTTGCAAAATGGAGAGCTTGAGTGATTACACGCTTTTTTGTTGTCTTCTGAGGTTCGCATCCATTTGTGAAAATGAAAATAGGAGTGTGTTACGCTGTGTTTTATTAAATCACATCAGTTCCTGGATTTTAAGTGGCCCTCTCTGTTGGAAGTAAATCTCACAGCACTGGCGAGTGAGTTTTGGCTGTAGACACTGTAGGAAAGCAAACTGCCTGTGAATGCTTTATTTTTATGCAGCGTTTATTATTTTGGATTTATAATTTCTGCCTTCCCCAGCAGCAGGGTGTACACAGCTTTCTGTTGTTTCTCGAGCAAAAATAAAAATGTAAATTTTGTGCAGCGATCATTTTTAACTCATCCATTTGCTTGTTCTGACATCTCCATGGGACTGGATCTGTGAATCTGATGAAATTCAGCTGTCTGGCTTTTTTTTTTTTTTGCCTGAGCACTTTCTGGCAAAGGCAGGTCCTCCAGTGACGCTAATGACTACAGATCCTTTGGCATACATGGAACAGAACAAGTAACTCCACTGGAAATCTCTTCCAGGCAACCAAAATTCTGCTTTTCTTCACATTTGTGAAGTTTCACATTAAGTTGTGCCTGGGTACAAAACAATTAAAGAGAACTGATAGCTTTTTTTTTTTTTCCTTTGAAGTACAAGCTCTGAATTTAGATCTTCCTATTTCTCTGTCGTTTCTATCTGAATAGACGAATATCTCTTGTCCTCACCAGAATCCTCTTCCAGTTTGGTTTTAGATTTCCCCTGAATGCCATCCCTACACTGACTTTTATCACTTTTCTCACAGGTGGGGGTCGGGCTCTGCTCGAAGGGAACAGGGACAGGAGGAGAGGGAACGGCCTCAGGCTGGGCCAGGGGAGGCTCGGGTTGGACACCAGGAGCAATTTCCTCCTGGAAAGGGAGGTCAGGCCTTGGAAAGAGCTGCCCAGGGAGGTTTGGAGTCAGCACCATATTCTACCTTGAACCTAGGGTAGGAGCCAAAAAAAATCAGGGTAGCTGTGTCTTAGCTGCCCAAATTCAACAGAATAAAACTTCATTTTCTTTTTTTTCTCCTTCTCTTTTTTTTTTTTAAACTTTTTTACCTCAGAGGACACCAATATATCCATTACAACCCACAAGACCTCTTTACTGAATCGCCAGCAGCTTCTTTACTTGGTGTTCTGCACCCAGATTTGCTTTTATTCATACAGACCTTTAACTCCTTAAACGCAATATCAGATTACCTGTGTTCCTTGGAGAAGACACCTGCAGTGACCCCAGTGGCAGCTGTCAGGCCAAGATTTAACATATTTCTAAGTACCTGAAGCCTTTTGAATACCACAAGAGGTACGGAACAGGCAGAGGCAACATCAGCCCTCAGATCTCTCCATTTCGGGCAAGGGGCTCCTTCCTTACTGTGCTAAATCAGCCTGAAGTGCACTGTCTCAAAATATTATTATTTTGTAGCAGCATAAGGCTTTTAAACCAGTTATTACACACTTTGGAGCCTTACCAAAGACACCAACCCCCAGATAAAATTGTAATGAACAGTGGTAGGGAGAAAAGTAGCTGCTGCAAAGCCTAATTAAGTATTTTGATTAGTTCGTACTTGCTGCATTTTGGCTGCTGTTTATAATTAATTTTATTATCTAATATCTGTCAGTGCTGGGTTTTTTTTAACCACTTCTTTGTTTACTTAATTGAGCCATTTATAATCATCACTTTGGAGGAGCGAGTTCTCCTGTTTGCTTTTATAACTGATGGTGTTCACTAAGCCCTTCTGCCCTTTCAGCTTCCATGCCCTTCACAGCACTGCCAGGAGTAACCCCAAGCAAGAATCCAGATTTCCAGGCACAATAAAGGGTGCTGAGCACCCATTTCTTACCCACAGCCAAGCACAAACCTTCCTTTCAGTCAGCTTTTCCTGCAAGGTACAGGAAAACCTATTTCACTCTAACACCAATTGGAGTTGATGATAGTGAATTGTTGAAGATGTGGAGAAATTCATGGAATGCCTTGTGGAACAGACAGTCCGTCCTGCCATGGAACAGCTGCAGCACTGGAGCCAGGACCACAAAATCACACTGATTTTGCTGCAGGAAGGAGTCACCACCTCCTGTGAGGAAAGGCTGGGAGAGGTGGGATTGTTCAGCCTGGAGAGGAGAAGCTCTGGGGTGAGCTCAGTGTGGCCTTGCAGGGCCTGAAGGAGCCACAGGAAACATGGAGAGAGACAATTCCCAAGGGCTGCAGGGACAGGACACAGGGAATGGCTTCCCACTGCCAGAGGGCAGGGCTGGATGGGATTTTGGGCAGGAATTGTTCCCTGGGAGGGGGGGCAGGCCCTGGCACAGGGTGCCCAGAGCAGCTGTGGCTGCCCCTGGATCCCTGGCAGTGCCCAAGGCCAGGCTGGACACTGGGGCTTGGAGCAGCCTGGGACAGTGGAAGGTGTCCCTGTCCCATCCTGGAACTGGATGATCTTTAACCCAATCTATGATTCTGTAATTTTCAATACCTTGGTTTCAATTTTCAATACCTTGCTTTGGATTTGGAGCAATGAGACTCCTCACATTTTTTGGCTTTTGCCTCTGAAGTCAGTTTTCTCCTTTCTCCAGTTTAAGCAATAACTCAGTTAAAAGAGAAGGGGGCAGGTAGCCAAAACCATTTTTTATTTCAGAGTATGGCAGTGGCTGTGAAACGTGTCCATTACCCAAATTGAGGTAACAGGAAGATTGGGAATATCCCAACGCGTGACCTGGAAAACTGGAGTCAAGCAATAGGTAAGGCATGAAACTTAATGGTACAAAGTGCAGAGTCAGGCATTAAACAGAAATTCCTGCCCTCAGTTAGGAACACGATTGGACTGACAAGGGAGGAGAAGGGATTGACTTCATCTCCCTCAGTCGGAGAACAGAGCCATGAGTGCAATGTACAGAAGTAAATGTAATCCTACATCTCATCAGCTGGGAATGTTCCTGCAGGGAGAGGGGAATATTGTTTCTGTTGTGCATGGCACTGATGAGCCCTTTGCAGGGACACTGTCACAGTCCTGGTCCCTTCTGCACCAGGAAGATGAATTTGAACTGATACTGAGCAGAGGAGGACCAGCAGGATAATATGGAGAGCACGAGGGAAAAATAGCAAGGATTGGTCCAGTTTAACTCCAGGAAAAGAAAGGTGAAGAGGGGATGAAGCTGTTCACTATAAATACATCAGCTCAGATGAAGGAGAGGGAGAAAAGGAGGTAATCATGGCTTTAAATTAGTGGGAAAATCACTACAGGAAAAAAAAATTCAAGTAAATAAGCAAAGTGCTACGTCAAAGTGAATTTCTAAGCATCAGAGAAGTAATTATTAAGGAGTTGTAGCAGGAATTTTAAAAAAAACGAACAAAAAAAACCCCACAACACCCAAACAGCAAGAAAAAAAACCCACAAATAACCAGATCGGGTTTATGGTAAACAGAAATCACAGATATTTCTGGAAGGAAGGAGCTGTCCAGCCCAGTGCAGACATGATCCCATCACCCTGCACGTTGTTTCTGGGCCTGTATTCCCAATCCAGAACAGCACAACAGAGCTGAGAAGTTTTATGAACAAATTTTCAGGAAATGGGAGGCTGAAATAGGAATAAGAGGAAGAGGAAGCAGAGAGGAAAGAGCAAATGCAGTGACAGAGAAGCAGTGATGGGCTAGACTGGGGTCTTTGGGGGTTGGAGTGGATCTCCAGAGGTCCCCGCCAACTCCAAGTGCTCTGTGATTCTGTGATTCTGTGACTGCTTTATAATATCTAAGAGTAAGACCACAAATTCAGTGTTCAACCTGGCCCACATAACGAAAGTTTACCTGTTGAAAATTAAATTTCATAATTGATTAAGAAATGGCAGCCGAAGAAGAGAGCTGAAGGGAGCCACTTGGGATTCAAAGAGTTGAAATGATTACTCACAGGAGGAGTAGAAGGGGATGAAAATAAACAGGCCTTAATTGATTAAATTGAATGTGAGGAAACAGAAAAGCTCCACACAATTGGTGCCTGCCCTGCAGTTTGCGAAGGGAGAGGGATTCTGAGAAAACACAAAGCTCCATTATCAGGGAAGATGGTTTGCACAGCAGATGGGATACTGGGAGAAAGATGGGGAGATTTTGCTCCCGCGTGCAGCAAAATTCCAGGCTTGCCATTGAGTCTCTGGTTGCAAAACAGCTTTTACATAAGCAGCTTTTGTAATGCTCCGTGAAGATCAATAGCTTTGGGCTGACTTATTTGTTTTGTTTTGTTCCCCTGTTGCCAAAGTACTCGATTGCAGGCTGGAAAGTTGCTTTGTTGTGTCAGATTCTATCCAAAATCATCAGGGAAAGATCGACTTTACCTTGCAAAATCCAGGAGAGAGAGAGAAAGGGCAAAGGGGAGAAGGTTACTGCCAACCTCTCCATAATAAATTTTGGCAGCTGTGACACCTAACTCCATATTTATAG
This sequence comes from Rhagologus leucostigma, assembly GCA_013397725.1. Classification (NCBI taxonomy): domain Eukaryota; kingdom Metazoa; phylum Chordata; class Aves; order Passeriformes; genus Rhagologus; species Rhagologus leucostigma. The sequence goes on from VZTD01003874.1 coordinate 52,135, forward strand.
CCATTCCCTGGCCTGACATCCAGAGATGGGAAGGTTAGCAAGTGAAACAGGAGCTTTTGCAGAGGAAAGCAACCTTAAGTATCAGGCAGTTTTTCCAAACATCTGGGCCAGGTTTACCGGATTGCACCATGGAGATGTTAGACACCAAAAAATCAGGCCTTGATGTGCAAATAAAGGGGAAAAAAAAAAAATTGGGGTGGTAGGCTGGGAAAGAGAATTCCCTCTGGTATTCTTCCTGCCAGAAAACAAAACCAGACAGCTTCCACCCACTGGTCTCTCCTTATCTTGCCTTCAGTTCCTAATGGCTCGCTCTGCAAAATCTCGCCGGCTCCAGCACGGCACAAAACCTCCCGAGGATTTAAAACTCCCCTCAGATTTGCAAATGTTGACCCTTTGACAATATTATCAGCTTGTGTGAACCTAAACTGCTTCAGCTGATCTTTAAGCAGGCATTTCCGACCACATCTTCCCTTGCTGCTGTGCAAAAAAAAAAAGCTCTCAGCGCTGCCATATGGGCTGAGGCAATAGCTAGACTTACACTTTTTAGGCCAGGCAGGGAAAGTGTAATAACAAGAGGAGGAGCAAAGGAGGCTCTAGGCAAGGCTTCTCCCAAGCTGCCAGATGATTTGTTCCTTTTGCATATCAAAACACCCCCGGGCTTGATGACAGAATCCTCTTGGTTGGAAAAGATCTCCAAGATCGAGTCCAGCTTTTCATTTTCATGAGGTTTTGCTTTACGGTGGTACCTCAAGAGCCACGGGTGAGGATCAGCCAGCCCCAGGACTGTCAAATGTGCATGTTAGTCATAAAAACAGAGGATTATTGATGTGCTCAGGAGTGATTTTGTTATCTCCAGGTAACTCCTGTAATTTTGAGAACATTGGAAGATTCTTGTCTTGCAGATAAACAGCAATCCTTTGAGACAGGATAAAAAACTCAGACTCTTTAAAATAATTAAAACTCAGAGTTTATGTACGAAACACTACTCTGAGGCCAAAATTCTTCTGCAGACACATTTTGGACTTAACTGCTTTTCAACTACTATTTAGTAATAGTAGTAGTAACTCCTACTTTTTAGCTACTTTTTAACTACTTATCCCTTTCAGAGGTAAGGAGGGATGTACAAAAGGAAAGTCAGCGTTCCAGAACCTGAAGGGAAGAACCACTGCCTCTGGCTCAGTTTCATCAGAGTCCAAATGCTGTTTTTTATGTGTGGGGTTCATTCTCCCAGGGAGGTTTGGAGTCTCCATCCCTGGAGCTGTCCAAGGAATTCCTGGATACGACACTCTGTGCTCTGGTGACAAGGTGGAGATGGGTCACAGCTCGGATTTGATTATTTTGGAGCTCTTTTCCAACCTCAGTGATCCTGAATTAAATCACACTAACATGAATCTGCACAAGCCTGCAGGATAAAGTCATGGGAACACCCCCTGCATTCCCATTTTGTCCTGGGAGCTGTGGGTTGGCTGAAATCCCAGCGGCAAATATCCCCAAAAATCACTGCTAGAGATGTGGTGCCAGTGGTTTCTCCGTGTACAAATGCCCTGTTGCTTTGGCAAAATTAAAACTGGAGGGAGATGAGGTCGTGCCAGATCCTGGTTTAGGCAGTTTGTCTCCATAAAACCTCCCTGCACAGCCCCCAGAGAATTAACAGGAGGTGAGGGAGAGGAAAACCCTGCAGAGGGCACATCAGAACTGAAGTTTTATTTTAGGTGCACTGCCCTCTGTGGGATCCTCTCCTCAACGGCCTGAGCAGAGCAGACTCCTCATGTAAAACCCGAAGTTAAGCATTTAAAGTAGGATGTACCCACCCCCTCCACCTCTTATCAACCCGTTCCTCTGCTCTTCCTGTTGTTTAACCGTCCGAAACCAATTCCAAAATCCTCAAGCTGATACCAGCTTTGCTTCCCGACATTAAACTGTTCCCTCAGGCACGGCACAAGCCTGGGGAAGTCATTCCTGGGACCGTGTGCCCAAAGGGAGCTGGGAGGGAGCGGAGTCAAAGCCAATTGAGTGGAATCACCCTGAACGAGCAGATTTAGGCACTGCCAGTTCACGTTCTGCCTTGGCCTTCAAGTGAAATGGAAAGGGAAGGGAAATCTCAGCAGCTCACCGGTCAGGCATTTGCCTGGGACCTTAAGGAAGCAGCAGGGACCTTTTCAGTGTGTCTTAGCACGAGTGTTCATCCTCTCTGAGAGGCTCTGCAGGGAGATTCGTGGGGCTGACACTGAGAGAGCTGCAGCCGAGACAAATAGATCGGAGGGGGGACAGCAGGCTAAGTATAAAATAATTATTTGTGCACCTGTTCCAGAGCCATTTCAGCTCTTGTGCCCCAAGAGAAAAAGTGCCATTTGGAAAGCACAAGGGTTTGTGCAATTAAATGCTGCTGTTGTGGTTCCAAGCTCAACCTAACCACTCATATGCTGTTTCTCCTGAAATATTTAACAATTCATAGAGTTAAAAGGGCCTCTAACACTTCACGTTGTGTCAGGATTGTGAAGGCAGAACGGGTAAGATCCTACAAATCCTCATTTCACGTAAACCCTGTCTCCATTTCGGATGTGCCCGGTTTTCCTGCTCTGTTGGCAAATGAAAAGCACGAAAAATGAGTAACAAGTAGAGCAGGCTCTAGAAAAGCAGCTTCAGCTTGGAGAGCAGCTCCTGTTCCAGGAGATTTGGTCCTAGCACAAGGGAAGAGATTTAAGGAACAGCAGTTTGCAGGAAGAAATTAAGAGTTGTGCAAATCTCCCAGGAAGAAGAGGCCTCATGTTGCTCTTTTCAGCGAGGTTCCCTTTTATGGGAAAAGCTTAAGGCACAAGAACACAGCCATTTTTTAGCCTAACATGATATAATAATGCATCCACCACACAATTGCACGGGCTCAGAAGAGATTTCTCAGAGAGAGAGAAAAAATTATTCCCAGAAAGTACAGTAGGAACTGTAGGAATGTGTGAAGAAAGGGTGAGGTGAGAAAGGAAATGCAAATAAGGAGATTTTACAAGCTAAAGCGGTGCTGGTTTAAAGTAGTACTTTTATCTCAGAAGGAGAAAAAAATTAGATCACTGATGATCCATGGTCAGAGAGCACAGATGGGGTGTGGAGCTGGGCTTGCTGCTAATCTGAGGAAAAAAATTACAGAGAAAGTGATAGGACTTTTGAAAGTGCAAATTGTTATTATTTATGTTACCTCAAAATCCACAATCCCATTCCGCTTCCCACTGACTAGGGGCAACAGTTTGGAATATGGGTAATTTATCACAGTGCAGATACAAAAGGTGAAGCATTTCACCTTTTCAGCAGGTGGAGTGGTCTGGAAAGGGTGATAATGATGATGTCTGGCACAGGACTTCTGGGCTCCACTTTTCAGCCAGGTTTTCTCAGTACAGGAGGCTGAAGTAAAGTATCTGTTGATGACTGAAGGTGTGCGCCCGCCTGTTCGCCTGGCAGCTGTTCCACCCAGGAATGTGGGATCTGCTGGCCAATTTCAGCCGAGCCTGAGGGTGAGAAAGCAACGCCAAAGACTCCCTCAGCGAGGAGGGGGGTAAAGGTGCTGGGAAGTGCCCCAAAAGGGGTGGAGATTTGTTCATGGTGTGAGATCAGCCCTGATTATGCACCAGAGAAAACCGCGGGACACAAATCCAGGTGTTCCCCGGATACACCTGGATACATCTGTGATTCTCCTCTTTGCCGAGAGGCTGGGGAGGCCCTGGCACAGGGTGCCCAGAGCAGCTGTGGCTGCCCCCGGATCCCTGGCAGTGCCCAAGGCCAGGCTGGATGGAGCTCGGAGCAACCTGGGCTAGCGGAAGGTGTCCCTGCCCACGGCCGGGGGGCTGGTACTAATTGATATTTAAGGTCCCTTCCAACCCAAACCGCTCCACGATTCCGTGGCTCCTGCGCGGGGCGGACGCCGCCGGGGTGGGCGGGACGCTCCCGAGGCAGCCGCAGCCGGCGGCCGCATCCCGGCGGGAGGGACAGCGCCGGGTCCCCGCGCTCCCCCGCGCTCCGCACCCCCATCCCCGCGGGAGCGCAGCGCTCCCTTCCAGCGGGGGCGGCGCAGGCGGAGCGGGGCCGCCCCCGC
>VZTD01003874.1:56682-108304 GCA_013397725.1 Rhagologus leucostigma
CGTCTCTCCCCCTGCCCCCAAAAACACGCCTTCCCTCGAGCCCCCCGGGCAGCCACGGCGGCGGTGCCGAGGGATTCGGGGCGCGTTACTTATGTAACCCGGGGGCGAGCAGCCGCGGCCGCTTCCCGCTGGGCAGGGGGCGAAGTGGCAGCGGCGAAAGCGCGGCCGAGGGGGACGCGGTGGGGCGGCCCGGCGGCCCCGAGGTCCCCGTTTGCGGCTGCCGTCGCGGGAGCCTCCCGCGTGGGAGCTCCATCCCCACGCCCTCGGGCAAAACGCCGCCGCGACGGGGCCGGGGCTGCGCCGGCCTCCCCCGGCTCCGGGGCTCGGCACCGGGCACCGCGGGCGGGGGATACCGGGGACGGCGTCCCGCCCGGCCGCCCCCTCCCCAGCGGCGCTCCAGCGGCCGTGCCCGAGCTGGGAAGAACTTCAAAGCGGGGAGGAGGCAAGGAGCGGGGGGACGATGCTGTTTTGGCCGCTCCCGTCTCACTTCTCCGCTGGGAGGGCAGCGCGGCGAGGATGCGCTGCGGGGAGCTGGGGTCGCTGCGGGCAGCCGGGGCGAGGCTGAGGGGAGCCGGGGTAGCGCTGGAGGCAGCCGGGGCCGGGCGGAGAGGAGCCGGAGCCGGGATGAGGGGGCGGCGCGGCCCCGCTGGGCGGTCAGGGAGGGGACAGCCTCCCCCGGGGGACACGGGTGGCGGAGGGGACGGGGGTGTTCACGGAGGGGTGCCCGTCTCCTCTGGTTCGGAGGGAGAGCGAGCTCGGTATCACCATGGCGACCTGAGGGAGGAAAGAGCTAAATAAATAAATAAGTAGGAGATAACTCCCCCCCTCTTCCACTCCCGCCGGCCCTCGCCGTCCCTTCCAAGCCAGGTCCGGTGCCAAAGGTGGGGAGAAAGATACCACGGACAAAACTTTCCTCTCGTGGTAAAAGCGAGCGGCGAAGGGCCGGGGGACCGCGGTGGGGAAGGGGCCGCAGTTTCGGGGAGCCAGGGACTCCCGAGTGGCCGTGGCCGGAGCATCTTCTCCGGGAAGCTACCTCGGGGCTTGCCTCTCGTGGCTGCTTAGGATGCAACCCTCTGCCCCCCGCTCCTCGACCTCTCCGACAGCCCCGGGGCTCTCCGCTTTTGGCTGCCGGACTGCTCCGGCCCCGCTTCAGCACCGCGGACAGCGGCGGAGCGGCGCGGGGAGCGCGGGATGCGCGGGGGGATGCGCGGGGAGAGCGCGGCTCGGGGGCTTTGAAGCGGGGATTCTGCGCTGGGAGGACCGGGGGGAGTCCCCACCGGTGTCCCCGCTGTTAAAATGCCCCCCGAGCCGCTCCCCGCCGGGTGCCAGGAGCCAGGGGAAGACTCACCCAGGGCCACTAAACTTTCCCGAGCCAAAGGAATGCGGGAGCTGGGAGCAAAGACATTAAAAAATTACATCTTTTCCACGAGCTCGCTCGAGGCTGTTTTTAGGACTGCTTTGCAGCGGTTCCCTGTAAGTTGTTACAGGTAGCTGCATCCCCCAGCAGGGCCATTCACACGCACGAAAAGCCGTGAAAGGAGCCCTGCAGAAGCTGTGAGAAATGCGTAGCCTCGGCTGGTTTGGCTGCAGAAAACTCCGTGGAGAAATAGCCCTTGGAAGGAATTGCACTCGTAGCTCAGGGAGCCATCCCACTGCTGAGGGGGACAATTGCACAGGTGGAGTTCGTGCCGGCCAGTCGTGGCCAGCTCAGTGCAAAAACACCTCCTGGCCGAGCCCTGTTCTCCTCAGACAGCTGGTGACCAGTTTGAATAAACATAAAAAGCGAGGAGAAAAAAGCGTTCAGGTTTAGTGATGATGCACCAACAGCCAGGATACATTTCTTGCTCTGATGGGTTGTAAATCACTGGCTCAGCGTGCCCATACCTATCTCGTTCTAGCAGCTACATATGCAGTTATCGCTTCAGACCGGGAAAAAATTAGTCCAGGAAAGCAAACAGCATAATTAATACCATTCACTGGGGAAGATAGAGATGGATTAGTCACTTTTGGGCTGCTCACTGTGTCAGGATGTTCGTTTTTCATTAAGCAAACAAAATTAATTCGATCTTGCCTCGGTGCTGATAGGCAGTAAACCATAGGTACATGGAGAATTATTGGTTTGGAATCCAAACCCCCGGCCTCTCTGGGTTATGCTTTAACTATCAGCAGTCTATCAAATCACACCAGGACTGGTTTCCTGCTTTGCCTGGCTTCCTTCTTGCTTGTAAATTCTCTCTTTCAAATAATTGTGGAAGAGAAAAATCACATAGGTGAGTCCTAGTCAAGTATGGGAGTTAACTGGGTTTTTTACTTATTCCTGGGATGCCCAGAGTGGGCTGTCCTGGGTGGGGCTCTAGTGGAAGGTGTCCATGGCAGGTGGTTGGAATGGGATGATCCTTAAGGTCCCTTTTAGCCCGAAGCATCCTGTGATTCTGTGCAGGGAGTCCAGGCAAATTCCTTGCTGAGAATAACAAATCCTTTTTCGTGTAAACCCACATTTTGCCCTAACTCCACTTTTTTGAGTGTACTAATGAGTTAAGGCTTTATGGAAATGGAGACCTGGATTCCTTAATGCTGGGCCTCCCATTTCCAGGCCTGTCTCCCAGGAAATATGGGAATAAAGGCCTGAACTGTGAGTACAAGCTCGGGAACTCATTACTTTCCTGTGGGAAAATGAGGAGTAACAGAAGCCAGCTCTTCAGGGCAGCTACCAAACCATTTGCAATACTTGAAGCTATTGATTTTGTTACGTAAGGCAGGGCTCCTGCAGCGTCACTACAATGCCGTCGGATCATTACCAAATGATTTTGCCTCAGAAGCAAACAAGGAGAGAATTAATTATAGCAACACCAACCGAAAGCCCCACAACCACAGCCTCGCTCCGTTCCGTAAAGGACACAATTCTTTGTGGAATTTCTGCCGGTGCATTTGCACCACGTTCAGTTTGAGCTTCCCAAGATACATAATTTCACTGCAGAAAAGACTTGTTTTTCACAAGCACGTGTTCAGAGCCTTGTTTTGTAGTCATTTTGTTGAAGCGTGGTACTTTGGAAGGAAAAATAAGATCTCGCCTTCAAACCGTGTGAGAGAAATAAAATTTAATTTCTATGTTCATTAGATATCCATCACAAGGGATATATTCAGGTATTTCACAGTAGGTTTAGGTATAAGTTTTATGTTCTTTCTTTCACCTCTCAGGAACTCTGGACACTGTTGGTGTAGGGTTACTCATGGTGGGTTTGTCACGATGTTCTCACGGTATTTTCACATATACAAACAATTTTATTCAGGACTTACCTATATCCTTTTATAAAAGTAAGAAATAATTCATATTAACACTCTCCCAAATAAATTACATTATGTCTTAAGCAGCAGTGCCTGACGCATTGTAAAGATCACATTTCTATCTTATAATTTCTGTGATTTTCATTGCTGTTAAAAGCTTTGCACCTCTGTTCGGTGCTTCCATCACCTGCTTGCTCCAGGGTGTTACTTTTTAATTGACAATTAAGCCCTCTTTTAAGTTTTTAAAAAGATAAAAGGTTTAGGTTAATGTGTTACGTTTGTGTGGATGCACAATTTTTACTGGTGGAGGCAGCTTGGTACTAGAAAACAATGTTCCCAACATATTGAGTATTAATGTTTATATCTTGATTGTGCAGAAAGAACGTGATGTTTCTTAACAAATCCCAAATTTCCCAAACAGCAAACCCAAGGGAAAAGTTTTAATCTCATTCCCACTTGACTTTCTGGAAGAATTTTTTCTTGGCTTTTAGTTGCTTGGCTTTTGGAGGTTTTTTCCAGATGCTTTGCTAGAATGCTGCTGATGTTGAAAACACAATTTTTATGTTTTATTAATAGCTGGAATAGAAGTATTGAACAATTGGAGGTTATTGAATCCAGTTTTTCCACAGAGCACTGCGATTTTTAATGATGCCCAAGGACACTGGCTGCTGGAAGCTGGAGCCTTCTGACAGAGCCTCATGACTGTGTTGTGGAGTCTCTGCCAAAAGGACATCCCACACCAGCCCATCCCAGCCCCACACTCTGCAGGGCATCAACGGGATCAGTCCTGTCCGTGCAGGTTCTGGAGGAGGAAAAGCTCTGTGATCAAAATTCTGGGGGAGAGACTGGAATTTTTCTGTCCTTAGTATGGCAGGTATGGATCCTGTCCGTAAGGAGGCTCAGAGCACCTTTAGCTCCTCATTAAACTCATCACCTCCTCCTCATTTAACCCATCACCCATGATCTGCCTCGCAGAATATCACCCAGGGCCACAGGAATTTGGTAGCTGAAGAAACACACCTTGCTTCCATTTGAAAAGCTCATTAAAGTGGATTTTTTGCAGTCTATTCACAAGCTCCTACATATGGCCGGCAGAACATCCTGTCCTCAGACACGGGACAAAAAACAAAGGGGGGAGATTTTCAAGTTCTTCCAAAATAGGCAATTTCTACCCTCAGAGTCACACCATGCCCAGTAAAGTTGTAGACTTACAGAATCACAGGAAGGTTTGGGTTGGAAAGGAGCTTAAAGATCATCTTGTTCCAAGCCCCTGCCACGGGCAGGGAACCTTCCACTGGAGCCCCATCCAGCCTGGCCTGGAACACCCCTCGAAAATCTTCCTGAGTGCAAGGGCTCTGCACAGCCCTGTCTGCAGAAGCCCCAATTTCTGCCAGAGGTTGCACAAGAAGCTTTAACATGAGTGCCAGGGGCTGCTCAGAGAAGTTTTTGTCTGGAGTATTACTCAAGAGAGCTTTGAATTAAAAAATAGCCACAAGGCAAAAGCCCATTCTGCTGCTATTTGCCAGTTACAACCTCGGGTTAGACAGTAATGGCAGCTGGAAGTCTATATCCACAATATCCACCAATCTTCAGCTGGAAATTATTCACTTCCAAGAAGTATTTGCTTTCTTGTCTCACTCTGATAGGAAAATAACCAAGTCTATCCAAGGGCAGAGCCTGCCTCGCAGTCAGAAAACCCTTAACATTTGCACACATAGCTCGCAGTTCGCAGGAGTAAATTATGATTCCACAGAGATTTAAGGGGTTTTTTTAAAGCATCTGCATTAATAACTCTGTGTGTGAGTGCAGACAGTGAAGGCTCAAATATTTAAGCCAGGGAGCCTCTTATTAATCCTGACTGCCAGTGACCCAGCTACCCTTTCTGGCCATGTCCACACCAAGGGAGCTCAGCTTCAGGCTCTGACCTCTCTCTGTGGACATCCAAGCCCTCAGAAAAAACCTCTCAGCCACAGGAAGCCCCTGACTCATCCTAAAACTGAGGAACAGGTTGTCCAGAGAAGCTGTGGCTGCCCCTGGATCCCTTGAAGTGTCCAGGGCCGTGTTGGACACTGGGGCTTGGAGCAACCTGGGCCAGTGGAAGGTGTCCCTGTCCCTGTCTCACCCTGGAACTGGATGATCTTAAGGTCCCTTCCAACCCAAATCATTCTGGGATTTTATGGGTTTGGGATTCTGGCACAAATGTAAGTGGGAACTTTGCCATTCAGCTTTGAGGCCCGATCCTCATGTGCCCCATGGCTAAAGGAGGTTAGAGATAGTTTGGGTGGGGAGAGGTGCTTCAACAAACCTTGGATGTGGTTCCACAACCCATCACAGGCCTGCAGGAACAGCCTCAATCTTAATTTCACTTCATACCCTTTAAGCTGTGTTGGGTCTTTAAATTCAACTCTGCGTCCATGAAGAGAAGTCCCGGGTCTGATTGCTGCTGCCACAGCAGTGATGGCATTTCAGAGGCAAGTAAACACTGAAGATCATAGGTTTGTACAGCTGCTCTGGATTATCCCACACCCCTCTGATCTGTAGAGGCTGTTGGAGGCTGACCTGAGGAAGCCACCACGCACAGGATTTTTTTGTGACTTTCTGGAGCAGAACACTGGGGCTTGTTTCCTGATGAAAGCCAAGTGCTGGCATTTGTGCTGAATTCTCAGCAAAAAAAAAAAACAAACCACCAAACCCAAACCACTTCTGGACAAGAAAACAATAATGTGCAGATTGAAAGGGTGAAACGGGAGGCTGAGGGAACGAATGGCGTGATGAGAGCCTGCACGAGAGCACCGTTAATTCAATGCTCTAATCAACTGTGTTCTGCAGTGCTTTATCACAACCATCCCTGCACCAGCCTCTCCAGCTCAGAACACTTTGCAGCACTGCAGGAAATCCTCTGCTTTTTGCTTCCCATTTAAAAAAATAATCTCATTGTGTCTTGTCAATACAGACAACTTCGTCAATGAAAGCAAAGGAGAAATTATCGTGTAATTTAGTATTTATCATAATCAAGAGCAGGGGTTCATTAGAACAATGAGCAATCGTCAAATTATTTCTCAGAGTAGTTATCTGAGGGATGAGAAAAGGGTATTTCCTACCTTCCTGCTTTTTCTCCCACCCTCTCCTGCTGACACACAGAGTCTGTGGTTTCTATCAGCCTGCCAGATCAATTTCCCATTCCTGAAAAGAAGCGTTTATGTTAAATGATTGTAATTAAGAAGCTCCTTACGGCTCAATAGCTGTCTGGACACGCAGAGGTAATTCCCCATCGATTTCCATGGGGCCAGATTTTCACGGAAAGATCTCCAAAAGGCACTGCCTGCTTCAGAAGTGCAGCTTCCCTGGGCTTCTTAGAGTATCACAGAATGGAATCATGGAATCATTTAGGTTGGACACGACCTCCCAGACCATTGATCTGCACCTTGTCCCCAGCCCAGAGCGCTGAGTGCCAGATCCAGGCCTGCCTTGGACACTTCGAGGGATGGGGACTCCAAACCTCCCTGGGCAGCCCCTGCCAAGGTCTGACCTCCCTTTCCATGGAGAAATTGCTCCTGGTGTCCAACCTGGACCTCCCTTGGCACCGCTTGAGGCTGTTTCCCCTTGTCCTGTCCCTGTTCCCTGGGAGAAGAGACCAAACCCACCCCAGCTGCCCCCTCCTGTCAGGGAGTTGTGCAGAGCAATGATGTCTCTCCTTAGAGCATCAATGAAAAGAGCTGGGCAACTCCAAAGGGAAACTCCAAGAAGTAATTTTATCCCATCAAAGATCTCAGGAGGCTTCTAGAGATGCCACAGTTTGGTGCCTCAAGTTTCGTGGGATGCCTCTCTAGTAATTAAATCATGGCCGTCTACAGGTGCAGAAGGTGTGGGAGATGAATCCCTGTCCTCAGAGCTCTCTCACAGAACTGTACCCACTAAACTTCTTTGCTCTGTCCTGCATCACTCTCTCCCAGCCCGTCTTATAGAAATACCAAGTTTGTGTAGAAGTCAGGCTTATTTTTATCTCACATTGTTCCTGACACTCTGCAGCTGCAGCCTGAAGTGGCTCAGTGCCCCCTGGTCTCAGAGGTGGCCTTGGGCTCTCAGAGCTGGAACCAACAGCAGGGGCAGGGAGAACGCAGTTGGGCAAGGAAATGGAAGGGATCCTTTTCAACTAATTAAAACCAGGGGCTGTTTAATGATCTCTGGATTGCCATCGGCTGCAACAGGCTGTGGATCAGTGTCAGTGCAGAGAGGAGAGGAGGCTGGGCTGGAAGGGAAGGAAGGGAAGCTGTGCCAGCTTTGGTGTGTTCTCCTCAGTGTGCTGCTGGCTTTGTCTGCTGCCAGTGCAGGAGAGCAGAGCTGGTACATGAGAAGTAAATAAAATGCCTCATTTAGTTCTTCACTGAATGGGAGCTGGGGATTATCAAACCTTCACCCACCAGCGCTAGCAGAGGGGAGGAGGGGGAAGGAGGCAGCTGGATCCCAGCCCATCAGGGCCACCCAGCGTGGTGTGTCCATCAAGCTGGGCACATCTCACCAAATCCGGTGTCTCTCCAAGTCATCTCAAAATCCAGGGCTGGTGGGATTCACTGCGTCAGAATTCCAACACTTCAGGTAGTTAAACATGTTCAGTAAACTAGATACGTGTTTATCTCAGCCGAGTGTCCCTCAGGGATGTGAACAATCCTTGGGAAGCTGCTGGATTCTAGCTACGAGGCATAATTGCATTAAAGCATAAAGTGCACCCCAAGCCTTCCGTGATTACAGACAAAGCAGTGTTAATCCACTTCCCCCAAATACACCGAAGCTGCCACTAAAACCTGCAAGAGAAACAAGCAAACAAAACATTGCAGTGACCAGGAAAATATTCCAACAATACCTGTAATGTTCTAGGGACAGTGACTGTAATTATCTGTTGGACATTTACGATGTGGTGTTTTTTGTTGGTAAGGATTGATTTACTGTAGGTGTCCTCCACGCATTCACCCCCATTAAACTTTTCCCTACAACAGGACTTAAAGGTTTAAGGGTGACCCCAAGCTTCTGCTGCACTTCCAAATCCTGGGTCTGGCTGAGTTCTTCGTTTCTAGCCAGAGGAAGGAAAGCTGTGTCAAAATGTAAGAAGGTTAAAATTTGGAAGGGGTGGGAAGGAGAAGGGCTTGGGAGAGAAGGGATGAAAACATACAAAAAGAAAAAAGGGGGAATGGAAAAAAAACCCTAGAATTGGATCATAAAGACTCTCATATTTGGAACAGTCCATCCCACAGTTCTGGGATGGTTTCCTGGAATTTAGGTGACCTGCAACATCTGGGTGTTGCTGATGACTATTTTCTACCCCTTGCGATTTTGGCAAATTTGTGGTCTAAGCTACAGCAGTGAATTCACTGACCCAACACTACCAAAGCCTTTGCCGTCTGGATATATGGAAAATACTTTTCCTTGAATAATTATTTATTTATAAACTGGTCTCCAGAAAAGAAGTAGGACCCTCTGTGTATAAACAGCAAATGCCTGGTACTGACACGCTGCATTCCAGCAGTGTTTGCTGCAGGAAAGAGCTCTGCTTTTCCATGGAGTAAGACACAAGGATGGCAGATATGAAGCCAATTTACCTCCAGAACTTCAACAGAAATATCATATAAAGTCAAAGGAAAGAATAATAATAATATTAATAAATAATAATAGTAATTATTATTATTATTACTACTATGCTTGCAAAGAGCAGAACTCGTGGTTTGTTTGTTGTTTTGTTTTTAATTCCAGCTGCTTTCAGAAGCCAGAGTAGTGGCTTTGGGCACAGCTCAAATATTAGAAGAGAATTAAGCAGGAAAATCGGGTAGGGCCGTAGAATTACAGCAGAGGAAAGATTTATGATATTAGCATGAGGAGATATAATAATAACAAAAGAAAGTGGAGGAAGCCTTGCAGGAAATGCTCAGGAATGGTAAAAGCCACCAAGCTGCTACAGAAATAGAATCACAGAAAATACAAGATCTTCTAAATGCATTTTAGTCAAAGAGCATTAAAGTCTCTCCGTTCACTTCAAGGGGTTTCATATCAGATCTTAAATGTAAATTTATTTTAAACAGGCTGCCATGGAGGAGAGGGAGGTCTGACATGCAGCTTCCTCAGCACATCCCAGGATGACTTCATTCCCTCAGACTGGCTTCAGAAATATTTGTATAATCCCGCCTAAACTTCGTTCCCATTTGTGCTTTTTCAGTGTAAATGTACAGCCAGCAGAGAGAGGGAAGGTGATCCAACAACACGTTCTAGAAACCTCTACAAACTCTCCAAATCCTTTCCCATTGGCATGATTTTAAATGGAGTTTCTCACATTTGGCCACAACACAAGCACGTGCAGCTCCCATGGGAGTTTTGCAGCTCCCCAGGATTAAAGAGCACATTTCCAACAGGGCTGGATGTGCAACAACCCAAACATTTACCAGGAGCTGCAGCCTGAGCGTTTCTGCTTGATCTTTAATTAAGATCAGCCTGCCTTAGGTCCAAAGCATGGAATTGGGAGTAAGTATGAAAACAGATTTCAAAGCAGCTTATTTTAAAATTAATGGCTGTTGGCACCTGCGTGGAACGTCAGTCAAGAGTGGTCGAGGTGAGCACAGCTGAAATGGTGAAATAAAAATATTAAGCCATCTGTTGTGTTTTATGTATTATTTTTAGAAGTGCAGAAAAAAGGCAGATTTATTCGTACTTCCCCTTAATGAAGTTTTCCAGAAAAAAGTAGTGCACTAACAGACTCCTGACAATTTATGGCAATAACCAGTCCATGAAAAGCCCATTAAAAGGCCAAGTGAGGTTCAAGCCATCAAATGTGTAGGCAGGGTCACCCCATAAGTTTCAAGACAAAAACCAGCCCAGGAGCTGGGCTGTGCAGTTGGAAAAGGTGGGAGCAAGCAGTGGCAACCGAAACGGCAAGAAATCTTAATTTTGTTCTTGAAAACAACGCCTCAGGCACCCTCCTCATGAACAGAAGAGGGAGAAAAATCCGACTTCACTGTTTGCAAATTACCCAGAGGAAGAACTTTAAATTTCCACAACAATTTCTGGCTCCGGGCAAATTTCTCATTTCAGTGAAATCTGAAGTTGAGTGAGGCTGGACCCAAAGCACATATTCCACATTTCAGCATAGTCACAGTCTAAAAACTGAGTTTTTGTGAGTGGACCTCAGATTGAATTGACCATCACTAGTGAAGGTGCACCATCAGGAAAAACCACAAACCCCAAACAAAAACCAAACCAAACCAAAACCCCACATACACACACACAAAAAGAAAAAACCTAAATTTCAAGCTTAACTCTCCAGCTCTAATTGTAATTATCAAAGCCATACTCCATAAATCAGAATTAGCACTTCTGCTCAATCTCACACACCAGCGTGGGAGGCAAAAAGGAGGGGATCAGTGTAATTTGATGCAGCTGGATAAACACGAATTAATGATCAGCAGAGAGGTCAAAATTTGAACTGTTTGAACTAAAAGTTTAAAAAAAAACTTTAAAAAGTTTCTCTCCCCAGATAGAAATGTTCATAAAATTAACTGGAAAATAAAATGCTTTACCTTTATATTGCCCGTGACTCTTTCCTCTGGGCCAATAATCAAGGACTTAATCTTGTACAAGGACCTAATCTCGTGTGTCCTCCCAACTTCCAGGATTTTGGTGCACGTGGAAAGACTCTTGTCCAGTGTATGTGTAGTTGTTGCTCTAATTTAACACTTGTCATGAATCTTAAATGAACTCAGAAAAAAAAGTCAAACAAAAATACAGAATATAAAAATTATTATATAATTTCACAAAATTACGGAAAAAATAGATTAGAAGGGAGCTCTGGAGGTCCTTCACAGGTGCCAAGCAGAGAGAATAATCCCATTCCTCAGCCATTTGTGCCCAAAGCATCCCCGTGGACATTCAGCCTTCGTTGCTGGAGGTTGCCCAACAGATCCATGTGAAGCTGGATGTTTGTGGAACTCCCAGATTTTATCCCACAGTGGGTTGGTTCCCAGCCTGTTTTGATGCATGGGCTGCTCTTTTCCAGGTGCAGGACTTGGTGTTTTTTCCTTGTTCAACTTCACGAGGTTCTCGGCAGCCGGTTCTTCCGGCTTTCCTGAAGAATCCCTGCACCTCCACTGCTCCTTCCAGTTTGGAGTCAGCTGGAGTCCGGGATCGCTTTGGTGCCCCAAAAGGAGTCAACCCCCAAGGGGCACCAGGAGCTGTGAGATTTGAATCTGCAGACCTTTCAAAAGCCAAGCCCATTTCCCACCCCTCCTTACGGTCCGGCCGTCCGCTCCATCTGTCCTTTTTTTGGCCAGCAGAACTGTGGGATAGTCTTGAAAGTCTTGCTAAAAACTTGCTACTCTCCCCTCATCCACAGATCCAGATATTTTGTGGTAAAAAGCTGTCAGATTGACCAGCCATGGGTAAATTTATTGCTTGGAGAGGTTGTGGATTCCCCATCCCTGGCAGTGTCCAAGGCCAGGTTGGACACTGGGGCTTGGAGCAGCCTGGGACAGTGGAAGGTGTCCCTGCCCATGGCAGGGGGTGGCCCTGGATGATCTTTAAGGTCTCTTCCATCCCAAAACATTCTATTATTCTACATTCTACAATTCTAAATCCAAGCTGGCTCTTCCTGACTGTGTTCTTGTATTTCATCTTTCTGGAAATAGCTTTTTTGAGAATATATTCATTCATTTTCCCAAGGAGTGAAGGAAGGTTAATCAGCCTGTTGTTCCCTAAATCCACCTTCTTATTTTCCTTAAAAGGACAATAAATCATTTCCCTGTTTACAGTCATAGGGGAATTTCTTACGTAGTTTGACTTTAAATGTTTTCATGTTCATTATTCTAATTTTTAGATTTCATAATTCCTTCCACCTGGAGCATCCTTGTCTCTTGCTGCTAACTTGGCTGATTCTCAGGGTGTAACTTCATTTTCTGTGTGAACAGTCCATCACTGGGTGATTTCTTGGCAATCTTTTTCAGATTTGTGTCACATTTCTAGACGGTTTATATTTCATTTCTAAAGCCTCCTCATGCAGAAAGTAGGTGCACAGCATCCCAGTCCAGGAATGGGTTTTGAATTTTCCTTTATGAAGTGTCATATTTATGAAATTCCTGCCCTCACCAAATACTTCAATTCTACTTTTTCTGTATGCACCTGCACTGGAATAAGAATAATTTGAGAAACTTTTACGACGTTTGCAACAAAACAAAGGTCAATAAAAGAGTTTAATCATTCACTTGGCAAATATTTGTTGTGTGAGCAGCTGTGCACTGCCAGAGCCCACAGAGCTGTCTGGGCATACAGAATTCTTCAGGAGATTTGCTTTAGTTACTCCTGAGTCCTCCTTGTTTGCTTCTGATATTTCCAAGTGGATATTTTTGATCTCAGCCAAACATAAAAGGTGGCGGCTGCTTTTGAAGTGACTGAGAGTTTCCCGACTCATTTCAGTGGGAATAAATTGAAACCCTTAATTACATTTTGTCATCTCTATCAATCTTTGTGGAAGAACTTCAGCACAGCGATATTTTCCTCACAGGCATATCCTTGTGGGGTAATAATTGAAAATGTGAATTAACTGCATTAACTATCACATAATCAGGGTTGTTTTTTTCTAAGACAGTCACATTTTTGATTGACTTGCACTGCTACAGCAGTGACTTGAATTAAACATTTTGCCATTAAAAGCAGAGCAAGAGGATTACAAGGAATTCTGAAACAAATAAACCCTTGCTCCCCTCTGCTTTTGCACAGATTGTTTTCTCCACTTTCTCTCTCAGCTTCATGACTACAAACATCTCTAGACTATACCCAAAGCCATCAGAACTGTTTCAGGTGCTGGAATAAACTAAACAGTCATTATTTACTCCCCCTCAAGTGGCTAATCTTTGCCTCACCTTCTTTTCCCTTTGCTCCTTCTCCTGCTTCTTATATCTGTAGCACAATAAAAAAGCAAAAAAAGAAAAGAAAAAATCCTTTTTATTTTATTCAGTTTTTCAAGGCTGCTGAACAAAGCTTTTTATCCCCACTGGGCCTCTGAAAACGTGCCGTGGTTACCCTCCACACTGGGATGGACTTCCCACATCCCTCCTGAAGGTGTTCTTCCATTTTCCTCTATAGATATTAGTGACAAAGCTCAGGGTTTTAAAAGTATGTTGGCAAGTGGGGGAATTTTCCTGTTTTGAGGAGTAGGCAAACTTTAATTTGCCCAGATTAGAAGGGAGTGAATTCCATTCTTTAGCACAGGCCCTCACCTGTACTGAAGATTGTTGTTGCCCTACTAGAGTGATATATGCTGTCTCCCACTGGAATGACAAATTTTGTCCTGAAAATATGAGGCTGAGGGGCTAAGAAGAAGTGCTGAAAAACTCTTCGGAACACAGGCAGGCAGAGAATGCCATTTTCTAAACAAAAAAGCAATTAACCCTTATTGACCTGTGCCCCTTCTCCAGGCAAGGGGCCAAGACGAAAGAACAGCGTCCTTACTAAAAAAAAAACCACAAGGAGAGTTTATTTTAGGGAACAAACCTGTGGCATCAGGACAGGGACCTGGAGGGCGACACTGCAGGGCTCTGTTTATCCTCCCTCAGGCCCACCAAAGTCTCGGAGTGTTCAGCAGGCACACACTCAGTGCGAAATCAGATAATGGTTCTCTCCTAATTCCCAGCATTTTGAACTCTTTAGCAGCATCTAAAAGAGAAGCTTTTCTCCTGCCTCTAGCAACTCCCACAGAAAGAGGAACATTTGGAGCTTAGCACGGTTCCAGTAGATGCAGCACACGGCATCTCTCAGCTCTACAGTAGTGACAGGGCCGGGAAAAGAAGATCTGATGCAAAGAGATGCAAGAAGGATCCCATGGCCAGCTCGTTGTAAATAGCCACCTATTTCCACCAAACAAGGATCTCATGCTGAGTACACAATTATCCCTGTTTTTATCAGGTCACTGGATTAGATCCTTGGGCTGCAGCAGCTGATTGCACACACACACAGATGGACATTTTGCCTGGCACAGTTATCCTCTAAACTGAATAATCCCCATTAAAGAACTTCGTTCTCTTTAGCTGTCACAAACTGAGGCTGTTCACCTTTCTCATGGAATTCAGTGCTCCATCCCACTGTCCCTCTCCTCATGGAGTAATTCCTGTCTCACCATGCTGCTGCAGCATTACATAACCACCTCTGTGCAAAAGCTGGAGGAAAACCCAGCTCGAGAGCCCAGCACAGCACAGCCACATCCAGGTGTCTCCTTGGAGAAAGGCACAAACTCAGAGCTGACCAGTTCCCGCTGGAATTGCAGTGGTGGGATGGAGAGAGGAGAGAACGATGTGCAAACAGCAGAGTCCAGGCGAATACAGCACCTTTGGAAACCTGCTCATATTCCAGGGAAGAATTTCAGTCTTTCCTTCAGTAAGGGTGTGAATTCCTCCCAACGTGCCTGAACAGAGATCAATAGAAAACATAAAATGAATAGCAATACCGATTATTTATTAAAATCCCACTATTCAACATGCACATAAGGCCTTCAGCTCCGTTCTGGGCATACAGAGCATGGAACAAATCCAATGCAAAGACTTCATTTATACCCAAAACTTCAGTGTGGTGCTGTTGCCTGGAGAATTATTCCTACCAAGAGCCAGGACTTCTCCAGACACAGGAATATCCTCACAGCAGCACTGCTGTGCAACTTTCAGAGCCCAAGTTAGCAATTCCCTACAAGAAAATGCCCCAGCTTTAATTCAGCACAGGACTCAGTGTCTGCCTTAAAACAAAGCAGCAGGATTCATTTGGGATAACTGCTTGGTAAGGGATTGGCCCAGCAGCTCTCAAGAACTGAAAAATAAGTTTCAGGGTGGAGTTTTAAATATAACATGATGTATTTAAGTTAAATTAAGAGCATCACAATGTACATAACCAACAGCATGAACATTTTAATGCAGGACACCTCGAAGACCAAGACAGTAGGTCACAGAACCATAGAATCACAGAATCATGGCATGGTTTGGGTTGGAAGGGACCTTCAAATCATCCAGTGCCACCCCTGCCATGGGCAGGGACACCTCCCACTGTCCCAGGCTGCTCCAAGCCCCAGTGTCCAACCTGGCCTTGGGCACTGCCAGGGATCCAGGGGCAGCCACAGCTGCTCTGGGCACCCTGTGCCAGGGCCTCACAGGGAAGATTTTTTTCCTAACATCTAATCTGAACCTACTCATTCAGTTTGAAGCCATTCCCTGTTGTCCTGTCACTCCAGGCCCTTGTAAAAAGTGACTCTCCATTTCTCTTGCAGGCTCCCTTTATCAGTGTTATCATCTTTGGATGGTTGCAAAGCTTTTGCCACAGAACCAGTGTCAGCACAGAGAAAGAGGAGGGGTGGAGTTGGCCATCCTTATCTTCGGAGACACTTTGATGTGGCACTTGGGGACGTGGGTTAGCGGTGGCCTTGGCACCGCTTCCTTGGTGGGAAATGGTTGGGCTGGATGATCTTGAGCATCTTTTCTAACCCAAATGATTCTGAGTTTCCAGGTGTGTGCAACCACCGGTGACTTTGGCAAAGGCCCGGAATCAAAGCCACGCGTGGAATCATTCATGAAAAGGGTCTAAAAGGGATGAAGTCAATCCATTGAACAAATCTGATTAGTCCCCTTTATTGCCTGTATTTTTGCATCAGCACAGACAATGCATGACACGATCAGGGTAACAGGTTCCTCGCGCAATTCCTGCGCACAGAAGGTTTGTCCAGTGCTTTTCCAGACATGTTTCGCACAGGGAAGGACTCGATACGAGTGCCAGGTAGCGACAGGGGAGGAGAGGAACAAGGTGCTACTACAGTGGGGACTGAAAATAGATCACTGATCTAAAAGGATCAGGACATTAAATCATTTGTGGGTAATTCGAAGAATCCCACAGATCCCAGGAGCTGTCAGTCATAGGGATTTGGGGGAATTTTGTAGAAAACTGCAGCAGTTAGGGAAAGCCGTCCCCCAGAGAAAGGGCACACCCAGAGGAATCCAGATCGAGTATTAAAAGATAAGAGATTAACTGAGCCAAGTGGAGAATTTCACACTGACCTCACAAGAACAAAGCACACACAGACTGTGCCATAACGCTGAAGATAATTTCTGAAGGAAATAGGGGCTAACACTGGAAGCCAAAAAACAAAGAGAAGTCCAGCCTGGAAGAGGCATCTTAATAGCAAGAAATTAATCTGTGAGTAGATTAGTCGTAAGAGGAAGTGCTAGGAGAGTTTTGTCCCACTTCTCAACAGGAAGGAGAGCTACAGATGATATTTAGTAGGATAAAGAGTATTTTCTGTGGATTTTTGCACTGGAAAGGCCTGTGGTGAGCAAGGGACTACTCAGCCCAAGAGGGAAGATCCTTCCCTATGACTGGATAGGGCATAACACAAAGCTTGATGTTCTCAAATCAATTAAACCTGAAGAATACACTAAAAGCCACTCTGAGACAACATCTAATAAGGATTCATGGAGAATGAGGGAAACTCTAGCAGGCTGGAAAGAGCACATGTGGTGCCTGTCTTAAACATGAAGGATGTTTGGCAGAAAAAGGAAGAGAAACTGGTGAATTACGGACCACTCACCTTAAATTAAGCTCTTTAAAAAGTGAAAGTTGCTTTAGGCACCAGGAAATACAAGCCGAAATGGCTTTATCAACAGCACATTGCAGCAAACCTGCCTCATTTCATTCCACAGCAGATCAACACAGGCTAAGGAAGAAGCTGAGCAGGGTCATATATTTTGATTTTATTAAGACGTTACACCATCTGCCACAGTGTTCTAATCAGGAAGCAGGGAAAGCTGATGTAGGAGAAATTACCTTCTCATGGCCACAAAATTAATTGTAAAATGTGCCGAGGAGGAGCTACCAGGGGTGCGTTGACAGCATGGAAGGATGTGTCCGGTTGGGTCTGTGGAGTGCCCAATTCTGTCTTGGATAAAATAAGGTTTTTAGTATTTTAGAGGGTAAGTTCAGCATCCAAAATGATCTCAACAAGGTGACGGAAAGGTCTGAAAATCCAGGTTCAATAGCAACACAGAATATTCCCCTAAAACAGGAATAATTGGCTACAAAACCAAAGAGTAACAAAAACCAAGAATAATCAGCTACAATAACAAAGGACTGGAAACAACCAGAGAACAAAATTCCCAAACACGCTCTAGATGTCGCATGTTCCACCCTGGAATATGTGAATCAGGCCCAGGAGAAGCAGAGCATCCCACTCCTGAGAACAAGCATCCAAAGCCTTTCTTCGTGCCTGATGACTCCTTGCCACCGCAGAGCCTCTACTTTAAATTCTTTCCAAGTCGTTTGACATTGCTCTGAGCCAAATGCTTCTTCAAGGTGTTCAGCACTTCAGGAATGCAGGACAGATGTTTTACCAAGCTGCTTGTGGGTTCCAACAGCCTGGCTGTGTCTGCCAGGAGCAGATCCCGAGGGAGACAGAAGGGTGTTTGGCTGCCTCGCTGAGACATTTGGACGAGGAGGAGGAGGAGGAGGAGGAGGAGGAGGTGAGGGGAGGCCTTTCCCAAGGAAGGCTCCAGAGCTCTGACTGAGTCACCCTGGGCTCAGGACCCCACGAGCAGTTAGGGCTGGGGAAGAGCCTAAATGCCAATCCTACTGATGCCTTGAGTGGCTACCTAGGAACAGAGACCAGACAGGAGTGAAGGAATCAAGGCAGGGATTTATTTGAACGGCCTTCAAAGGTTCACCCTGGGGAGCCAGAGGCTACTTCCAAAATGGACCCCAGGATGGACGACGAGTCACGAGTTCTTCTCACTTTTAGAGGTTTGGTTCATTTGCATATCGGCATAAATTCGCCAATTAAAACTTCAGCTAAGGGTGTAATTTCTTCAATTTCTCCATCTCTCTAGGGTCCCTAATTTACACCTTTGGGCTTGGGACAATCTGAGTGTCCTTGAACAGCAAGCTCGGAGAGGCTTTGTTGTGTCTGTCTGGCCTAGGAGAGCAGCCAGCGAGCTACAAGAGACTGCAGAGTTACACACTGGGCAACACGGGATTTGAAAAATGTAAAAGTTAAAACCTAAGGCATCACTATGATGCCTTTGTCTTGAGGCGCCGGGAGCTCGTGGGCTGGGGAAAGCAGCAGAGCACAGAAGCACGTGCGGCACTCCAAAACCCTTTCAGGGCTTTCCAGCCGAGCGCGTTGAAGCAGCAGAATGTTCCTCTCTCGTTTCTGGGCGCCAATCACAAAAAGCAGATGTTCCACTCTGCTCATTTTTGTCACTGGCACCCGGCCCCCTGGCAGGATTCAAACAACTGTTGGCATCCTTGGAGCAGCTGGGCAGCAAAGCTGCTTCCTTCACTCACACAATGCCAGTCTGAACAACCTTTGAGCCTAAATCCTCGTTCCTTTGTAATCTGTATTTTGGCAGGCTGCTCCTCCACTCCCCCTGCTCAAATGTGGTATTCCCCAATCCTTTCAGAGTCTGCGATGTGTCTTTATTGCACCATAAATTGATGCCTTAGGTTTTAACTTGTATATTTTTCAAATCCTGTGTTGCCCAGTGTGTAACTCTGAAGTTTCTTGTAGCTCGTTGGTTGCTCTCCTAGGGCAGACAGACACAACAAAGCCTCTCCGAGCTTGCTGTTCAAGGACACTCGGACTGTCCTAAGCCCAAAGGTGTAAATTAGGGCCCCTAGAGACGTGGAGAAATGTCAGGATCCGAGGGGTGTTCTGGTGGGATGCTACGACCTCCCTGAACTGACTCCAACAGAAAGTCGCTCGGCAGCCACTGCATTCACACAGACACTCACACACGCTCAGGACAGCTTCCTGACAGGTCGATGGCAAGGAGGCAGGAAGGGCCTTTGTGTGGAATTCCACGGCACAGGTTTATTTGAGCCCCACGCGTGAAGGTGACCAGGGACCAAAGACACCGAACAATGCAGAGTCCCAAGTTATATTCGGGGCTGGGGAAAGCACCGGGGACAGGGGCGGTACACAGGCGGGATTAGGGTACGGGAGCCAATGGGAAAATCTGAGGGAGTGGTGAGGAGCAAGGTCCAGTGGGAGTGTGGGGAAGGGAGAACTTTCCGGAGGAGCAGACAAGGTACGAGGGGGCAGAGAGGCCAACTGGGGAAGCAGAACTGGGATACATTCCCATAACAGAACAGGGCATCCTGGGTCAGGCCTTTTCAGTCACTTTAACCTGGGGAGCTCTCTCGGACTCTGTCCCTTTAGGGGACCCTCTCATTCCCTGACTGGGATATTTACTGGCTCCCACAGAGAAACTGAAGAAATTACATCGTTAGCTGAAGTTTTAATTGGCGAATTTATGCCGATATGCAAATGGACCAAACCTATAAAAGTGTGACGAACTCGTGACTCGCCGTCCATCCTGGGGTCCATTTTGGAAGTAGCCTCTGGCTCCCCAGGATGTACCTTTGAAGCCTTTCAAATAAATACCTGCCTTTATTCCCTCACTCCTGTCTGGTCTGTTTCTAGGTAGCCACTCAAGGCATCAAGTGCTGATAAAAAATAGATGCAAAATCCATGCCACTCCTTTAACTTTCACTGCAGAAAGAAGGATGCTTTCAGAGTTGTCTTCGCAGTTCAACTTCTCAGAATCTTTTTGAATTCAAGCTTCATCTATAAAGCAGGAAAACCTCTTCAGTGTGATACAGTTTACTGGATGTCTAACATAATACACAACTTTACATAAAATGCTGAATAATTCTGACATTAGACATAGGATTTAAAAGTGAAAATGGCAGTCATTGGCAATAAATCATTGGAAGAATGAGTGCTATTAAATCCAGCACTGATGGATGGAGGGAGAAAAATGATGCCTTAGAGATCACAGTTCTTTTGCTGGAAGCTAAACGTGATGTGTTCTGTGGAAAAAAAATTAAAATAAAAACCCCCAAACAAACATAAAAATGATCTACCTGTTGGTCAAGTGCACAATGTCAGGAATGTCAGTGATAGAAGATAAAGAAGTAGAAAGAATATACACCTGGTTAGGCATCAGAAGTCACTGTTCCTCTGTTTAATTAATTTTTATAAAGAAAGAAAGAAAAAATTAGCCCAAAAATAAACAAACTGCAGCTTCTCACTTCTGCAGGCTCCGCTCTGAGTTGGGAGATCACACAATAAAATACTACACAGGGCTATAGAATGTAAATCCTCTGGGAGGGAGTTCCTGCAGGAAAATTGGAGATGTACTCAGCAGCTCGAGGAGAGTGTCATGCTTCAAAGGAGAAAGGGAAAAGCTGCATGGAACAGTGTTTCAACATGATCCAAAATTGCCATAATTTCCAGATATCTTCATAAAAATCAGCCATTTAAGTCCTGCCAGCAGCCGAAAACTCAGGCAGGCAGGGTGAGCTGGGCTGGACTGCTCCCTCTGCAGCCAGCCAGTGAAGAGGAAACAAATATTTCCTGCCTCCAGTTCTGTTGGCAGCAGGATAAAATGATCTCTGGAAGCAACAGGAATCATCTAAGAAAGAAAAAAGGAGGTGCAGTGGATTCCACAATTGCCACCTAAGATTTCTTTAGCTTCCTGCAGCCGGGGCGAATATATTATCCGTGGGAAACGGGGTTGCACGGAAAATTCCACTGGAAATTTAATTTGGTGCATCCTCTTGAAAGAAAGGGATGTGTTACTAAAGGGACAGGGCAAGTTCCTGGGAAAATGGAAGATTTTATGGCTTTTAGCCTTTTTTCCGTACTCTGGATCTTGCCAGCAGAGACAACCTTCAGTGTTTGGGAGGAGTAGGTATTTTAAAACTCCTTAAAAAGCAGTTTGGGGGAATACACTGGATGTAGCCACATGAATCATGTGTGAAATATCTGCTTATGTTGCTCCAAAGGCTTCCAGGCAGAACTGTGCTTTATGGAACGAACTTGAAGCAAAATGGTCCTGATGTGGGGATATGCTCAAACTCCTTTTCATATTTCACTGGACATGTGGAGGATAGAGAATAACTATGCTAAACATAGACATCAAAAGTGAACATTCTCTTCATAAATATAGAAAACCTACACTAAAAACTCCACTAGAATTATCATATATCTGTTTATGCTGTTTATATCTCTTTGGGAATCATATACAGGACTCTGCACGAGGTATTTTTAGATTACTGCATGATTTCACGTGACTTGCATCTAAATTTAATCCAAAATTAAAATGAGTAACTACATTTATTCCAAACCCCCAGAAGCTGGAGACTCTTCCAATAGATGATTCAATACCAAACCGAAGAATCAGAGAATTGTTTGGGTTGGAAGAGACCTTAAAGATCATTTAGCTCCAACCCCCTGCCATGGGCAGGGAACTTTCCACTAGACCAGGTTGCTCAGAGCTTCATTGAGCCTGAAACTTGAATTTCAGTGAGTGCAAATGTAAAAAAATACACGTTTACTTTACAAAACGGGTGATTAATTAGTTGAAAAAACAAGAGCGTGTCACGCAGGGACACAGAAAGAAGTGCTCTCTAACGAAGTGAGAGCTGTCTTTGCATGAAGCATTCCACAGTTACACGTTTTAGAACACTCTCATTAAAAGCAGATGATTCAAAGGAAATTTAAATTACATTTGAACTCCTTCTCACTTCTGTGCTGGCTGGATCTATAGAAGAGATCCACAGATCTCTTGGATCTAGGGAAGATCTATAGGAAGATGTTTAGCTGCTGGCAGGGAGGACCAATGTCCCAAGAACATCTGATGGCACAAATCCCTTGTTTCCCATGAACCTGTGCAGACAAACCCCCTGCATTAGGAGCAGCCACTGCTTTATTCCCAGCTCTGTTCAGCCTTTAGCTAAAATTTTACTTTTGAGGGGCAGAGCCTGAAAATCCAGGGAAGAACATGACTCACAGATAGGTTCTTCTGTTGTTTCTGACAGTAGGAGTCTGGTGGTATCATCTCACACCTGCAGACCACCCAACAGAACCCCAGGCAAGGAGCTTGCCTTTGGAAAAAGCAGATTTTTCCTCATGATGCCCCAGTCTTGTCAAGAGAACTCCAGAAATGGTGAATCCATGTCATACCTGCCTGCTGCACCCACAGGTTGTTACGTAAACATCACTAAATATTTGTGCTGGTATTCATCGAATCAAAAAATCACAGGATGGTTTGGGTTGGAAGGGACCTGGAAGCCCATCCAGTGCCACCCCTGCCATGGGCAGGGACACCTTCCACTGTCCCAGGCTGCTCCAAGACCCAGCATCCAACCTGGCCTTGGGCATTGCCAGGGATCCAGGGGCAGCCACAGCTGCTCTGGGCACCCTGTGCCAGGGCCTGCCCACCCTCCCAGGGAACAATTCCTGCCCAATATCCCACCTAACCCCGCCCTCCTTCAGCTTAAGGCCATTCCCCCTTTTCCTGTCACTTCAGGCCCTTGTAAAAGTCCCTTCCCATCCTTCTTGTAAATTCTCCTCTTTCCCTCTCCTTACACACACCTTCCTCTGCTGCATCAGCTGTGCCCACAGCACTACTGAAACTATGATTAATTACAGAACTGAAATTGAATTTTCAGGTAATTCCATATAGACAGAGACTTTCAGGACACACCAGCTTAATCTTGGTCTAAACCAGAGGCTTAAAAGAAGATCATGGGTCACTTCTTCCAAACGATTTGACCCCTCAGTCCATTTCCAGGTGCCCTTTGTACCAATCTCCCTTCCCCTCCTGCCATGGTTTAACCCCAGCTGACAAATAAATGCCACGTGGCTGCTTTCTCACTCCCTCTCACCCCACCAGTGGGCAGGAGGGCTGGAAAGAACCAGTAAACCTTGTGGGTTGAGATAAGGACAGTAAAATAATAATAATGATGATGATGATGATGATAATGATGATGATGATGATAATAATGATGATGATGATAATAATAATAATAATAATAATAATAATAATAAACTACTGGTACTACTGATAACAATAATCATAGCGATGAAAAAGAGAGAGAGTGACAGAACCCAGGAGACACAAGTGATGCACAATGCAATTTTCACCACCCACTGACCGATTCCCAGCCTGTTCCTGAGCAGCCACTCCCAGCCAGCTCTCCCAGTTCTATACTGGGAATGACGTCCTCTGGTGTGGAACAACCCTTCGGCCAGCCCAGGTCAGTGTCCTGACTGTGCTTCCTCCCAGTTTTGTGGGCATCTCCTCACTTTCAGAGCATGAGGCACTGAGAAGTCCTGGATTTAGGGTAAGCACTGCTCACAACACTGGACTTCAGTGTGTTTTTTCATACTAAACCCAAACCAGCTACTAGGAAAAAAATTAACCCTCTCCCAGCCAAAACCAGGACGCCCTCCAGAGTTNCATGGTTTAACCCCAGCTGACAAATAAATGCCACGTGGCTGCTTTCTCACTCCCTCTCACCCCACCAGTGGGCAGGAGGGCTGGAAAGAACCAGTAAACCTTGTGGGTTGAGATAAGGACAGTAAAATAATAATAATTATGATGATGATGATGATAATGATGATGATGATGATAATAATGATGATGATGATAATAATAATAATAATAATAATAATAATAATAAACTACTGGTACTACTGATAACAATAATCATAGCGATGAAAAAGAGAGAGAGTGACAGAACCCAGGAGACACAAGTGATGCACAATGCAATTTTCACCACCCACTGACCGATTCCCAGCCTGTTCCTGAGCAGCCACTCCCAGCCAGCTCTCCCAGTTCTATACTGGGAATGACGTCCTCTGGTGTGGAACAACCCTTCGGCCAGCCCAGGTCAGTGTCCTGACTGTGCTTCCTCCCAGTTTTGTGGGCATCTCCTCACTTTCAGAGCATGAGGCACTGAGAAGTCCTGGATTTAGGGTAAGCACTGCTCACAACACTGGACTTCAGTGTGTTTTTTCATACTAAACCCAAACCAGCTACTAGGAAAAAAATTAACCCTCTCCCAGCCAAAACCAGGACGCCCTCCAGAGTTCCCTTTCCAGCCGGATCACCTCCAGGTTGTCTGCATCCAAACTTTTTCAAGCCACAGCACATTCAGTTATTAGTGAGTACAGAGAAATGCCAGCTCATAGCAAGCCGAGGTGAAATATTTAAATAGCCACTATTTTTGTCAGTTCTGAAAATGATGACAGCTTCCCAGTGCCATTATCTATGCAGTTCCACACCTCTGCTTCAGCACTGCAAATCTACAAGCAACTGTTATTAACTGTTACTCTCCGTGAAAGGTTACGTAGTCAGAAGTCTGTGGAGGGCTTTGTTTGACTGCAAATAGCAAATTTCCCTCCCCAGTTTTCGCTGTGAATCACTCTCGTGTTCTCCACTGGTTCTGTCAGCACAACATCACTTGCAAGCACGTTGGAGGTCCCCCACTCATGTAAAACACACAGAATGCATCAAAAAAAGATACTTTGCTGCCTGGAGAGAAGAGTTTTGCTCCAATTCTTTCTCCATTTGTTGTCTTTTCTGTTCTTTGGCCATGACGGAGTTGATAAGGAGAGCAGAAAGGCGTTCATCAAAGTCACTGCCGAGGAATAGCAAGGAAAACAAGTGTAGCAAACTTAAAATGCAAATTAAAGGACATGCATTTGTGCCCACGTGCTTGTGCGTGTGAATCCGAAGGGACAGCAAATTCCATGGCTCAGCTGTGAGTGGATTTGCAGGAGTCACCTCACTTGTGGCAGGGAGTTGATCAGGGGTGGGAATCACCTGTGTGAAGAGGTGAAAGCACAGCACAGCACTGAGGTGATCAAAGGTGTTCAAGCAGGTGCTGGGGAGAGGATTTCAGCTGTTCCACAGCTCCTGGTCACGACATGGTGATACAATTCCAACATTCCTGTCTCGTAACACCAGTGAGTCCTTCACGGTGTGCGTGGAGGAGACAGGGAACTCACGAAATACACTGAGAGAAAACAGAGGAAAAACAACCTTAATGGCTCCAACTCTCCCAGGATTCCTCGAGCACAGCCCACTGCAACACTCACAGCTGCACTGCCCTGATTGATTCCTCGCTCCTTGGAGCAATTCCTGTAAATTTGGGGGGAAGGGAGTGCTGCCACCCTGCTCTCCTAAACAGATCATCCTCCTACCCCCTCAATTAGAAAGCAAGCAATGCACCTCTGAGGGATAAATATTGCAAAATCTTTGAATTTTCCGAAATCTAACTGAGTTAAGGCAAATCTAATAAGCCCGCTTGATAACTAAGATTTTTCTTTTTTCCTGCTTTTAAAAAGGAAGTGGTTTGTTGTTGTAGGATGTTGAACCCTTATTGTGCACTGCTGCCATGGAAGGTGCATTATAATGGAAATGTAAATGATGCCAGGCCCCAGCGTGTGTTTCCAATTAAAATTCTTCATTTTCTGCTAAGATGTTAGAGCCTGACCTGATTAGCTCTGCCAGTTATCAGAGCTCAGCTCCTGTGCCTCCTTATCTTACTCAACAACTACTGTCTGACTCTACGTTTGGAGAGGAAAGCACCACATCCCTCAAAGACCAGGGAAGTTTTATGGAGTCCATAAAACTTTCCACAGATAATTTAGTGTGGGTCAAGGGCAGCACTTCCAGCTGTTTTCTGGTCCTGAGTCTCCCCTTGCCTGCTCACACATGTTAATAAGAAATAATTAGCACAGCTCAAACTGCAATTCCACCCTCACAGTGCAGGTTGATGTCTGCTTTTTTTAGGTATAACAATTGTACATAGTGGAATTTACTGCAGTGGAATTGCCTGCAAATTCCTGAGGCTTGAAACAACAGAAAAGTTATCTCTTTTCATCCAGGATTCCGCCGTGGTGTTATCAGATAAGGAGCTGCATGAAAGCCCTTTCGTGTCCTTAGTCAGCAGGAAAAGAGCAGTGTATTATTTATGGAAAGCAGGCAATATGGGATCAGAGGGAAAGGGTGGTAGATGAAGCGCCAGATTAAGCCTGAGCTTTGAAAATGTATTTTATGTCACACATAAATGAATATGTCTGTTAGGTCAGTTGTATGCAATTATCGAAAGATGTCTTTTTATGTCAGTTTTACTTTAGATTCAAATTTCAGGTAGTGGCCATTTATTTTGAACTGTTCTCTGTGAGGGTGGTGAGGCTCTGGCACAAAAAAGTTGTGGCTGCCACATCCCTGGAAGTGTCCAAGGCCAGGTTGGATGTGGCTTGGGGCACCTTGAGGTAGTGGAAGGTGTCCCTGCCCATGGCAGGGGGTGGGAATGAGATGATGTTTACGATCCCATCCAACCCAAACCATTCCGTGATTCTGTGATTCCGCATTCAGTGTCATAAAAATTCCTTTTCGAGCACTTCAGCCTCAGCAGTGGCCTCTCCTCACCTTCCCCAAAGACACACAGACATTATGCAGACGTTTTCAGCGTCTTGCTCTGCACCAGCAACATGAAAGGATAGCTGGAGAGGTTGGGGAGGCAGGAGCAGGTTCTCCAGCTGGGAAAGGGAATGTTTTTAGCACAGAGCTGCATACGCAAGGACTTCGCCTGGAGGTGGGTGTTAACGTAACTTTTTTAAAAGTGACAGTAAAAATGCAGTGCCCATAAATGCTGGGCCAGATGGATCCCTCCCTGCTTTCACGGGTTGTGCCTCAAATACCACGGTGCATATGGATTTGGGGGGTGAGGTGGTTTTCTGCTGGGTGAAACACACTGTCAGTCCTTGCACTCAGTATTGATAACGCCAGGGAGAGACTGGGAGCTTTCCAAGAGTGGAGATGGCGAGTTTACACTGTAGTGACAAAGGTGTCTGTTCTCTCCAGCTCTGTCCTCATGTTTCCCCCAGGCAGCCTGCAGTACCCTGGCCTGTTCTGGGGCTGCCTTTGCCTGTGTCAAAGAGAGATGAGAAGGCTCCATGCCTTTAGTTCAGGGAATCACAGAGTCACAGGATCATTGAGGCTGGAAAAGAGCTCCAAGATCATCAAGTCCACCCTGTGCCCGATGCCCACCTTGTCCCCAGCCCAGAGCACTGAGTGCCACCTCCAGGCACTCCTTGGACACCTCCAGGGATGGGCACTCCAAACCTCCCTGGGCAGCTCTTTCCAAGGCCTGACCTCCCTTTCCAGGAGGAAATTGCTCCTGGTGTCCAACCCGAGCCTCCCCTGGCCCAGCCTGAGGCCGTTCCCTCTCCTCCTGTCCCTGTTCCCTGCGAGCAGAGCCCGACCCCCCCGGCTGCCCCCTCCTGTCAGGGACTTGTGCAGAGCCACAAGGGCCCCCCTGAGCCTCCTTTTCTCCAGCCTGAGCCCCTTTCCCAGCTCCCTCAGCCGCTCCTGGGGCTCCAGCCCCTTCCCAGCTCCCTTCCCTGCCCTGGACACGCTCCAGCCCCTCAATGTTTTTCTCAAAGGGAGAAGCCCAGAACCGGACATATGGAGAATATTTACTGCACACAGTGAAAGGGAGGAGGACTTGTTCTAACCAAAAAGTTAAATTTCTGGGTTGAGCCCCTTGTCTGGGTACCCTTTCTAACCAATTAAAGGAGACAGACACCTCCAGAGGATGATTCCCTGTGCCATCTTTAGGAAGGAGCAAAACAGGTACTTTTCATCCCAATTTCCTGTAGTGACAGACAGGATGAACCAGTACAGGTTTAACTTAGGGGTGGCTGAAGTCCAACAGGTGAGAAGTAAAAAAAGCCATCAGCCTGTATGTTGCGATGTACATTTTGAGTTACATCTGAAATTATTTGTTTCAGTGCAGTTTAGGGTACATTCACCTCTGCTTTTCCAAAGCTTCTTCAGCAATAATCCTCACTCCTGGAGCGAGCTTTGCAGAGCTGTGTGGGATTGCAGTGCTGCAGATTGTACTCTGCTAGAACTTTCTAGCCTGAGTTGCACTCCAAACACCCACAGGCTTGCACTAGGAATTTTAGGCTCATGAAGCTCGATGTTACTTCTCAAAGTAGGATAGCAGAACTGGTATCACCCTCATGATTTTATAGATTAAGCTGCTTTTAGCTTAAATCTGGATCCAGGTTCCCTCTCATCAGCAGCCCTTTTCAGTGAGGTTGTTGTAACTGGAAGTAGAAAGGCTGAAAAAGCAGGTAATTAATGTGCTTATTGTGGGAGGGAACAAACAAAGGAAAAACAAAAGGAGCTGTGAATTTCTGTGAAGCCATGAAGGGGGAAAAAACCCACCTTTTTACTGTACCTTAGTTCGTCACTCCATGTTTCAATAACAGAGAAAAGGAAAGAAAAAAAAAGAGACAGGAATGTACAAGGTTCTGCCCTCAGACTCCTGCTGAGCAATAATGGAAGTATAGCTAATTAAGGGCCTGATCAAGGCCCCACTGAAGCCAAGAGAAAGCTTCCCGCTGGTTTCAAATGGCTTTGGATCAGCTCTGAGTGCATGGAGTTTAAGTATGACTGCGTTAAAAGCATGGTCTGCTCTCAGTCAGGGCTGGCTGAAGGATGCTGCCACGCCAGTGCTGGCCCACAGCTGCTCTGGAGCAAAGTCAAAGGTTATTACTCCAAACTGGAGAGCTGTATGAAAGCTGTTCTTGATCTGAGAAGGATAAATGGAAAAAGTGGTAGAGGGAGGCCTGTGGGAAAGTTGTGCTGAGCAATACTTGTGCTGCTCCTGCTGGGTGGAAGAGAAGAAACGAGAATTTCCCTCTTCTCAGCACGCCTGGAGCGCAGCGTCCAGTTCTGGCCTCCTCAGCCCTAGAAGGACATGGACACACTGGAAAGAGTCCAGAGAAGGGCTACAAAAGGGACTGGAACTTCTCTGCCCTGAGGAAAGGCTGGGAGAGCTGGGTGTGTTCAGCCTGGAGAAGAGAAACTCAGGGAGGGTTTATCAATGTCTGTAAACGCCTGGAAAGAGGGTGCAAAGGGGATGGCCCCAGCTCCTTTTCACAACCTGAACCACGGGAGGCTTTGTCTGGATACCAGGAAACACTTTTTTTAACTCTGAGGGAGACTGGGGCCTGCCACAGGTTGTCCATGAAGGTTGGGGAAGTGCATGGAGTTTATTTTATAACTTCTTTCCCTCAGCGTCCTGAGTGGTTCTGTGGTAAGGCTGGATGTGGCACTCAGTGCCGTGGTTTAGTTGGGGTGGTGTTAGGGCATGGGTTGGACTCGGTGATCTTGAAGGTCTCTTCCAACCTGGTGATTCTGTGATTCTGTGATAAACTGTTTGCAGAGAACAGAAAATCCCTGATTGTGTCATATAATAGTCCTTAGGTTCCTCAGATGCTTCTTTTCAGTTCTTTTGCCGTTTCTAGGACATTAGGTTAGTTCTGAGGGAATAAATATTCTTCTCAGCCTCCGAGTGCGGGCTGACCTCCACCACAGTCTGTGCCTCTTCCTGAGGTCACTCCAAAAAGGCTGGGACAGAGCTGACTACAAAAGTTGAGACATTGATATCACAGGAAAAAAACAAGCCTAATTTGAAAGGTTATTCGAAATGGGAGCATGAAGAATGAAACCCTTGATTTCCAGGGCTCTACTCCTGGTTTTTCACATCTTTTTAAACGTGTAAATTCAAACTGTCTGGGGCTTTTCCTGCTTGTGCTGCTTGGGAGCCACCGCACCTTTTCCCTGCCACAAAACATAAATAAATCAAAGCCTACCCTTGCAACATCTGTTTACTCCCTTGTATTCTGAGTCAGCAGATTAGAGAAGAAACAATGTAATATGTTAACACTCAGGAAGGAAAAAAAATACTCATCCACAAGCGAAAATCACAGAACACAGTTCACTCTGGTCTTAATTCTGCAAGCAGCAAGAAAATTGACACGTGAGAAACCACCCAGGCTGAAAAATGTCTCTTCTTCCCATTGCTATAGCAATTCGAAGCTGTAAAATGCATGTTCTTTTCCCACAAAAAGGGGATTAGTAGGCAGGAGACAAGGATTTGTCAGAATTATTTATCGAGTTAGTGCACGAGTTAGTTTAAAGCCGTGGACTCTGCCAACTTTTAATACCCTCTTCAGCCTGGCTAGAAGGAGGAAGTTAAATTAGTAGAGAGTGGTGCAATGGCAAATAACTGAAATCCCTGGAATGCTGGAGCTCCACACGCCGGGCGAGTCAGATGTAATCCTCCAGTTTTAACCAAAATAAAAGAATAACCTCAGCTCCAGCCAGAAAACAACAACACGGGCAAACATGAGAGCACAGGCTGGAAAAAATCAATCCCAATGAGCAATAAAAGGGAAATCAGAACAAGGAGTCAGTTTTTTTACTATTACTATTATTATTTTATTCTTTAATCTACCAATTGGTCCATGAATGGTGCATCTGAATCCCAAACCTGCCTTATAAACCAGCAGCGTGTGCAGAAGACTGACCATGAGAGGAAAATGAATGCGACCAAAAATAGCTGATGTGTTCTAAGGAGAGGAAATCACTGATTTTAGGTTGTCATTGATTTTTGTGGGTGCTTCCTCCTGCCTTAAATCCATTCAGATGAACTTCTTAGGTATTATTTTAATATATTTTGTTTTCAATCAATGATTTACTGATAGCCAATTCTGATAATTGATCCTTTTTTTCTTGACAAAGTAGTAAGTAAACAAAAAATACAAAATCTAGAAAAATCAGAGTAAAAATCTTTTAAAAGAGAAAACCAGCAAAAGCCTCTA
Source organism: Rhagologus leucostigma (assembly GCA_013397725.1). Taxonomy (NCBI): domain Eukaryota; kingdom Metazoa; phylum Chordata; class Aves; order Passeriformes; genus Rhagologus; species Rhagologus leucostigma. The sequence continues at coordinate 87,503 of VZTD01003874.1, forward strand.
GAACAAAAAGGAAGAGATTTTCCCCTTTGCAGACAAGAAGCAATTTGTATTCTGAGGGGATGCATCATAATTTTGACCAAAGTAAAATATCCATCTCATTTTGCAAAGCAATTTACCCTCACAGGCTTAAAAAATCTGCACATAAAACACTCATAAACATGATGTCACCATCCAGGTCTAACTCCTCCCTTCAAAGACAGGAGAACTTTAAAAAAAGTATTTATAAAGCACCAAGAGTTCCTTAAAAAAAAAAAAACCACAAAAAACAGGTGAATATACAAAATCGATCTCCCCAAAGGAAAGAGAGGAAAACTGCAAAAAGTTTCTCTTCAGACACTTATAATTGTATTTGGTTAAAAGAATATTAACTCCATTTGCTAGATGAGTTCCAGCACTGTGGCTCTCTCTGCACCAAGATAAAAGAATTGGGATTTTTCATACCGCTGATTAGAAAATGAGTACAAGATTTTGGGATAGAAGACAGGTCTCCGTGCAATTGTCTTTGGACTAGAGGTCAAAAAAAAAACCCACCAAAATGTGGAAGAAACGTAGGCCCCTATTTTATCCAAATTGAATGATTTGTTCGTAATCCAAATCAGTTTGTTTCGTTTTAGACACAATAGGAAACCTTGGGGCTCTCATGGAAAAGCTCTATGGATTGGTTTCTATTCCAGCCAGTTCAGATATTTGGCTCAGAGCCTAAAGAGATGACTTTGGGGCAAAAATAAAATGGATATTTCAAAAGCCCGTTTTACTTCTGAAATCTTTGCTTAGTAGGAAGCAGTGCTGACATTTGCTACAACTAAATTTTAATTTGGAAAAAAAAAAAAATCAATGTTTTAACCTAATGATTTTTTTCCCAACGAGCAAGAAAAATGCAGGGCACAGCGCTGGGTAATTGATAAGGAATGCTGAACACGGGAATCGAGGATGCGATTTCCCCAGTACACACTGAAATGTGATAGCAGAGAACACTGGTCACGGCTGTATCATCATTTTATTGGCTATTTTTGCACCTGTTAGAGATGTGACAAGGTGTTGGCAGAGCTCTCCTAACAGGACACCCTGGGACAGACACATCCACTCCGATAAATTCCCTAATATGACACCTCATTTCACTCGGGACACACGAAGTTGCTACAGAGGTGAGAGCTTTTACTACAGCTCCAGAAGTAATTTCCACTGAAATGTGAAGCATTATCACCCAAGTACAGAGATCCTCAAGTAAATACAGCCCTTAGAATAAAATATGTAACACACAGAGTGCAACAACAGCCTAAAAACCTCTCAAAACATATTTCAGACTCATTTTTCAGCACTGCCTGGGCACACTCGGTGCTGTTCACAGCATAGATTAAAGGTCTTGCTTTGAAAAATTAGTATTTTAGTGCTGACAAGAGTAGCAATACAACCTTTGCGTGGTTCTGATACATTATCATTTATAGAAATTTAATCTGCATGTCTTTACTGTTTAAAAGAAAAGAGGGACAGTTGGTTTTTGAGGTGTTGAGGTGCCAAAATAAGTAGGTGTGTCCCACAAGGTGCTTTCAGAGCTGGCTGGACGTCGACTCCCATTTTATTTCTGAGTGCCAGCACCTGCCTGGCTGAATTTTCCACCAGTTTCCATCTGTGCTGCAAGCAGATCAATGATTTTTATAATTTGCACAGTGCTCACCAGGCTGGCAGGGTGTGAAAGAACAGCCAAAAGAAACCACAAATAGAAGGTAAAAGAAGGTGCCTTTTCCAATCAAAGTTAAAGCGAAGTAACATTCTTCTGAGCAGCCCTGAAGGAGTTAAATAATTCACAAGGATTGGGATGAATGAATTCCCTGCAGGAAGCTCAGCAATTCCTCCTAAAAGGAGACTGGGGATCTTGGTGGGTTATTAAAAAAAAAAAAAAAAAAAAGAAAAAGTGGTAAAAGGTAATAGAGGCCACAAAATCCCCCCCGTCTCACCTCTCAATTTCCCCTCCTGATAGACTGCACACAAATTAACAGCTTTTTGTGTCTTTCAAGGGTATTTATTTCTGGCAAGGACACAGACTTTTCTGTCAAGGTTTGCAGAACATTTTGTTCTGCACCACGTACGCACATGCTGCTGGGTCCTATTCCTATTATATATTCAAACAGCACACAGAAGATTGTCATCACACAGTCTGTCTGGAGCTGTCCTGATGAGCAGAAAACGTCCAAATTGATGAGGGAAAAAAAAAAACAATTCACCCTTTGTAATTCTGATCCAGAATCAACTGGACTGGTGTTTGTGCACAACGCGGGATAGAAACACCAAGGTGTGTTCCCTGCCTCTCCTCATCCCTTCCCTCGCCCGTCTGCACCTGCTCCTCGTAATTCCATGGAGTTTTGTCCTTTCAGGAGCATCTATCCATAATGGAAGTGTTCTATCAATACAAGCCCTCCTGCCCTTCCTCGTGGTGCCACCTCAAAGCAATTCCAGTGTATTCAAGCAGCTGCTGAAATGGGTGTGCAGTTCCTGTCCTGACTGCAGAGGTTTTGCACTATTACTGCCTAAATCCATGAATTATTACCTCCCAAATCCGTAATTAAGGCTGACAAGCAGCTGAACAGACTTTGTCAAGGGTTTTAGACCACCAATAATTTGGTTTAGGCAAAAGTGCTGCAGTCGTTGCACAGTCAGCAGCAGACCATCCCAGGAAGTGCAAAAAGAACTTAAAGTAAGGAATTTACACTATTGCAGAAGAAGGAAGAAAACAGTATTAAATTAAGTTCTGAAAGGGATTAATTAATTAAGGCATTTTTTATGTTAAACTGGTCCTCTCATTCTTGTACTGAACTACTTTAGGTTCAAAGCCTAAATGGATAAAATGAAAAATCAAACTGGTTTTTAATGGGTGATGTAAATTCTGAGAGACATCCATTAAAAACTGAAAAAAAACCCAACAACCCAACCCATTCTGATCAGGAGAGTTATATAGGGAGTTATTCTTGTCACATCTAGAGTCAGGAGGATGTAACTTTGTAGTAGCAAAGCGAGAAACACAAAAAGCTGCACGGCCACAGGAAGCTGTGCGAGCAAAGCTCCGTGCAGAGCATTTACATGGAAATCGTTCCCTGATTAAAAATTTCAGCTCAGACCTAAACATTTACAACTTAACCAAATACACCACAGACAACTCTTACTCTAGAGCTGAAACTGGGCCCTGGGGTAAATTTATTGATTATCACAGCTTACTGAGGCCTTTAGGGAAGCTACTGAAATTTAATGAGTCACAGAACCTTCACCATTCGAGCCCCTGAAGCTGAATATTCTCCACCATCTGTGGGCAATTTTTTTGTGGAGCAGCAGAAGGCACAAATTCCTGGGGAACTGTCCCATGTGGATTCTCCACTGCTTAATAGCAATGACTCCTTCGCAGCTGCCGATTTTCAATGAAATTCCAATAAATTAATGTGATGGAAACCTCCAACCATGCTGATAAATGGGGTTGAAACTGATCTCCAAACTGCAGAAATTCTGCTAGAAGGGGTAAAAAATGACACCACAGTCACAACAGACTTGTTGCAGCACAAAATCAGAATAAAAAAAAGATAGCCCTGAGGTTATTTATAAATATATTGCATTTTAAAATGTTTAATTTTTTTTTTAAAGCCACCAACAGTACAGAAGTTGGCAAAAAAAAGTATTACCATCAGTATGTCCGAACATGAGAGATTAGACCTTTTTTCAGTCCCATCAAATACAAATCTCTGTTGTAGTGAGACCATTAAAGTGCAAAGAAGAAGTCACCAGTTTAAATTTTCCTTCAGCACTGCCAGATAAGACCAGTGATTCATCCATCTAAGTGCCAGTGTTTTGGCTGGGGAAAAAAAAAGCCCTAAAAAAAAAAAAAAAAAAAAAAAAAAAAAAAAAAGAATTATTTGGATGCACGTGTCCACGTAATCTACTTCAAAGTGCACATTACCTCATTTCTGGAGTGATTTTATTCAGGTCTCCTCCCTATTAAGCTGTTTTCATTCTCTTCCATCAAAGAACTGGAAGCATTTGGGATTTTCAAGGTCTGAAGTGAAACTGCAGAAGCTGATTTGTTTCACCTTTCCCTCCCACGTCACACACTGACCCACCCAGCAGTGTCCAGTCTGCTGAGATGGGTCTGAGCAGGAGGGACCCCCTCACACAGAGCATCTGCCACCAATTCCTGGCCGGGTCCCAAACTCAGCGCAGAGCTCTGGCCGAGCCAGGAAACTGCTTCTCTGCAGGCTGCCTGGCTACTGCAGGAGATCCCAAAATCACCGGGGTTGGAAGAGCCCTTCAGGATCATCCAGTCCCACTCCAGCAGCACCGGCACCACCCCAAACCCTGTCCCCAAGGGCCACATCCAGACTCCTCCTGAACACTCCCACAGACAGTGACTGCACCACCTCCCTGGGCAGCTCATTCCAAGGCCTCACCACTCTGGGAGGGAAAAATTTTGTTCCTAATCTCCAACCTGCCCCTCCCCTGGTGCAATTTGAGGCCATTTCCTCTCCTCCTTTCCCTTGGGACACGGCAGCAGAGCCCGATCCCCCCTCACTGCCCCCTCCTGTCAGGGAGTTGTGGGGAGCAGTGAGGTCCCCCCTGAGCCTCCTCTGCTCCAGGCTGAGCTGCTGAGTACAGAAAGCCAAATTCTGATGCTTCTTCCCACATGGAGCAGCCCCACTCATCTCTTGTGGCACAAAGTCCCCCTCAGTGCGGCTCTGTCGTGAGAAAAAGTCCAAGATTTTGGCTCACTGCAGCAACAACAAGAAGGAGAAGTGAGGGAAAAGCTGTACATTTCAAATCCAACACATCCTGTAGATCAGAGACCTTCGGACTCAGAGAACACCAAAGAAATCAGATTTAAATCGTGATTTACAATCCGAACACAGAGAAAGTTGTATTTTGCCTGTGCACCTGCCAAGAAAGAGGCCAGAGGGACACAGGGCAGGGGTGTTGATTTCATCAAAATTGTTCATTTAAAAGTTCTCTCACCTAGCTCAGATGGCCACCAGGACTTGCAAAATTGCAGATTTTATGCCTCTAACATCTGCAATAAGGAATGTGCTGCATCGTGCCAGGCAGAATGAAAAAGGGACTTAAAATCAGCATAAAAAAATAAAGGATGTGCTGAAGAAAACATTGAAGGATCTTAAAGACAGGTTTTATTCACTAAAAAGGTGCTGTGGGGTGTTTCTCTTTTCCATCAAGGAATTCGAAGTTAATTACAAAGTTCTGGGGTTAAATATTCTCTGCACATTTTCTGGAGTGTGATGTGATAAACCCTGTAGTTGTTGACTACTGTTAATTATGTGTTTGAGGATGCCAAAGTAATTTTCTGGGCCAATTTAGTAATATGTCAATAATTTCTGTCTCCTTGAATCCAAAATTCCCCTAAAATCACAAAAGAAGTGATTTTGGAAATGAGGTGACCTTGTGGAAAAGGAGAACTAGAGATCAAAAAAAACCCAACCAAAAAAAAAACAAAACAAAACAAAACAAAACAAAACAAAACAAAAAAACTCAAAAACCAAGCAAAGGAACCATTCCTAAGAGGAAAATTTAAAATTATCCAGAGGTGCTAGAGGTCTCATTCCTGTCTGATAATGAAAAATTTGTCTCTCAGAGACCTGAGCAGCAGGAAACAAAAGGACATTACCCTCTGACAGCTTTCTTTGTAGACAAAGAATTGGTAGCTCCTAATGGGCAGGTGTCCGCATTAGAAAAAAACATTAATGAATGCCCTGGCTGGCAGGCTCAGCTGGGGAAAACGTGGCTAAATGAGCGTGGAAACTGGAGTGCCTTCTGGGATGGTAATTGCGTGTCCCCACATTTACTGTAATTTGGGATGTGATTTTCCATTTGGATCCAAATCACTGAAAGGGTCTGGTTGTTGGGACAACACGCAGGGATAATGATTCTATTAAAACACTCAGGGCCTGATTTCTAAAGAAATCAGCACCATTCTTGGGATCAGGAAACTTTTGGTAGCTTGGAAAATTTGGATGCTCGTCATAATTTTAGGGTAAAAACTGCCAAGAAGGAATGGTGTGAAAGCCACAAAGTGGTGGTGACCGTGGGCACAATGAAGAGCAACACCAAATTTTAAATGAACAATTTTGATAAAAACTAGAATACAGGGAAATGTGAGAGGGGGAAAGTGTTGTTTTCTTTCATTTTACACGAAGAAAAAAAAAGGAAAAAAGCAGCAATGAATTATTTTTCTGGGAGTTACATCGGCAACTTTGTTCAGAAGTAGAAACAAAAATACAGATTAAAAACTGAAATACAAAGTTTCTAGGTAAGTTGAAAGTGAGTTGTATTTTTCACCAGGACGGATTGCAGTCAAGAATGGAAGGATATGGAAAAGGCAGGGGGGATTTAACCAGATCCTCAGAAGGGTTGGATGAAGCCTTTCACAAGAGGCTGGTCCTCAAGGCTGCGACATTGAAATGCCACGAGCAGGGACACCTTCCACTGTCCCAGGCTGCTCCAAGCCCCAGTGTCCAGCCTGGCCTTGGGCACTGCCAGGGATCCAGGGGCAGCCACAGCTGCTCTGGGCCCCCTGTGCCAGGGCCTGCCCACCCCCCCAGGGAACAATTCCTGCCCAGTATCCCATCCAGCCCTGCCCTCTGGCACTGGGAAGCCATTCCCTGTGTCCTGTCCCTGCAGCCCTTGGGAATTGTCTCTCTCCATGTTTCCTGTGGCTCCTTCAGGCCCTGCAAGGCCACACTGAGCTCACCCCAGAGCTTCTCCTCTCCAGGCTGAACAATCCCAGCTCTCGCAGCCTTTCCTCCCAGCAGAGCTGCTCCATCCCTCTGCTCATCCGGGTGTTGCTTGTTATATATGGACTGAATAGGTTGGCTTTTTGCATGGTTGGAAACTGAGAAAGGCCCATCGGGTGACCAGGACCAAGTTATTAATTAAGTTATGTTAATCAGTTAGTTGTACAGTTCAAAGTTAAAGTTATTGTGATTGTTTAAGCACGTTTTCACCAATTGTTTAAGTAATTGCCAAAGTTTCTATAAAATCTAAGTTTCCCCAAGTTAAATCCTAGGCAGCCTTGGCAGCAGGCACCAACGGCCGTGTTCTAAATTTAGCCACCCCTGTCACCGAGCTCCATGGCAACTTGGAATATTAATGAGGCTCCTTCCCGCCTTTGGACAGGCAGGACATCAGCCTGTCAGTCTCCCCCTAGAGACACGAGCCGATTGGCAGGAAGGAATTACCTCACTCCACAGCCACACCAATCGCTGTGGGCCATGGAGGAGGGACAGGGGCGGATCAGGGAGGAGCCAGCTCCTTATTTAAGGGGCTGCACACCCTCAAAGCTCGCTTTTTGCCACCGATTAGCGGTCGGTACAGCCCGGTGCCAAGGCACGGCCTCGACTTTCCCCAGTTGCTCTGGCAATTGCTCTCGGATCTCTGCCAACTAAGATCCACCTTGGCACCGCACAGACTCCTGCCCACAGCAGTCGTGCGGCTGCTGAGGTTTCCGATCCCTGCACCCGGGATTTTCCTTTTAAATCGCTTTTCTGTTCTTTTTTTGTTTTTCTCGGACAACTCTTGTTGGCTTCCAATAAACATCTTAAAGGAAACAACGAGAGTGAGAATTGTCTCTTTTATGACATTGCTCATCTTATTCTTTTAACATTTTTGCTATGAAACCTTCTGTAGACACGTTTCATACCAGCATCAAATTAATAATTACACAGCAATCACTTTAACAAAGTGAAAATGATCCTGGTGTGAGCGATTGCATCATCAGGGATGAGTTCAGAGGGTGGACAGAAAAATAAAGACATCTTTTTACTAATAAACTCAGAAAAGGAGATTTCAGTAGGATGCAAACCAAGGTAGTCACTTTAGTTTGGGGCTTTTTAACCACCGCAGAAGAGCCTGGAAGGAATTTGGAGCTTTAAGCCCTGGCCTTGCACTGAGACATCTCTGTCTAGACTGAGCCTTCCTGTGATCTGAACACATCCAGCAGAGCTCCATGAAGATGGATAACGGCTCTGCCTGCACGTAATTCCACAGTCAGAGTGTACCTGCCTATGCTGGATCACATTCTCCAGGTTCTGCAGCTGAAACTGTGCTGGAAAGGTGCAGTGAAAAAAGGGAAAGAGGTGAAAAATTATCCATAAAGCTGCACATCCAGGCTTTGCAAAGCAAAGCGAGCTGTTCCATGGAATGGTTAGGAAAGTCTTGAACTCATCTCTTCTAGTACAAATGCCTAGGAGCAGAGCTTTGATTTTCTCAAAACAAACAAGAAGGAATTTTAATTAAAAGCCATCAAGGAATGGAAAAACATCTTACCTAAATCTTGCTCCTGTTTTCAGTGAGTAAAGATTAATTTACCCTTAAATTACACAGAGTTTTCTGAAGTGTTAAACATTTGAGAATTATGCAGCAGACATTAAAATCAAGTCAAGCTGCAAAACTCAGGAGATTTTCGTGCATCACACCCAGTCTGCAGAGTGGTAGAATGCTTATGTTCATAGGCAGCACGAGAACTGTCAGGTGCTTATCTTTTTATTAACCTGAATGAATTCTGGGCATAATCTAGAACTTGGGGAGGAGAAAACACAGCATTACAATAGGAAATAAGAGGGATTTTTAGAAATAGAGAAACAAATTAAATACTTCTTCTGGCTACATGTACTCTTGATGAAAATTTCACAAACCAGCTCTCAGGAAAAAGACTTGTAATTCTGAATAATATTGAGCTTCCTCATAATTTTAAAATGCAGGAGACAATGGAGCTTGTATTGGGTTTGGGTTTGCATGGCAAGGCTTTGGTAGCAGGAGAGCTGCAGGGGTGGCTTCTCTGAGGAGCTGCCAGAAGCCTCCCCCATCTCTGTTTGTTGTCTGTAATGGAATAAAGTGCTTTATCTCTATTAGAGCACGTAATTTTTCCCTTTATGAGTTTACAGCTATGAATATTTTATCATTATTAACACTTACTAAGATTAAAAGCAGCAGCAGTGGCCAGCTCCGTGAGCTGACCTTTAATCACAGGCATTATCCCTTATTTTGGAGGTGTTTAAACTCGGAAAGGACTCGAGTAGGCACAGTTTGAAACATCTCCCTTACAGGGCACTGTACCTAAAGCACATTCTGCAGAGTGGAAGTGCCATCAGCTGCACTGCCTGAAGAACACACAGACTTGCTGTGCCCGACGTGTAAATCTTTAGTCTGACTCACCCAGAGCTTGTCTGGAAATTCCAGTTAAAATAAATCCTTAAAATATATCCCAATTCCCCAGACACGCCACACGTCTGCATGGCACAGTACGAAACACGCTGAGGTGAAGAGCTGCAGCAGGAACAGCACCAGGACAAGGCTCCTGCAGAATAATTGACTTGTTGACAGGGATTGTGCTTCCTGAGGCTCCTCGGGGATCTCCAGGCAGCCTCTCACTGTGCTGAGCTGGCATTCCCTGGCAGGGAACAGCCCCTGGGGCTGGTTTGGATAATAAACGTGGATTCTGTCTCTATCCTCAGCTGATGGCAAGCAGGAGCCTCCTGGAGCAGTCAGAGCATGGTCAGCTTGGTCTGAACATCAGGAGAGCCACAGGGTAATGAATTTCACCCTGTTCTGCTTTTTTATTAGTGGACATCTCACCCTTCTCTGTCGTTTACAATATAATACATCCATATGTATGGTATAATATATTATATATCCTGTATATCAGCACTCAGCTGCAGTATATCCCCACCTGCAGAGCTGCCCCAGCCCTGGGGCCCAGCACGGGGAGGACGTGGAGCTGCTGGAGAGAGGCCAGAGGAGGCACCAGGATGAGCAGAGGGATGGAGCAGCTCTGCTGGGAGGAAAGGCTGCGAGAGCTGGGATTGTTCAGCCTGGAGAGGAGAAGCTCTGGGGTGAGCTCAGTGTGGCCTTGCAGGGCCTGAAGGAGCCACAGGAAACATGGAGAGAGACAACTCCCAAGGGCTGCAGGGACAGGACACAGGGAATGGCTTCAAACTGAAAAATCATAGGTTTAGATGGGACACTGGGCAGGAATTGTTCCCTGGGAGGGTGGGGAGGCCCTGGGATGGAATTCCCAGAGCAGCTGTGGCTGCCCCTGGATCCCTGGAAGTGTCCAAGGCCAGGCTGGATGGGGCTTGGAGCAGCCTGGGACAGTGGAAGGTGTCCTTGCCCATGGCAGGAGGTGGGATGAGATGATCTTTAAGGTCTCTTCCAACCCAACCCCACTCCGTGTTTCTGAGATAATTTCTTGCACACGTTAATTACTAAAATATCTCCACAGTCTGAAGTGAGGAGGTGAAGCTGTGACAGAGCTGGGGGGTTCAGGCAGCGGAGCCCCTGCCCCGGGGCTGTACAGGCTGTTTAGGGAAGATAATCCCACGTGTGGGACTGGGGGCAGAGCGGGAGGATGCGCCCTGTGACAGCTCCGAGCCGCACGCTCCTTCCACACCCGCTCCCTCGGGAAGTGTGGGAGAGTGTGAAGAGAGGCAGGGGAGAGGTGAGGGATAAAGTTAGATGGAGAGAGAAAAGGAAAGGGAGACTGTTTTAGGAAAGGTGATGGGCTGGGTAAGACAAGGGAGAAGGAAATGAAGAGACAGGAGGTGGGGGAGAGGAGAACGGGAGGTGAGGGGAAGGAGCAAACCTTTGGCACGGCACAAGGAGCGCAATAACTCCGGGATTTCAAAGAGAGGTGGCCTCACACACCCTGTCTTACCCATTTAACTCATATTTAGTCACATTTAATCAGGTCAGCTCCATCCTTCATGAGCTGAGCACTTCCCCCAGTGATCCCTTTGCTTGAGACCTCTGGATAACTCCCCTGTGGAGGTGCTGGTTTCCCTCTGTTGGTGCTACAGGGAATCCGAATAACCTGCTTAGATCCTGCATTCAAATTCTCAGTGGGCTAAACTTAGGGACACGAACCCCGAGGCTGTGTCCAAATATCCACACTTGGACTGTTTCTGCTGCAGCTCCTGTTATTGCCTTCATTAGCTCCAAAAAGTTAATGGTGAAGGTAAACCAAAAGCTGCTTTACCTCAGCATTTCTCTTTGTCATTACTTTTTCAGTTTGGCCCAAAAAGATCTGTGCAAGCAACCAAAAATTCAATTTTCTCTCAGGGAGTAGTAAATGGGAAGTATTTTCAGGTATTTTTCAGTAGAACAGGGAGGTATTATCATTATTAGCATTTTTGCATTCATCTGACACATTTCTTGTTCTTTTCCAACATCTCATCGCTTTTGAAGATTTTTCTTTTTTTTTTTTTTTGAGATAGATTTAACAACAAAAGGCTGCTAAAATTGGAAACTGTGTGAGACACTTTGGTATTTTTCAATCGGAGAAAAACCTGACGCTGCAGACAGTTCTTGTTTAAGAACTTTCATTGAGGGAACATGATCACAGCACAAAACAAAGGAAAATGTCAGTTCCCCTTGTTCTGTGTTCATCAGTTAAGTCTCACAAGGTACCCGAGGAAATAGGTTCAGGTTTGAGATGTTTGATCTGCTCTGTGCAGTTATGAGTTATTTTTATAATGCATCAAGGCAAGCAATAAACAAAACATCTTTTATTAGCTCATTATTCTCTTAAATAGTTTAAATAATGGTTTCTCGATTAGTTCAGGCGATGCTTCTACTTACATTTGTCATAGGAAATCCTCAGCCTGTAAATATTCTTAAAGTGATTCTTATTGAAATCTGGAATTTAATGCTACAAGAGCACAACCAACCAGTTGAGATTTTCCCTTTGGGGGGCACAGAAGCAATGAGCCCATGAAAAACCCTGCATATGCATTATTAACAGCTGAAAAGATTGGATAAGAATTTTTAAATCTCTTTTCCACAGCGAATCTCCTCTTTTGGTTTTCTACCACTTTAAAAAAAAAAAAAACAACAGGGTAGCTGCTGTTATCTCAAGGTAACTTACATTTCTCCTATTACAATTCAGAATAGATTCATGATTTTCGCCCTAGAAAAAGAAAAACAGCAGTTTCTTAAGAGCTCGATGCAAAGGTCTTGGAATTGGTAAGAACATTTCCACTGAAAATAGAGCTTTTCCCCATGCATTAGCTGCACACAGCCACCCCACCTGCAGCCTTAAATATGGCAGAGCAGATTTAAGATTATCCACTCTGCCTCGAAGACCTTTTGCTGAGATGTAATTTATGCCGGTTTGTCCAAGCCTAAGTAAAAAGCTTTGAAACCTCAGTGTAGCATCCCTGCCTCACTTTGTTGCCAGGATATTCTCCTTGATTTCCAGGGTGAACTTACACTTGCCTAATTTCACAGTGCAGGCAGGAAATGCTGGGTGTAAGACTGAAATCCTCCACTGCAATTACCTGCATCCATAATTTGGCAGAACACCCAAGCTGAGCTTCTCAAAAGCAGGCAGAACGTGCAGCTTGCTGGCTGGGAAACACAGGGGTGGAAGCTCTCCTGGTGTTCAGTCAGCCCAACTCATTGTCTTGGAATAGGTGTATTTTTACTGGGATCTGAGAGAATCAAATAAATCCTTTGACTCTCTGTGGGATCTTTGTGGCGGGAGAGGAAAATTCAGCTGTTATAATTCACCTTCTAGAGCAGAGGAACTAAGAAAATATAAGCTGCCTTTAATCATGTAATCACACCACAGCATTGCTTTGCTCCCACTTTGGTTCTGTAGATACCCAGATTTATTTATTTTATTAGCCTAAACCAGAATTGTTGCTAAAATAATCTGCATCTCCTGCCACTGTCACCACTGTAAGTTAAGGATACTCAAACTCCTGCAGCTCTGATGTTTTGCTGCCAAAGGCAGGATTTTTTAATAAGTCTTCAGTTTCATGTTCTCGGCAATAGATTTTTATAGTCTAAAATTGCAAAGTTCTTCAGGTTAAGTAAAACTGAAAACCTGAGACTTGCTACAGCTTAGATCTTACTTCAAATGTCAAACCCATAAAGTCTGTCTCTGTGTCTTTTCTTTTTTCATAGATATGAATATTCTCTCTCCTGCAAATGCTCATTTTTTTTCCTCCTTATCTTCTTCAAATTATATTTTATATATTTACGGTCTGCTAGATACAAGTGCATTAAAAACTGTTCCTATTTCCTGCACAGCAGTCAGTAACATTTGTCTGCTGATTCTGCTCCTAAAAGGGTTCCCCATGCTCAGAACCACCGCACACCATCCCCACTGTTCAATATGTGGATGTTTGTTCCTCCTCCTTAGAGAACGACACTGCATTTGCAAAGGGTTGAACCCACAATTCTGTGAGCTTTGTCCCTTGAGTCTGAGGGGACCTGACAAGCTCCTCTAGAACTGCTGCTTGATTTTCTGCCTGGAAAAAACCAGAGATTTTTCCATACATATTTCACAGACCAAGTGTGAATGATGAGTAAGTTCACTAAGAATTATGAAAAATGTAAAAAAAACTCCTCGATTCTAGAACCCAGGGAAATAAATTCGGTTGCTCCTGCTACTAATGCAAATTTCCTCCATGTAAGATATCTCAGAGCTCCTGAAAGTGTTTTATGAGGTCTGAACACATTAATGAGCCCAAGTCACCCCTGCTGCTCCATAGCTCCAGTGAACCCAGCTAAGGCACTCCCTCCTTGAACTCTGCTCACTCCATCTATTCAAATATTGTATTTTAAGCTCATTCCAGCTGATGCAAATTGAAATCACCTCTTGTGCCAAGAGAAGAATATTCCTATAAAATACATTCTCAGCCATTCAAGTGCTGGGATCACTGCAAGGGAGTGCAGATTAGTGCTCAGCTTTAAGGTTGAGGATGAAGCCAATTTGCTGGAGATCACACAGTGCTGGGTCCTGCACAAAAATAGTCTTTATAGGCCCTGCCTCAACATTTAATTCTGGAAAACCAGAAAAAAAGGCAGTTGGGACCAACCTCCTTTCTTGGGATGAGCAAAGCAGGGTAGGAAAAATAAACAAGATATCCATTATTTCTTATTTTGGGACAGGGAGGCAGGAAAAGCAACTCCCACAAGCTTAGGCAGGCCTTGCATAAAGCCTGAATTCTAGTAATAGTAAAATAATGCAATAACACTGTTAAAAGCCCCAAAGATGGGCTATTAAGCTATTTTTTTTCCTCTGTTGGATACGTGTGCAGATAGAAATGGAAGTTCCTACGGCGTTTTTCCAAAGGAAGAGCTCCAGCTCCTTCCAACAATCCCTCCCCACCTAAAATAAGCCCTGCTTTTGAGAGCTGAGTGTAGGCTATTGCTGGAATGAATAGCACGTAATGAGAGCTGCGTTTGCCTACACACCATCGCCCCAGAACCTGTGTCTAATTCATTGCTGCAAAGCGTTTGGAGATGTCACGAGCAGGAAAGACACTCCATGAAATTAAATTCTATTATTCCCACTTAATAATGTTTCGAACATGAAACCGTTTTCGTGCAGTTTGAAAAGTAATTGAAGATATCCCAAGACAGATTACCCTGAGCTAGAATTTCCAAAAAGGTTCTTCTTTGCTTCTTGCTCGTTGAATTTGTGCTTAGTGACTGAGGAGCTATTGCCTTCAAGGATGTGTCAATTGAATTACCAGGGACTTGCTACTTCAAAAGTGAGAAAGCTTCATAAAATGATGTGTAATGGATATAATGGATGTGAGTTCTGATCCACAGCTGATGAAATACGGTTAGAAATTTTAGCCAAAGTTCTGGATTACTTCAGCAGATTCCCGGTGTGTTGGTGAACCTCTGCACGTGTGAGCTGACGAAAGTACAAGAGATGTTTTAGCCATGCAGGAGACAGAAAAAAACCTCCCCTGAGGGCTGTGCAGCCTTTCAGAGGGACCTTGACAGGTTGGAGAGATGGGCAGAGAAGAACTGTCTGAATTCAACCAGGGCAAAGTCAGGTCCCGGGGAAGGAAGGTGCCCCAGGCAGCAGCACAGGCTGGGGGTCCCTGCTGGAGAAGGATGTGGCAGTTCTGAGGGACACCGAGCTGTCCCTGAGCCAGCAGAGTGTCCTGGGGGACAGAAAGGCCAATGGGAACCGGGGATTCATTGGGAAGAGCATTCCCAGCAGATCAGGGGTGAGCCTGCCCCTGTGCCCAGCCCTGGGGGCACCTCTGGGGTGCCGTGTCCAGCTCTGGCTCCTCAGCACAGCAGGGCCAGGGAGCTCCTGGAGCGGGGCCGGCGGAGGCTGCGGGCCTGAGGAAGGGCCTGGAGCATCTCCGTGCCCAGGAAAGGCTGAGGGAGCTGGGGCTGCTCAGCCTCGAGAGGAGCCCCAGCTGAGAGGGGCCCTCGGCCCTGGGTGTCCCTGGCTGCAGGGAGGGCTCCGAGCAGGGCCCGGGCTCTGCTCCGGGGCCCAGCAGTGGCACCAGAGGGACGGGCAGGGGCTGAGCCCGGCAATTCCCCTGCTCAGGAGGCACAACTTCTGCCCTGGGCAGGGCCCAGCCCTGAACAGAGACCAGAGAGGCTGTGGAGTCTCCCTCACAGCCCTGTGCCCTGTGCTCTGGGATGGCCCTGCTGGAGCAGGGCGGTGGCACCAGATGCCCCACTGTGGTCCCTTCCAGCCTGACCCATCCTGTGACCCAGTGAAAATAAATATAATGATCTCATTAATTAGTGCCAGCTGAAGGCAACAGCCACTGGAGAGGGAGTTTCAGGATGTGCCCTTGTCCTTCCATTGGAAAAATCACCAAAAATTCATGCGCTGTCTTGTCCAAGAATTTTTCATCACGAGACAAGTGACCTAGGAACTCAACGTTTTGATTCCCATCTGGAATTTGATCCAATCTTCTCATGCTTGACATTGGAAATGTTATTTCTGTGCTGCCTGGTTGGCACTCCTACTGTCTTCTTGTGCCTCTCTGACAGAACTATGGCAGGCTGTGCAGCACAGGATGTCAAACGAGGAGTTTTATCCAAAAGTGCCTGATTTTCTTTGGCTGAGAAGGGAAAGAGTGAGGGGAAGGCCACATTTTCTGTGTTGTCCATTTAAACCCATGAATGTTGCAACAGCCTGATAATAATTTGAGATTAAATTTAGTGCAAGGCAGGGTGCCACAGCCTCAGGTATTGTAGGACTGGGCAACTGCTCTTTTGTCTGAAGGAAGTTGATAGAAAGGAAATACCTTTTCAAAAAAAAAAGAAAACTCCGTTAGAAAAGGAGAGTTTGCATCTTCTTTCTTGCACTCTCAGCTGAATGAAAGACCTCCCAAACAATGCAAAAAGTACAAAGCAGCATTTTAAATGGCCCTTTTTGCTAGTGGAAGTTATCATGCGCTCAACAATTTACATTTCACACATCCTTTCTTGCATCACAACATCGCCTATTGCTGGCACTTTGTAAAGTGCACATCATTTCAAGTATGAGAAGCAGGATTTGTTGCTTTTTAGGCACCCAGGAAGGCAGTAGACATGTGAGACATCTGCACACAACAGGATCTGCTGCTCCTCTGAGGTTGTGGAAGATTTGGGATCTTCACCTCAGAACAGGCACTGGCAGCAAGAGCCCATAGGTTCAAAACCCCCTGCAGAAATCACTCCATGCTGACTACAGAGCTACAAAAAAACCCCGAAATATCAGTATCACTGTGTTAGGAGAGATGAAAAATGAGTCTTGCTTCTCTTGGTGTGTTTTCTGAGGTGGCAATTCTTGTTTACTCCGTAATCTCCAGAGGAAATACAACCACAGTCAGCCCTTAAAGGCAACTCATGTCCTGAAATGAAACACGGTGTTGTTTGCTTTTTTTTCTTGTTTCGTTTTGTTGATCACTTCTTTTGTTGTTTTGTTTTGTGGGTTGGATTTTGGTTTTTTTGAAGGCAGCAAATCTCACTCTGCTGTCAGTCTGTATTCAAACTCGCATCTGCTAAAATCAGGAACAAAAGTGCGTTTTAATGTTTGATTCTCCCCCAAGTTAATCTGCTAGAACTCATTCTGTCAGAGAGGATGGAATTCCTTCCTTATCTGCCATCAAAAAACAAATTTCTTAGAGGTGTTCTAGCTCCCTTAAAATAATCCATTTTGAAGAAACAGATGAGTGGAAAAGTTTTCCTGATTTCCCGACCTTCCTGGGTGCATGTGTGCACATCCTAGTGATCATTAGAGAGAGGCAAAAGGACAAAATTTGAAATAATAATTTCATAGAGTCTTAAGTTCACTGATAACGGTACCAAAGGTTAATTTTTTCAATAAAAATAGCTGTAAATAAGATGTCATTTTAAAAACATTTTTAATATTCAGAAATGACATGCACATAAACACACCTTTAGCTACTAAAGAAGGAAGACCAGAACTTGAGTAGTCCTGGTAATTTCTTTTAAGAAAAGTAAAATAAACTCAAAAACTTATAAATTTGTCCTTAGATATTATATTTAATATTTTCACTTTAAATTGAAATGCCATTCAAGTCTCCTTTGTCATGATAGGCTTCATCATTAGTAAAAAGTATTTAATGATAAGCAAAAGTAAAGTAATAATATTTAAAATATCAATTTGTTATTAGTCTAATAAATCCAGCCCTCCATCTCCAGGGCTCAAACTGATCTTTCCCGACTGTTCACTCCTGATAAACTCTGAGTTCTGCAGCAGAAGGAGGTGTTTTAAGGTCACATTATAAATCACCACGGACACAAATTCCTGATGGTTTTCAGAGTGCTGTGCTTTCCTTTGATGATTAATGCCATGCAAAAAAACTGCCATAGAGGACCTTATTTTTTTTGTAAAAAAACCTGACACTCTTGTGCTGCTTCTTTCTTTATTCCTTCCTTTTTTCCCTTCCACAGCAAAGCACGAATCTGATGCTGGATGCTACATTCTCAGCGTGGCTTAGGGCATTGTCCTCACTCAGATCCAGGGCATAACCTTAAACCTTTCTTTTAATATGAAATGCTCTGAGGGGCGGATGAATGCACTTCTGAAGCATTATCTGCTTGCTTCATGAATGCCAATGGTTCCCGTTACTGTGACATTTGAGCTGCTTTTTCAGTAGAGGTCCGACTTTTTGAAGTGCCAAGTAGTGGCTTATTAGGCATAGAAAATATTTCTTTAGGTTTTTGCATCAGATAAAAACCAGTATTGGGATAAGACACTTCATAAGAGAGTAACTCCTGTGAGGAGCGGCTGAGGGAGCTGGGAAAGGGGCTCAGGCTGGAGAAAAGGAGGCTCAGGGGGGACCTTGTGGCTCTGCACAACTCCCTGACAGGAGGGGGCAGCCGGGGGGGTCGGGCTCTGCTCGCAGGGAACAGGGACAGGAGGAGAGGGAACGGCCTCAGGCTGGGCCAGGGGAGGCTCGGGTTGGACACCAGGAGCAATTTCCTCCTGGAAAGGGAGGTCAGGCCTTGGAAAGAGCTGCCCAGGGAGGTTTGGAGTCCCCATCCCTGGAGGTGTCCAAGGAGTGCCTGGACGTGGCACTCAGTGCTCTGGGCTGGGGACAAGGTGGGCATCGGGCACAGCTGGGACTCGATGGGCTGCGAGGGCTTTTCCAGCCTCAGGGATTCTGGGATTCTGAGGTAGAGGCGGACAGACTTCAGCTCCTCTGGAGTTATGAAACAATCCTGCTCTTAGATAAAGCAGGGGGTATCCCTTGAGCAGCCTGGCGTCCCTGCAGCAGGGTCTGCTCATGTCACAGCCAAAGGGCCTTGGAAAACCACATTTTCCTCCCAAATAACACCTGGCAGGGACCATTCTCAGCCTGTGCCTTTGCCCTGTGCTGTTTTTAGCACAGCCCCAGCCAGAGAGAGATGTCACCATGCTGACTCCCGTCCCCAGCCATTCCAGCAGCTGCTGAAGGTCACCCTGCCCAAAAACCTGCACCTCGTCCCAGAGCTGAGATAAGGAGCATCTGTTTGTGTTTCTGCCCATTAAAGTCAGATTTTGGTGTAAGTTCTCTCCCTTACTGAGGTTTTTTGGGGAAAAAAGAGCTCAGATCTGTTCACCCATGGCCCAGGAGAGCCACTCTGACAACCTCTACATGGTGCAGGGGTGGAGAGGTGGGGGTCAGTCACCAAAGGGATCAGACGGGTGACAACAGCCCCACCACATCCTCTCGAAACCACTTAACTGGAGTTTGCAGGGCTTTGCAGTTTTCATTCAGCCCAAACTTTGTGTCTGAAATCAGGAGATTGGGCCCAGCCTCCCCTGCTCTGGCACTGGGACATTGGATTTCCACCAAAATCAACGGCTCTTGATTGACCAAGTCTCTGTCTTGGTTACAGCAGCTACAAGACCGAAATTTAAAAAAAAATCAAAGTTAAAAAAAAAAAAAATTGCAAAGAACAAGAGACAAAGACCAGCAGGTTTGACTGGGAGTCCCTCAAGTATCTCAGTTCATGTCAGCGTCAGCCCAGTGCCACACCACACACTCCAGCTCCCATATAAAATCTATTTATTTCCAAGTAAGTCCTTTTTCCCTGCAGTGTCAGGAAGGCCTTACACACTTGTGTATTTTAGCAGAGAGTAGAGTGCAAAACAGAGGAGGGTTTCCTCCTCCGGTATCCCTTTGATTGAATAATTTCAATTTCTCCAGCTAGATACACTCAGATAAATACAAGCTTCACACTTCACAGTAGGAAAAATTGAGAAATGAAAAGAAAAAAAAAAAGACCGCAGAAGTTCTGGCTATTTAGGAGTGAAGTAAAATCCCTAAAAAAAATAGAAATATATAATGGATTCGTGTCCTTCCCTCACATTGCCACTCGCACTCAGGTGTATTTCTATTTCTATATTACATATATATATTTGTTTTTCATTTTGTCTGTTCCCCCAGGAGAAGCCCCAAAGAGAAACAGAGATGGCCAAATTGACAGAGTCGATGAGTGAGTACAAATAGGAAGTTCAACCACTTTCTTTTCCCATCTGTCCCCCTCCCTCTCATAAAGCCACAAACCCAGAACGCAGTGCTTGCATCCAGGGATCTCATTCAGCCCTGTCTTCACTCCCAAATTCATCATAAATCATTCCACTCCTAAAAAAAAACCCAAAAGAAAATAGGAATCCCCAGAACAAGGGCTGCTATTTTCTTCATGCACTGCTTAAATCACATCTATTTGGGCTTAAATCCAGCAAAGAACCTGCTCCGTGCTTGACTTTGTGAGCCTGAGGGGTTTTTTTCAATAGAATGTAACTAATTGTGGATTTAATAAGTGCCTAATTTACTTGATTCATGTGTTCCTTTACAAGCTTACAGAAGGTCACTCTAAATCCAGGGCAATTATTCAGGATTGTTGCCTGTGCCACTTTCATCCAGCAGGAATTATGCCCAGAGATGTGTCTGGAAAGCTTTCAGTTGATTTCTTTGGTTTGCGAGAGGTTTGTGTTGTCTTAAATATGTGCCCAACAAGAAATAGTTTGTATTTTTGCCATAATTTGGGATCTAGGTAAGGGAGTAGTGGCTGTAAGCTTTTGTAGCTGAGAGACTCAGGCTGGATAATCCATTTGTGGAGACCATTTAGGGTGAAATCCTGGTAGATCACTGCCTCTTACCCAGAATTTATCAGCTCCAAAGTCTATGGACGCTTCAATGAATTGACTCAAAAGGGAGAAATATTTCACTCTGCTTAAGCAGAGACTACAGAAAGACAGGAACACGGCCATGAGTGAATTGTTTGTATCAGAAAGTTGTTTCCAGTTATTTTTTTTCTACTTGTGTTGGAAGGGACCTTAAAGATCATCCAGTTCCAAGCCTCGTGCCAAGGGTGGTGATGAGGCCCTGGCACAGGGTGCCCAGAGCAGCTGTGGCTGCCCCTGGATCCCTGGCAGTGCCCAAGGCCAGGCTGGACACTGGGGTTTGGAGCAACCTGGGACAGTGGAAGGTGTCCCTGCCCATGGCAGGGGTGGCACTGGATGAGATTTAAGGTCCCTTCCAACCCAAACCATTC
>VZTD01003874.1:108417-161731 GCA_013397725.1 Rhagologus leucostigma
AAATATAGAAATATAGAAATATAGAAATATAGAAATATAAATAAGTATTTCTCCATGGTGCAGCCAAGCCGGGGTGGTAACAGGGGAAATCACAACATTCCAGCTTAGCAAGGCCCAGAAGGACAATGACACCAGGCCCCAGAGAAGCTCTCTGCTGTAAGAATGGTTCTTTTGCTCCTTTCATCTCCGTGGATGTTCAGTATCACTCTTAGAAGCATCCTGTGACCCCATCTGGTGCTGCTGGGTGGTGGATGGATGTGTAATTATGCCCTGATGGATGGAACAAAGGAGGAACCTGTTATCAAAGGTGGAAGCAGATAAGTAATATCTCCCCTGCTCATTAGGTGCTTGCTGGACTTTGCACAACCCTTCTGAAACAAGGTGAAGGAATATTGCCAAAAAGTGTTAGGGGAGAGCAATCAGACCCCCTGAGTGCTCTGAGGAGTCAGGGGAGAGGCCTCCAGAACACTTTGTAACTGACTGGGAACACAAGCCCAAGAACGCCCTGTGCAGTTCCTTCAGGACCCGTGTTTGTCCTGCCAATTATTTTATCTGACTTCTTTGAGACAGAATGATGCCTAAAAGGGTTTACTGCTGCTTTGTGTGAGGATTTGCTCATACTTCATGCGAGGCTTTTTATGAAATTTTCAGATCATTTCATGGCATTTTAAAATATTTTTAATAAATCATACACGGCGTTGCGAGGTGCAAGCAAAATTCTTAGTGAATGTACCACAGTGCTTATTTTAAAGCTGGTGCAGACTAAAATGAGATAAATGGAGTGGGGTGAGCCTCTGGTTTGGACTGCAGGGCCTTTTTCTTGGAACTGAGAAAATAAAGAAGAGCATTCAAGGCCTGAGAGGGTTTCAAAGGCCTGGAGAAATAGCTTGATCATGGTACCAGTATAACAGAATTATGATTTGCCTTCCTGTTTCACCCAAGGGCTGCGCTCCTCTCTTCCCTCTGTTCACATCTTGCACAGCCCCGGGAGAAATCAATCCACTTCCCTCCACTGCTCTGTGTTTTCTGTCTGTAGAACACCCTGCTGAAGCTGCCAAGCACTGCTCTCTGCCCCTTCTCCTCCATAAAGATTTGCTTTCTGGATGTTTCTGCACTAAGCAAACCCCTGGACCTGAGATTCACATCACACCACACACCAAGAGGGAGACTGAGGGAACACTGATGCAGAGGTTGTTCCAAGGCTGTTCTATTTTTTTTTGCCAGCAGGGATAACAGTCTGTATTTTTGTCACATTTTGCATTTCCATTCTCGGAGGCTCTGTCACGTTGTAGGGAACATTGGTAAGGAAAAAACTGCATTATTGTTATTTTCTGTCCTCTTTCCACAGAACCTTTATGGCGATGGAAAGAGATGAGGTATCACGACAGAGCCTCGTACTTGAGATTTGCTTTCCTTGAAAGTTAAAAAAAAAAGGAGGGGGGAAATCATTTAAATACAACAGTTAAAGTACAAACCAGCAAGAAACGTTCTGCTAAATTTTTCAGGATAGTCCCTAAGAGCTGATACAGAAGCAGAAATGAATACCAAATAACACCACTCCTTGCCCCAAGTTATTATTTTACAACTCTTGCACAGAATTAATAGAAAGCCACCACAATTACACTGAGCCTCAGGGAACTGTCCAAGAATTCCTTTATAATGCCTTAAAATCCATATGTGTTCTGAAATTTCTTTATAGCCCGAATTAGGCAATTTGCCTCGTATAATCTCAGAATACTTACAAGCTGAGCATATCCATGAAACCAGGAATGAAATAATTTTTCCTGCAACTTTTGTTTTCTTCTCTCCCTGTTGTTCTCATTCTTCCTGTGCCCTGGTGATCATTTTTAACCCAAGTAATGCCATCACCAGGCCTGCCAATGGCTAAAGCCCAGCAAGGAAGGTAGGACAGCAAATATTTAACAGCAGAGGAAGGAATCAAATGTTCCTCCTGATCTATTCGGCCAATTTGAAAAATTTATTCAGAGAAATTTCCTCTACAGAACTCTCCAGTCCTTGGGAATGATCATCACTGGGAATGCTTTGTGGAATGAGTACTGCAAGGTATTCAGTGAGTAGCCAAACACGTTGGTGTACTTTAGAGAAGTCATTTTGAGGATGTCAAAGCTCTCAGCTTTGCAGAAACATGGATCTCGTGTGCCATGGGATGTGTGACAGGAGCAGAGGGAAGCTGCTCCGGGCTGGGATGGAAAATGGGCAGGGCTGGATGTCTGACCCTGACATCCAATTAGGATCTGCTCCGGCAGCAGGGACACATCAGTGACCAGCCCTGCTTGCTCTGCTGCCCAGTCCCTCCACAGACACACCTGCCCGAGGACAGCCAGAGGCAGCAGAGCTGGGTTAAAATAAGGATGTTCCTTCATTTGTTACAAAAATGTGAGCTCCAAATGCCCGTGGATGTATTTCCAAAGACAGTGAACTAATGAATACTGAGACCTCAGATGACTCCAGATAAAACCTTCTGGATTATTTGTGGAATTATGGATGCCACAAATTTTACTCAGGGAGGGTGAAAAGAATATAAGCCAACCTGAAGGAATTTCAGGA
This sequence comes from Rhagologus leucostigma, assembly GCA_013397725.1. NCBI lineage: Eukaryota > Metazoa > Chordata > Aves > Passeriformes > Rhagologus > Rhagologus leucostigma. The sequence goes on from VZTD01003874.1 coordinate 110,986, forward strand.
GCAGACAAACCCCAGGAGAGAGTTTGTTTGTCATGAAGTGCTTTTCCCTAAAGGTTTCTTTTTCTTGTCTCTGGTGTCTGAGTCTGAAGTGTCTCTATTGCTCTCTCAGACTTGTAGGGAGAGTTTATAAAGGGAAAAAATGTTTCTGCTTTGACTTACTTGAAAATCACAGCTTTCTGCTTTGAGTTACTTGAAAATCACGTGCCAGATTTACATGTGCCAGAGTAGTCTGGAAGTTTTTGAGCAGTTCCAATTATTTTGAATTAGTGTTTTATGGCATGTAAGAAGAACATATGGCGCATTACAGTAAATAAATATCCAACCTCGTCTCTTGCTATAGGACATTGTAACATTCCTATTTCCACCGTTTTTTCCTCCAGTACTCCACCTTTTATCTTTGCCTTTTGTTCAGTAACCCTGGGCTGCATCAACACAATTGTGGGCAGGAATTTAGGGGATTGGGATTGTGCCCCTGTGCCCCGCTCAGGTGAGACCCCACCTGCAGAGCTGCCCCAGCCCTGGGGCCCAGCACAGGGAGGACATGGAGCTGCTGGAGAGAGGCCAGAGGAGGCACCAGGATGAGCAGAGGGATGGAGCAGCTCTGCTGGGAGGAAAGGCTGCGAGAGCTGGGATTGTTCAGCCTGGAGAGGAGAAGCTCTGGGGTGAGCTCAGTGTGGCCTTGCAGGGCCTGAAGGAGCCACAGGAAACATGGAGAGAGACAATTCCCAAGGGCTGCAGGGACAGGACACAGGGAATGGCTTCCCAGTGCCAGAGGGCAGGGCTGGATGGGATCTTGGGCAGGAATTGTTCCCTGGGAGGGTGGGCAGGCCCTGGCACAGGGTGCCCAGAGCAGCTGTGGCTGCCCCTGGATCCCTGGCAGTGCCCAAGGCCAGGCTGGACACTGGGGCTTGGAGCAGCCTGGGACAGTGGGAGGTGTCCCTGCCCATGGCAGGGAGTTGGAACTGGGTGATCTTTAAGACCATTTTTATTCTGATTTTAACCTTTTTATGATCACACCAGCAGTCAGTGGTGCAGCAATGCCGTCCTGTGTGAACACAGCACCACCTGTGCAGGTACAGAATCAGGACTTTAAGGGCTGATCCCTAAAGCCTGACTTTCATCTCCTCAGCCGAGAATGCTGATTATTCACTCTCACAAAGCATTTCTAAGGACAAACTTCCCGTTCAACATTTTACACTGGTATCAAGTGCCACCCTTTTGCTACAAAGGGCGGATTCTTAAAATGCAAAATTCAAAAGCAAAAACTCCAAAGCATTTAGAAAACTCATCCAAGAAAGACATTAACCTGTGCTTGGGGGAATCATTTATTTTGAAAATATCCATTTCTCCTCTGGTTACCCTTTTTTATGAGGTGTGCCAAGAGCAGAACAGGAAGGCTGGTTTTCCCACAATATGTATTTTCCTTATCTCATGTTCTGTTGTTACAGTTATTACTGGAGAAGCAGTTTTGTACCAAATATTAAGCTACAGATGTAAGTGATACATCTAATTATTGTTGGTTCAATACTGTTTATGTAGGTTGATAACATTTATTTCCAACTTAACTCCCTAAATCTTCAGTCAAATTTGAATTACAAGTAACCAGAATCTGTATTGATTTTATTATTGTTGTTGTTTTGGTTGTTTCAGCAGAAAGTAGCTGATGCATGCAATCAAAAGAACAGAAAGAACATTGCTATTATTAAATGGAAAACCAGTTTATTCTTTGTGGCAAAGGTCAGGTTTTGAGGGGAAGAAGGAAATTCTAAAGCAGGAATTTGTTATGCAGGAAAGCAAGAATTTTATTGTCTCAGTGATGCACTGACAGGGGCCTAGAAGAGCTGTGAACTTATATATGCAATAATTAACAAAAGAAACTTGTCTTAGGCAGGAAGATGATTGACAGCTTTTCCAGTCCTGGGGATATAACATTGTGAAGAGCATTTTCTTGGCATTCTCTGAGCTTTTAAGGGTCTTATCTTTACCTTTTCTCTGCAAGTGTGAAGGACAGAAATGGGGTTTTTTTCCCAAATGAAAACCAAGACTCTCGCAAAGTCATATGATTCTAGAAGCTTGGATTTTTCAAAAACATATTAAATTTTGATAGCACTGCTAATATTCCTTGGCTAAGCTAAAATCTTTGTGAAAATTAAATTCAAAATCTCAGGGATGAGATAACCACGAGTTGAATAATGAATGAAGTAAAAATTTCTGGTATTCTAGTTAGGATCAGTGATTACATATAGGCTACATTGGACTTCTTGAAACAGAATATTTCCTGTTACTTCCACCTTTATATCTATTTTCCCTTATTTTTATTAGCTCCAGGTCACTTATTTCTAAATCACCCACTTCTAAAATAGAGGCTGCAGTCAGGCTGCCACTGTTTCAAAATTCTCAGTGCTCCTTTGCATTCCTATGGCTTGGATTTTTCAGTTCCCTGGGCAGAGCGGGATTTGATTCCATACTGGATCTGAGTGGTGTGGGCACAAAGCTTTTAGACAAAAAACCTTCTCCGTAGAGGCCACTGCTCTCTACGGATCCCACTCCATGGTCCTGTTGCAACAACATCTTCTGAAGGGCAAAATTGTGACTCTGGATGAGTTTTGGTATGAGATACATTCAGGCATGAGATGGTCTTCAGAGGGCAAATATATGCCCAGGGGTTTTGGAAATCGTGATTAGTTTATTTAGTATTGAAAGAAGAAGTCACTTCAGATTTTAAGGACCAGATTTTGAGGAGCTTGGTCAAAAATGTCAGTTAAGTGGTTCAAGCCTTTATTGTCACACCATTTCCTCATCATACCCAAGTAATAAGTGTATGTTCAACTGTGGGCCAGGGAGCATCACCCCCTTAACTATCCCTGGAAGTGTTCAAATCCAGGCTGGAGCAACCTGGGATAGTGGAAGGTGTCCCTGCCCATGGCAGGGATAGAACTGGATGATCTTTAGGGTCTCTCCCAGCCCAAACCGTTCCACGATTCTATAATTTTATTTGGGGCGTGGTGTCACAATTTTAATGCTCTTCTAATGCAGAGCTTTTTCTACATTTATTTAACATCCACTTAAATCTTCCAAAGGTGCCAAGCACCTTCTTCAGCTGGAGAAGTGAACACTGTGCAGTGCTGGAAGAGCAGCTTCCACGTGTAAAGAGCAGGAAATTCATATTTACTCAGCATAAAAAAAGTCATTAGAAATGTCTAATCAATTGTCTCCACAGAGAGCAGACGAGTCGAATTCTATGGTGAAAAGATGGATCAATGTTTCCGAAAGCTGTAGAAACCTCTCTGTCCTGGAGCAGCCTTATCAAGCAGATAAAAGGCCACAATGGATTTTAGTTCTAGGAAATAGAATGTGAGGAATAGCAAAGAATGCTGGTCAACAGTCGAGGGAAAGACAGTCCAGAAAAAAAAAAGGCATTTGAGGTGTACAATAACAGCTGTTAAACAGGTAGCACCATGAAGTATTGGATTTTTAAAACCTTAGCCTTTGAAAATTATTTGCAAAGGCGTCCAGAATCGATGACTGGAATCTATCATAGAGCATGGCAAGATAAACTACTCGATGTGAAAGAGAAATATCCCGCTTCACTGGAAAAAGGGCCCGGTTGCACTTTCCAATATAAACAATGGGAGAAAGGTTTTATCAGGGTGTTTCGGACAGATGTCTTTTAAAAGCCTTTTAATCGGGTATTAAATTAATCCCTAAAGCTGGACTGTGTTGTCCGTGTATTTTTCACCTGCCTCCGTTGCTCTTCAATCATTTGACAGGGGGTAACGGGGACAATATTACCCATATTAAAGGCAAATAATGCCTGGAAGTGTGTGCACAGAGCACATTAATTCAAAGTGTGTTATTGCTGAATGACTGCCCGTACTCACAGCTCAGCCTCTTCCAACTTTATTTACCACTATTCCTCTCACCATAAAATATCTTGAACTACACGGAGGAGAAAACCAGAAAGACTCCAGTGAGAGTCATTGCCAACAGTGAGAGAGCTGTTAAAATACAAACCAACAAGAAGGCAGAGACCTGTAAGGTCTGTCCTCTCTGAGGGAGTCCAGCACTGTTTTCAGAGCCAGGGATAGCAGTGATTGTGCTGTGGGGCTGTTCTGCTCCTCAAAATCAGTCAATCCCAGACTTGAGCATTACTGCCTTTGCTGTTCCTGCCCAGGAATGTCTCACAAGCATCTCTCTCTGCAGGAAAAGGAGGACACAGCTGTGTTCACCTGCTGATCCTCGCTGTTAGCACTGCACTGAAATTCTGCCACATAATGAGGGATTGCTCCTTCTTGCTAAATAATTCGCCTATCTCCCTTCTTCATGTATTTGCCAGCTTGCAGAACCTCTCTCTAATCACCCTGTTAGATTTTATAATCCACATCAGCATCCAGGGCCTCCAGTCCTGGTTGTTCTTTGCTGAACTCCTCCCACTTCGTCATCCTCACACTCCATAAGTACATTTCTTAATCCACATATCCGTAAGAAAAATAATGGGAAACAGAAAGGCTCATCCAAAATAAAACCCTGTGTTCCTTCAGGGCAGACACAAGTGACTCCAGCACAGCTGGTGGTGAAGTACCTCAGATAGGTGCAGTTCTCCCTGCCCTCCCTGACACCACTAACTGCTGAGACACCTCAAATCCTCAGTGCGGGAGAGCCCTGGAGGGGCTGGAGCATGTCCAGGGCAGGGAACGGAGCTGGGAAGGGGCTGGAGCCCCAGGAGCGGCTGAGGGAGCTGGGAAAGGGGCTCAGGCTGGAGAAAAGGAGGCTCAGGGGGGACCTTGTGGCTCTGCACAACTCCCTGACAGGAGGGGGCAGCCGGGGGGGTCGGGCTCTGCTCGCAGGGAACAGGGACAGGAGGAGAGGGAACGGCCTCAGGCTGGGCCAGGGGAGGCTCGGGTTGGACACCAGGAGGAATTTCCTCCTGGAAAGGGAGGTCAGGCCTTGGAAAGAGCTGCCCAGGGAGGTTTGGAGTCCCCATCCCTGGAGGTGTCCAAGGAAGGCCTGGAGGTGGCACTCAGTGCTCTGGGCTGGGGACAAGGTGGGCATCGGGCACAGCTTGGCCTCTGATATTGGAAGTCTTTTCCAGCCTCAAGGATTCTGGGATTCCATGATCTAGGAGGTCAGATCTGACACTCCTGCCTGACTCCATGTCTCTATCCATGTCTTCAGGCAGCTCACACTTCTCACATGGAACAAAGAGAAGCTGCATTCTCCTCCTCCTGCCTGAGGATGAGTGATGGGGAGATGATTATGCTTCCAAATCATGACACTTTCAATTACCATTTTCCTTCATTCACAAGAGCTAAATCACACAATGATTGTCACCGTCTGACATATTTATCATTGTCAGGCTGAGCCTGCTCTCTCTACATCACAGGATCCCTCTGTTTCTCCCAGGATCCTACACAATGAAGTCATGTCATGTGTCATGAAACATTTGCTCACCTACCTGCAAACCAAAGGACAACAAACAACATCATTCCCTGCCCTCAGAAATGGCACATTTTGGTTGAGGTTTCAAACCTATACTTTCACTTGACAGTCTGGGTGGCAGTTTTAATTTCTTCTCCTGCTCTGTGTTTTAGGATTGTTTGAGTAGTTCTTTTAATGACAGGTAAAGAATAATTTCCTCTGAGATCTACTGGACGGTGTACCGGCAAATTTTCTGTTGTTTTTTTTTTTAATAAAGCAGAACAGAACTATCTCCAGACCTCCTGCTAAGTTAGTTTCCTATGGCATATTGCTCTTGCATGCAGTTGAGTGTCTTTTTGGTGATAACATTATTATTTAGGGGAGTATTACTATTTCAGGCACAAGTAACTCATGCTGGTGCACTAATTTGTGGGTGAAGGCGGTGTATTTTTAGAACCCATTCAATCATGTGTGCTGGGCTGTAATGTTTCAAAGTGAAATCTTGAAAAGCGCCATACAAACCCCCTGAAAGTGAACAGAAAAACTCCTGCTGTTTCTCTGCCTCCTAATTTTACCAGGTGCCCGTGATGTTAACATGAAAAGGAAGGGGAGAGGCTCCTGAACGCAGTTAAATTATTGCTTTATCCCAATAATTTTGTATGGGTAGATCCCACTCAGGTGTGGCCTCACCAACTGCTAGTCAGGTATAACAGAAAACAAGAGTTTATCCAGAAAAGTTGTGGATTTCCTGGAACAGTTTAAGGCCAGGTTGATTCTCCACGAAACATTTCACTCCTGCAGGCTCCTGTTTTGGACACACCAACTCCAGTCAAACCCTTCTCTTCTCCCTCCTTCCCACTTCCACTTCCAAAGCCTTGACAAAAGATTTTATGGATCTGCATCTTCCCTCTCAGCAGCAGAAGGCCTGGAAATGCTTCTTAAATGTTACTGAAATTGGTCAGGGATTAATTTTTTTTAAAGTTCTCATATTGAATGAGTGATAAACAGACCCCATAATAGAATTTGTCTAAAAAAACCAGATTAAAAATCCAAGGCCTATCACTAAACTTGATAAAGGCCTTTCTAACAACCCTTGCAATGCACTTCTCTTTTTCCCATGGGATAAAGCAGTCATAGCAAACAAATTTAATAATTGAAGAACAAGAGGAGGTGAAAAAGTAACCAAATGATACAAAATTTATAATGTACAAATGAAAATGAGGGGTGGCAATGTGTCATTTGAAGTTCAGTGGTGCTTTTTCATTTTAAGGAACTCTTTTCAAACTTCCTTAGGAACAGAGAAGAGGTAAACCAGAGTGGCAAATTCAAATTTTTAAGAAAAAGAAAATATATAGAGAAGGGGGCTGGGGGAAACTCATTTTTATCAAAAGATTATAATTTCAAATTGAGCCTGCATTGTGTGTTACTATAGAAACTCCCATTTTGTGGCATGTTTGTGGGGAAAAAGTCAAAAGTTGCATTTTAATGAAGGCAGATCACACATTGGCTTCCTTGGGAAAGCCAAATGAAAGAGAAGTTTCTCTCCCAGATTGAATAATTACCCCAAATAAGGTGAGCTAATTAAGGGCACAGGGAAGGGATATTAAATCCTGAAGTGCCAATATGTTATGTTCATTTTTCCACGCCAGTCCCTGCCTTCCAGATTATGTATTAGATACCGCAGGAGCCTGATGGATTGAGAGGCTCGTTGCCATGGCAATATTTGCTGCTTTGCTGGTATTCCCTACAGAAAGTAAAGGATTTTTTTTTATTCCCTACTCAGTTAGACAAATTGGCTAAATATAGCCAGGGATGTTGGGGAACTGAACCAGCAGAATGTGCTGGGGGGAGGATCAGGGGAAGGACTGGCGTTTCTAAGTGTTGAGGAATCACAATGGGACACGGATCGGTGAGGAATGAGGGAAACAGGGAAAGGGGGAAGGGGAGAGAGAAGGGGAGAGAGAAGGAAGGAAGGAAGGAAGGAAGGAAGGAAGGAAGGAAGGAAGGAAGGAAGGAAGGAAGGAAAAGTTCTTATCTCACACTTTCACAGCATATCTTGCTTTTAGAGACAGGGATGCCAGCAAAGGAGAACAGGCAGTGCTGACCAGGAGGAAGCCAGAGCTGCTGGTGGTTTGCTGTGCTCCAGGTACTTTATAGCTTCAGGGACAGCTAAGAGGTAAAAACCTGTAAAACGAACAAAAACTAAAAAAATAAAAGCAATGGAATTGCTTACCACTGAAATTGTCAGCGTAAATCACAATTTCAGCTCCAAATATAAGCCGCCTTCTTCTGTTCTGTTTTTTTGGTTATTTTTTTTTTTGTTAATCTTTGCTCACAGCGTTTTTCAAGCAAGGTGTTGATACCATTTCCATCCTCCTCCTGGCACAGGGAAAGCCAATGTGCTTCAGTCAGATGTTAGGGAGTACTGTCTCTTCTGCAGAGTTCAGTCTGTTGCTCGGAGGTGTGGGAAGAGTGTGACAATGTGCTTTCTTTTTAATATTAGCCCATCTCAGCCAAGCATCTATGGATTGCTGCAGAGTTTAAAAAAAAAAAGGCTGCTTTGTCCCTTCCTCTTCTCCACTCTTCTTATGCACAGAAATGCACTGATAAATCCGTAGTGTTTGCCTTGAGGCTTAGAAAGACACTATTGCAATAAGACTGACCAGGCAGCTGTGACTGTCCTTGGGGATAATTCACTTCCCAGCCACTCTTTCCTCCTCCTTTCCATGCCAGTCATCCATTAGAGTTTTATATTTTTTTTAGGATATCAGACAATCACACCATACTGTGGCAAGCCACGAATGCGGTTTTTGCAGCAGAGTTCACACTCACAAGGAAGAGCACAAGGAATGTGTAATCTGGTGGCCTGGAGATTCCCCGAGGATGGGACTTTTCCTGAGGGAAGGCACTCGTAAAGGGTGCTAGGTGGAGAGGCAAAGGAGAGAAGAGCAGTGCTAAAACCAGGATCTGATTCCATTAGAGTTTCAAATTTTTTAGGATATCAGACAATCACACCATACTGTGGCAAGCCACGAATGCGGTTTTTGCAGCAGAGTTCACACTCACAAGGAAGAGCACAAGGAATGTGTAATCTGGTGGCCTGGAGATTCCCCGAGGATGGGACTTTTCCTGAGGGAAGGCACTTGTAAAGGGTGTTAGGTGGAGAGGCAAAGGAGAGAAGAGCAGCTCTAGGATCTGATTCCTCGTGCTTTCTGAAAGGCAGAAGAAACTTCAGAGAGAAAAAAAAATACAGGCAGAGAGGCAGAAAAAAAGTGGGAACACCACAGGAGCAGGGAAGAGTGGAAGGGGGTGAGAGAGGCAGGAAAGGGCTATCTTGGCAGCAGCTTTGCAGCCTGTGCTTCACTCTCCGTGTGTCACACAGAGTTTGTATTACAGCAGTTCCAGGGATGTGATCAGATAGAAAAGAGGTACAAGATCATTACAAGAACACCCAACTGAGCGGTGAAGGAGTGAGGGAAGGCAGTGAGGGAAGGATGGTGCTGAAAGGATGAAGTGCTGTGGAGACAGAAATGACAGAGCCCTCTCTTCACAGCAACAGCCAGAGCTGGGAATGAAGACAAGAGAGGGGTTTTTGGAAGAGAGGAGGAGAGTGAAAATCCTTTATCAGGCATATTAACATTCAGCTGTCAGATAGACCTGACAGAAATTAAACTAAAAATCAGAGAATTAATTACAGTTCAACAGAAACAGAGAAAAGTTGTGAGGAGGGAAGAGGAGAATCTTAATATCCTGTTTCACCTGTACAACCTCATAAAATCCACATTTCTTTGAAAGTACAGGTATTGAAGTATGTCCTTGAGTCACTCACTGTTCAAAACCATCAGGCTGAGGGGTGAAGGACAATGAACAGGGACCAAAAGTAGAGGGAAGTTGTGGATTCCCCATCCCTGGCAGTGTCCAAGGCCAGGTTGGACACTGGGGCTTGGAGCAGCCTGGGACAGTGGAAGGTGTCCCTGCCCATGGCAGGGGTGGCACTGGAGGATCTTTAAAGCCCCTTCCAACCCAAACCATTCTGGGATTTTGTGATTATTGGAACAGATGGATCAGGCTAATGGGAGTGGAGCTAAATGAGCAGTGACCCCAGGGATGGAGGCAACCAGAGGAGGCCTTTGGGATTTTTGGTTGGTTTTGTGTTGTTTTGGTTTGGGTTGGGTTTTTTTTTTTTTTGAGAGGAAAGCTGTTTCTTTAATAATAACTCACACAAAATAAATGACAAAAAAATTCATCCTGCCGTAGAAGAAGGGTGTAGGATCATTGGGAATGAATACGAGTTTGTAAAAGAAGCAAAAAAAAAAAAAAGAAGAAAATAAATGTGCTTAAAAATGAGATCCAAGGAGAAAGAGCACAGGAGCTGAGGATCAGCAAGAGAAGAGCACAGAAAACTCATTACAGATCTACAAAAGCATAGGAAGGATTCATGGACTCCTTGACTCGAAGAAACAAATTAAAGGTGCCGTTAGCCAACTGAGCAGGAGCACTTTGAGAGGAGCAGCTCCAGTGAATGCTTTGTAGGTGGGACACAGGAAAACAGAGAATTAGTGTCCCTTTGGAAATCCTCAACCACAGTGTGTCTCTCCATGATCATCACTTCCAGCATTTCAGGACTATTCACTGCCTAATCAGCATCACGTAGCTGAGACTTTCCACAGGGACACAACCACGTATCCCAAAAAAACATCTTCTCCCATTCCTGACCTTTGCTTATGAAGTCAATGAGACATTGTGCTTAAATAAACGCCAGCTGCACACCCGTATATAAAAAAGTTTGATTTTCTTAGGAATAGACAGGGAGGAGCTTAAGCTTCCACATGGAGCTATAGGTTTCCATGCCAGGATTTTCAACAGAAAACGTCAAAGAATTGACCAGAACAAAGATGTGGGTGGGATGTGTCGTACCAGGCATTACCAAGGTGGCAACAGCACGACAGATGTGGTGTTGGAGCTCCTGTGTGCCCCCAGCAGAGGGGGAGCTGCTAGAGAAGTGCCTGTTATTCATTCCCACTGCTCAGAATCCATTTGTACTGGCTGGTTTGGGAGCCATTCTAATTTACAGTCTGTCATGCAAATTGCTCTTGGCCTGTGAAATATTAATCTATTAGAAAGACATCCCATGCCTGCACGCTGAACACATGGACTCCAGATCCTTGGGGATTTTGCTTTTTAAACAACAGATTATTGCCCACTTTCACTAACAACTTCTACAAACAGCTCAGTAATTTCAAGCTTTAATATCCTCCTCAATTCTCTTCCTGCATAACTTGAGGTAATATTTGATGCACTAGGAATTAAAGACCTGGTTCTGTTTTTTTCATTTAAAAGAGAGAAATTTCCGTGTGCACAAAGTTTTTCTTCAGTGTCTGAGATGGATCTGTACACACACACATATAAAAGCACAGATTTGGGGGTGTATAAATATATGTGTATCTTGCACAACCTTTGATTAGATTGGAGGAGGTGGTGATGGACTGACTTCAGGGTGCAGATTTGTTAGGGTTTATGCCAGTGACATAAAAATCCTTCCCTGTGAGGGTGCTGAGGCCCTGGCACAGGGTGCCCAGAGAAGCTGTGGCTGCCCCTGGATCCCTGGAAGTGCCCAAGGCCGGGTTGGACACCCTGGTCCAGTGGAATGTGTCCCTGCCCATGGCAGGGGGTGGGATTGGAAGATCTTTAAGGTCCCTTCCAACCCAAACCATTCAGAGATGCTGCTGAACCCACGATCTGATTCTGCTGCCAGCTCTGGCCCAGCCCACGGAAGGCAAGGCCTGGCTTCCATTAATGAAGAGCCTCTGGTGATAAACAACTTCTAATGCAGAGCCCTGAGGAATCCCCTTCCTTCTTGGCTAGATTTCTAGCAGAAGAAAGCACATGGCACTCATTGCCAGACACCCTCACCTTATCTAGTCCTTATCAGACTTCTCATCCTCTCTAGAGAGATGCTGGAGCAAGGCACCCAGCGCTGATGGATTTGGGAGAACGCTGCCTTTTTGGGGGCTATAAAACACGGGCAGAAAATGGCAGCCAGGGAGGAAGGAAGATCATTAATCTCCCTCAAGCAGACACCTGCGCCTGCTGCAGGGATGGAGAGGGCTGTGGGAGCTCTTGTCGCTGTTGTACCCGGGATGGAGAGAAACGAGGCATCCAGAATTCAGGAGAACAGAATTGTTTATTAATATACAGATGGGTTTTCGTACGTTAGTTCACTTAAGGTTTGCTTGAATGGCAGAAAGTTATTGGACCTCTGACCAACCACCCATCAGGGTGATTGGTCAGTCCACACAACACCCATTCCAAAATATTTTTCTCAGAATATCATAACAATCCTTTGGTAAAAACAGCAGGTGTAAAGATAGAGAAATAGTTTACAAAAAACCCTTAACAGTGTTTTTCATAGTTTCTGTGAGAAACATAAAGTTCTCACAGAATGCAGCAGAAAGCTGAAAAATTCCTCTGCTAAAACTTTTCAGTGTCCACAAGCCCTCAGCACCTTCTGTGGCGGCAGATGTTCCCCACACAGAGAAAATCGGCTTCCCTTCTTTCATTTTTGGCAAAATTTCCAGGCTGCTTCTGCCCACTAGTCCCATAAGACTAAAGAAAACAGTCTTCATAAACTCAAATAAATCAACGTGGCCAGAGGCTGTTGTTAAAACGCCTGTTGAGGATGGAAGATCAAAGGCGGGCGAGCTGGAGACGTGTTTGCCTTCGAAAAGCCATCCAGGAGAATCCCTGGGAAGGTGTTCTCACAGGTAGAGCAGGGAAGCACTTGACTTTTTCATCTCTCCCTGCCTACAAGGCAGGAGATGCATCTCCCCGTCCTCACAGCGAGGTGAGGGCCATCACTCACAGCCCTGGGTGACAACAGGCAGCAGCACAGCACGGGAGACGGGAGATGGGATGTGATTTATCCAGCATTCCAGAGCCACTTCCCAAAAAACCCAACAGCAGCAGGCCAGTTTATTATTTTACAGAGAGAAACAGCCATAAATTTCCTTAAATCCAAGCTAAACCAGCTTCCAGAGGCTCTGCCCTCTCCGTGGGTTCTCCCGAGGGTGGTGCACCAGAACCTTTAGAGCTACGAGGTCTCAGTGCTGCTCGTTAGTGCAGCGTTCGTGGTAAAGTCCAGAAATTATTCAAATATTGCAACTCTGTGCTGCATTTCCACCTAAAAATCCAGGCTATTCATCTGTTTTTATCTGGGGTTTGAATTAGTGGAGCAGAATTTTTTATATATTAAGAGTTTCATCTTCAATTGATCGCGAAATTTGGTCGCCTGACGGACTCAGCTGTATTTCAGTGCGAGGAAAGTCTATTTAACAAAGCCAGTTGGTGTCACTCCAAGCGCACACGCATGTTTTAAAACAAAAATTAATCACTTTTTTTTCTATTTCATCAATTCATACCGAGCAAAACATGCATTTTTTTTTTGTAGTTTATCCCCCAAATTTAAATGGATCACAGTCCTTTAGCACCATCTTGAGAATAAAGTGACAAAGTTGTCCCAGTACTATTTTACTGCAGCAGTCATTTCATCTTTAGCATCATAGAAGACTGATGGGGTAACTCCTTGTTTTTTCTCCCTGTAATCATTACTTCACATTATTTTATTCACCTCAATAAATCCATCCCAAGAGCAGCAATGTGTGACATGAAGATTATTATTTGCTGGTAGCTTTATTATATAAGCAATAACAGTTCAGAAAATGATAGAAAGCTTTGCAGCTGCACTGGGAACACCTTAATGAACTGTCATTTTAATATATGTTCTAACTAGTCCTGATGGAAGGCACTACAGGAAAGTTATCACTCAAATTTTTAAAAGAAATTAATGTAATGAAGACTGTGAAAACATGACAGGAAGGAATTGTTGCCCTGTACAGCATGCAATTACTTATTCCAACTTTATAACATAAATAAAATCTTCCGTGAAAAAAATCCCCCTTAAAGATTATTTTAAAGGTTTTTCCTATAAATAGCTCATGAAATCTTTCATTTCCATTCCCTAAATGCTTTAGGAACACAGAGTCACTAAACAGGAACTGAAGGGATAAAAGGAAAAATTGATACAAATATTTTTATCTCCAGTGTGCATCAAGACAGAATCCTCTGTGATTCCAAAACCAAAATCCTGCAGTGATTACAAAAAAATAGAATCTCATCTGTGTGACACACAGGTGTGTGCACAGGCAGGTGCAGACACACACACAGGTGAAAAATTTTCAGAGAATCCCAGAATCCCTGAGGCTGGAAAAGCCCTCCCAGCCCATCGGGGCCAAGCTGTGCCCGATGCCCACCTTGTCCCCAGCCCAGAGCACTGAGTGCCACCTCCAGGCCTTCCTGGGACACCTCCAGGGATGGGGACTCCAAGGCCCCAGGGATGGGCAGCTCTTTCCAAGGCCTGCCCTCCCTTTCCAGGAGGACCTTGCTCCTGGTGTCCAACCCGAGCCTCCCCTGGCCCAGCCTGAGGCCGTTCCCTCTCCTCCTGTCCCTGTTCCCTGCGAGCAGAGCCCGACCCCCCCACTGTGTGAATATTTTCTAAATATTCATGTTCATGATCTGTATCTGAGGTTGCCAGAGACGTGGCATTACCAAAATTCATAATGTATTAACTTAAATTCCTTCCATGCATATTTCAGCAAAGTTGTGCAGGCAGCGCTTCAAATCGCTGCTGTCTGGGAGATTTTCAGCTTCTGTTCTGACTTGGTGCTTATGCAAATCCCAGTGCAGGGGATAAAGCCAGGAGCAGCGGAGAACGCCGCCTTGCAAGCTTCCCCTGACAGGTTTGCCAGCACATCCCATCCTATCACTCCCATCTGGAGATGGAGAAGGACTTGGGGGTGCTGGTGGGTGAGAGCTGGACCTGCCCCAGATGCCCTCATGCCCAGGGCTGAGCCCCCAGCGTGGGCAGCAGGGAAGGGATTGGGATTGTGCCCCTGTGCCCCGCTCAGGTGAGACCCCACCTGCAGAGCTGCCCCAGCCCNGGGCTGGATGGGATATTGGGCAGGAATTGTTCCCTGGGAGGGTGGGCAGGCCCTGGCACAGGGTGCCCAGAGCAGCTGTGGCTGCCCCTGGATCCCTGGCAGTGCCCAAGGCCAGGCTGGACACTGGGGCTTGGAGCAGCCTGGGACAGTGGAAGGTGTCCACAGGATGATCTATAAGGTCCCATCCAACCCAAACAATTCCACAGTTTTTTGATATCCTTCCTGATCCTGCAGGCCCTGTTTCTCTCAAATGTGTTCGGGAACGGTCGATTCTTCCAGCTCCATGTCTCCACAGCTTGACTTCTAAACTGCCCTGGAAGATCCATGCCAGCATTTAGGGCTCTCAGTATTTCCCACCAGTGCAAACAGGCCCCACACAAGCAGCGTGGCAGAGCCTGCTGTTCTGGGAGCTGATGCCTGTAAATGTGGCATCCACCAAGGAACTCCGTCTCTTCCTGGAGAATTCATAGGAATTTCAGTGTACACACGCTTTGCTCAGCCTGAAAACCCCCCCAGGCTCCTTCAGAGAGCCAAACAAGGTGCACAAGTGCCTTCCTTCCTTCCCACCACACCTCGTTCTGCTCCCAGGGTAGCATTACTCATTTCACAGGGTGGCTGGGCAGGATGGCCCCAGTGCTCTACCAGCTGAGCTTCCTGAGGAAAAAGAAACCTCTCCTATGGTTTTCCATCTGTCTGTGTTCCCTCTCTGGCTCCTGCACCAAGGGAGCCCACAGAGCTCCATGACGTGCCCACACTCTTTTCGAAGGCCAAGTGCAGAAATTCCAGTTGGTTTAGGATGGATTTTGCCCTCAGCTGGAACACACAAACTGAATCATCACCTCTTTCCTCTTCCAGTGTTTTCCACACAGGAGGTGGCCACATTTCCCACCACCACTCAGAATTTCATGTCTCAGCCTCTGCTCTCTGTGCCTTCTCCTTGGTTCTCTTGCTGAGAGCTCCTTGTCGCACCACAGACAAGACTGGAGCTGAAAGGGCTGGGAGGATCCTCTATTCTCCCATCACAAGGATTCCAGGTTTTCCAAAGAAAACAGAATATCCTGTTGACATCAGTAGCAGGCAAAAACCCAAGGTCGTTCCAAAAAAAAAAAACTGCCTGAAAAGAAACCCCAGAAAAAACCTGAAAAATAAACATTCTCTTCAGCAGAAGTAACACAGCAGATAAAAGGTGCTGCTTAAATCAAAGGTTCTGCAGGAGCTGTTGCAAGGCCTTTAAAAAAAGAACTACAGATCTATCAAAAGCCTCTCTTCCCATAGGGAATTTGGTGTTGGAGCTCAGGAGAGGATTTCTGGTCACTGATGTTGCAGTCGGTGCAACAATATGTCAAAATCCATTACATTTTATATTACAAGGTCAGAGCTATAATCCGGGGATGAATTAAGAGATGGAAAATAAAATTATGTATAAATAAGCTTATAAAAAATCAGAGCACATTCTCATTCGAATGGTTGCCTTGGATCAGGTATTCCTCAGCAGAGCTACAGCTCATTTACCTCCGGAAGGCCAAAATTTCCCCTGCAAGACAAGAAGCTGTGTCTCCAGCCCTGTGCCATCTGCAATACTGGCAATATTTTGGATCAGGGATGTTTCCTGATGCACAGGACACCTTTGCCTGTAGACCCTGTCCAGGAACCATTTCAACCCTGCCTACAAACCAGGCGAGTTCAAGAAAACCCTTGAGCAACATTGCACGAGATGCACACAGGGAGTAGGAACCACCAGGAAAAGCGAAAACAAAGGGGAACGTTCCTAATAATCCACTATATATATAAAAAAATAAAGCAAATTGAAGTACATCAAACAACAGCACTCATGAACTGAAACCCACATTTCACATGCCAGCTGGAATGGCTCTGGGTACCTTAATGTCTTGCTTTGAAAATTCACTTGTATTTTTCTCTAGGCTAAAATAGCCAGGTGCAGGCTGGATTTTGGTATTCCAGCTTTCATGTGAAACCCTAGCAATCCCTCGGGAACAGATCATAGCATAAATCCACCTGCCTGTGAGATGCTTACTGATACTTCCTCCGTCACGATTTTGTTGTTTTAAACTGTGTTACCTGATTTAATGCCTACATTCCTAATAAAACAGTCTAAAACCGAGGTTTAGAACTAATAACCCTCCTAGCCAAACAAACAAATATCCACGTTCCTGCTGCAGTAGATCTTGAGCACCTCGTTGCATTGGTTGTTGAAAACAGGGACAGAATTGAAAAATCTCAGTTTCATTTCGGCCTAAAAAGAAATTTTTTACAGTAAGAATAATCAGTCACTGGAACAACATCCCCAAGGACATGGTAGAGTCCCCACTCCTGGAGATTTTCCAGAGGTGGTTGGACAGGGTGGTAAATAATAGTGGGTTCCCTTCCCCACAAAATGGGGAAGACCAGATGGTCATTTAAGGTCCATTCAAACCAGGGCTATTTTGCAATTCTCTGGATGATATTTGAGAACTGACTCGGCCCTGAGAAAAAATAAAATAATAATCATCAGCTGTAGAAGTAGATGGAAGAATGTGAGACAGAAAAGGCCAGGTTAGATGGGTCTTGGAACAACCTGGTCCAGTGGAAGCTGTCCCTGGGGTGGAAATGGATGATCTTTAGGGTCCTTTCCAGCCCAAAGCCTTCCATGATTCCATGATGCATGTGAAGGAACACACCAACTTATTAAGGCTGTTCATTTACCCTTGCTCCTTTCTACCCATACCCTTACTTACCCTCTCTCTATTTGTAATAGTTCATTTAATTCCATAACTTCCATCTGAAATCAATCCTGCTGGGTAGAAGAACTTCCTTTCTGGAGAGATGAAAGTCATGTAAGATCACAGCTCTGGTTACCAGGAATTAGCCAGGAAAACATCAATGTATTTTTTATCTAATTAGCCATTATAGGCATTTTTTGCCTCCAGTATTCCAGGACAAACTTTAAAGTCCTCATCGTGCAACAGGCTCAGCTGGTGTGGGTGGATCGTAGCACTGGAACCTCAGAATGCATCTGCAGTGCATTCCCTGTTGCGGCCGTGACTCCTGCAAACATTCCCTGCCGGATTTAAACCAGCTGGGTTAGACCCGGCTCGTAGCTAAAAACAGCCTAGAAGGTCCCACCGGGCACAAAACCTGCCTGATCAGGTGAAGGATCTGACAGAGAGTGGGAAAGGCTTCTCTTGGGAAAACCGGATGCTCCAAGATGTTCTGATCATCCTCAGGGGCTCTCCAAGCACTGCAGTGCACAGCAGGGCATTTTAAGGGAATAATCAGCAGTCTCCAGGACATTTCAGGCTCAGTCGTACCTCGTCACCAATTAAGAAAATTATAATTACTCAAGCACTTAGTCTGAACTAAGCAGAGCCAGCCTTTCCCTTTCAGTGGCAGCAGAGGCAGCTCAGCCTGCAGGGTTTTGTGGATCCTCCTGGGAGGGTTCATCCCTCCCTTCACCCATCCACTCCCGGGTCCCTCAGGTCCCTCCTGGGATCATCTGCCTGACTTAAGTCAGTGCAAGACCGGGATTTGCGATTCCCTCACAGCTGGACCAGAAATCTTGGGAAAGACATCCCCGAGGAACACACATCTATTTTTAAGTGTCGTGTCTGAAGTGAACTCCCCGTCCTGAGCCGTTCACACCCTCACAGTTTTGACAGAATCCCAAGCAGTGACATCACTTGTTTGTAAAGCTGTCTGATAAGAACTGTGATGTTGTGTGCGCTCTACAGGAATTGAAAATGCAGCCCCTGCCCCGGGGCACAGGATCAGAGAAATTAAACCACTTATGCAACTCAGAGCAGGAGATAATTTGGCAGAAAAGTGTTGGAATTTTATTTCTTATGCTGTTTATTGATTATTAACTCACTTCAGTACCTGAAGGGAGCCAACCAGAAATATGGAGAGAGACTATTTCCAAGGGATGGAGTGACAGGACAAGGGGAATGGCTTCACACTGAAAGGGAGTAGGGTTAGATGGGATCTTAGGAAGAAATTCTTCCCTGTGAGGGTGGTGCGGCACTGGAATAGTTTTCCTAGAGAAGTTGTGGACTCCTCATCCCTGGAAGTGTCCAAGGCCAGGCTGGACAGGGCTTGGAGCAGCCTGGGATAGTGGAAGGTGTCCCTGCCCACGGCAGGGGCTGAAATGAGATGATCTTCAAGGTCCCTTCCAACCCAACCCATTCTGTGATTCCTGCAGACATTCCAGACTTTCTGCCTGTTTTACACTGCACTTTCAGACCCAGGGAAATCATTTCCTTCCTATCGACTGCCAACCATGAGCAGGACTGCAGGGAGCAGCCAGATAACTCGGGAGAAATTCCTCTCTGCTTCAAGAATTAATCAAAGCTATCTGACCCACTTCTTCCATTGACTGATTCTCCAGCTGGTCCCAAGCCAGTGTCACCAATTAGCAGCACGAAATGAAATCCTGGGCAGGGTGACCAGGGACAGCAGGGACTGTCTAAAGCCCTCCCAGCTATCGACCAGCAATATTTACTGGAGCAGCTGCCACCCAGCTCTGGAGAGGTCAATCAATGAATCCCTGCAGCAGTCCCAGGCCACACCTTTTAGTTTCAGCTGGGCCATCAAGGCTGAAAAAAAATCACCAGATCTCACAGGGAATCTGAACCTGGTATCAGTAATTTCATTGCCAGTGCCCCCCAATCCCTCCCAGTTAATCCGTTTCCATACCAGTAGGTATAAGAAGGGGTAAAACCACTAATTTGTCTTTAAAGAACGTTGTCACATAGATGATATGTTATATACACATTTCCAAGATTGTTTAAAAATATTTCAAGAGGATTTCAGTACCCAAACGCCTTCCACATATCTTTATATCAATATATTGCGTGCACAGTTTGAAGGTGTTGCTACGTGTGAAAGTTTTCCAAGCCAAGAAATTCACTGATTAAAGCCAAAAAAAAGACATGAATAGAAACAAAAGACTAAAGAGCCTGCAGTTTGAAGCATTTGATAACACCTTAAGCTTTACTTAAGTGTGCAAGAATAAAATAATGAAATTTTTAAAAATTAAAAAATATTAAAAAATAGTCAATAAAAAAATTGTGTATTCCATGAGCAACCTGAACTTGCATTTCCATTTAGCATTCAAAGAGAAAGAACACATCTTTTCAGGTGATAATGATAAGAACATTTGAAAACACTCCCCTAAAAGCCAACTAGGAGTTCAATGAGAAGCCCAAATGAAGTGCAAGTGTGCCCTGGCCGATTTGTCCTGCTGTCCAAGGAGGATGAAAGCAGACTATTAGATTTTGGCATGACAACCAATCTTACCACAGGGCACCACAGAGTGGATTAGGGACAGAATTATTTCCAGCTTTAACTCTGGGTCTGATTCAAGCTCTTCCTATTACTTAGCATTTGTATTCCTTAGATTTAACAGTCCTTCTTTAGCTGTTTGCGGGCAAAAAGAAAATAGCCAATTTACCAAGAATGTTTGGAATTCTTATTGCCAAACAAAGAATGTTTGGCAATAAGAATTCCATTTCTTTAACTTCGTTGCTGTTTAAAGGCAGTGCCGCGTTATTTCAGCTCCTCAGAAACATTAGTTTTACCTTTCCAAAGGACTTCAGGGCGAGGCTGTTGCTGCCTGAGGTGCAAACACGGGTTTATATTTCCAAAAGAGCTGTGGGGCACGGCAGCAACCTGTGTTTGAGGGGCAACAAAGCCCCTGGTTTCAATGGTCATGTGCCAAAATCAAAAATATCTCCTAACAAGACTCGCTGAAGAACCCAAAAAATATTTATGGAAAAGCTGGGAACAGATTTCCTGGGCTCTGTGCCTGGGGCAGAAGTAGAGTTGTCTTCTGAGATGTCGCAGTCTCAATGTAACTGAGGCTGTTAACAGAAATACCTCGGGCCACCTTGAGTACTCATTGCCAGCTTCCCAAATAGTGTAAATATCCCAGTTATCCTGAGAGGAATCCTTGCCTCACCTGCACACCCAGGACAGGAAGCCAAGGCAGTGTTGATCACTCGAGCCTAATCCCGTTATTCCACTCGCACATAGGGAATGCGCTGCCGTGTTTCACCCTCAGCAGCAGCTGCACCTCATCTCACTTGGAAACACAGGGAACTGGTGGAATTGAATTATTCCTATGAAAGTGGTACCTTCTCCATACGTATTTCCCACTAGCAAATGGGTTTTTTTAAGGTTGGCAAGAAAAACTGCTGTTCTCGTACAAAATCTGGTTCTACAGTTCACGTGCTGTTTGCATTTGGGGGCTCTCCACCCCTCCACTGGATAGGAAGCAGCCTGGTGTCCATTTGGCCTCTAAGTTAGGACTGAAAAACCCCAGTAAACACTCAGTTCAGAAGCTTAATTTTGCTTTTCACGATTAGGGCATGAACAGCAATTCTTCTCTTGGGTGTGTGTATGGCTCAGTTCAAACAAACGCCCAGAGAAGCTGTGGCTGCCCCACCCCTGGAAGAGTCCAAGGCCAGGCTGGATGGGGCTTGGAACGTCCTGATCCAGTGGAAGGTGTCCCTTCCAACCCAAGCCATTCCGTGATTCTACGAAATTTTCCAGCCAGGAAGGTTTCTCTGTATATTTGCGGTGGAGGCAACTCTGAGCAGGAGGGTAAAGGCGAAGAGGAATCACAGCTCCCCAGCACAAACACATGAACCATCTTCCTGGCAGATCCCCTCGGGCCAGAGGTGCAGAACTCTGTATTTGTGCCAGAAAAGGCCCTCAGGGATGTGCCAAACTGCCATTAACTACTCAGTGAGCAGCACATCCACAGGAGCTGCTCTCACTGCCTTCAGTCAGAAATGCCCTGGAGTGATTCTTTCATTGAATTCCCAAAGACTGCTCAGGCACAGGGAGGGGTTTCAGTGTTCCAGGGAGAAAGGGCTTTGAAGGCAACTCAGAAATAGCACCGAGTCTCAGGGTGCAGAGCCAGCAGACAGCACAGCTCCATGGCAGCTGGCAGTCACTGACAAGTGGATGTTATGTCAGGAAAATCCAGAATTTCTCCTTCCCTCTCAAGCACGTGCATGCAAGCAGCCTGACCCCTCTTCCTTCACGGTGCTGCAACAGCTCGGTGTTTGACGAGCCCAGGGTTCTCTGTTAGTGCCAGCTCATAGAAAGAAGTATTTCTGAGGGAAAGCAGAGGTTTTATCTCTTCTGGCTGGGACTGAGTGAAATCTGTCGCTCGCACAAGCAGAGCTTTTGAAGCACCACACCAGCACTAAGGAGAGGCAAGGAGAGATCCAAACCAAACCTTGCCCTGAAGCACCTCACAATATTTGGCGGAGCAGCTCCAGCAATCGAACTGGCGTCCGTGAAATGCAAATAAAACAGATCTGTTAAGTTACAGCACCAAACGTATCAAGGAACCTGCTGATCCTAATAAAATGGGCATAAAATTCAGCATATGCTCTTGCTTGTCATCAGCAGTAACATTAATACATGCCGTTTTATTGGATTTCAGTATTCCAAAACGTTGAATGAACAGCATCTTGTACCTGTTTTTACGAGGAAAAGAGTGATACACATATGGACACGAACAAATGGATACAAGGATAGATTTACGTGGACAGACAGGCATGAAGTTTTCCCAGAGATAAAACAAAAGCCAAATAAATGCCTGACACTCCCTCCCTCTGAAGGAATAGCCTGGCAAATTTCTCCAAATTTCCCTGACAAGAGATATCAAGAGGAGCTCAGATCCCTGGGAGTCTTTATCCGATGGTTATTACTGCGACACTGAGAATGATTCAGCCACTGAGAAAAAAATCCTTAGAAACAAAATGCAACCATCACGCGTTGTGAGGGGGTTTTGGGTGTGTCATTTTTGTGACACTTTCCTGCTGGCTAAGAAAAAGAGAAAAACAAGAAGACCCTCAAACTGTCCCATATAGCCGTTAGATTTATTTCTGCCTTTGTTCACTTTCCAAAATACAGTTAGTCCTTTATTCCTATTACCTTCATCTATTTTAGTGATATTTGATCCTCGTATGCAGGGCAGTTTGGTATCTTGTTTTCCGTGCTATCACTGAGATGTTTTCCAATCCTTCCACTTCAAAATATCCCATTTTTCATTAAATGTCACTTGGATTGTGTCATCAGGAAGGCATTTTTAATAATCTGCATTTTAGAGCTAAATCAGGCTCGTGCATATATTCCATTCTCCTTCCATTCAGAGTCCTTATGGTTTTCCAGGCTGTAGTTTGGTCTCAAATATTCTCATGATCTTTGCAATGGGAACACAGGAGCTCAGGCTGGAGATCAATCCTTGGGAATTGCTCCATGAAAGGAACAAACTCCCAGCTTCATACAAGAGCCAGCAAATGAGAATTGAATCTGTAGTCCTTTAGATTCCTTTACAAGAATCAATTCTCCCCATTTTCCTGCCTCCATGAAATGTGGGCAAATAGAAAACTTTCCTGTAGCACCATCAAACACTGCCTGGTTGGAAAATCCACCCGTGTTTCTTACTAGGGAATTTAATTGTAGCCTTTCCTTAACATTTGCCAGCTGCTTCCCTTTCCTAACATCGTCCAGGGGGCATTTAATGAAACATCAAAGTAAACACTGACACCACCTCACTCCCAGTGCTGTGGCAAAAAGCTTCTCTTCCAAGGCTTCTGCATAGGTTAAAATGTCCATTTTGGAAATCTGGGTTAGGCAGCTCTGGAGAGAACCCTTTCCTTTCACTGCTTACAGAAAGAATTTGGGGAGATCGGCATCCAAGCGGGTGAAGCCGAGGTTTGCTTTTATCTCTGTCACCCTTAAAGGCAAAAAGCTTTTAAAAATTATCTTATCCTTCCTAATCAAATCCAGAAAAATTGGAAAACTGTGGTCAAACATACAAAATGCCCTATAGCTTACAGCTTCCAAAGCAGGACATTCAGAGTTGTCCAGTCCCTCATTTATTGTGACAGAAAAAGAAGCTGCATGTGGGAAGATAATAAAAGAAAGAAATCAAGTAGTTACATCTAATGTATTGTCGAGTGAAAATAATTTCCTTTACTAAATTAACTCCAAAACCTTTAAATATGGATTTTGCTCCTAAGGGCCTTGGTAAATACAAAATACAGACCTTGATGCCGTGCAAGCACTGGGCAGGAAGAGCTGAAATATCCCTGGGTTATTAATCCCAAATCCCAAATGCAGCTGCTGAGAACAAAATTAACTCTATCCCAGTTCAACCAGTCCACAGAGCCACCAGTGCAGTTTGCTGTGGCCCAGTCAGAGGAGGGGAAAGGAAGCCTGTGAGGGAAATCCCAACCCTTGCAGGAAAAACAGGAATGTAGTGGTGGAACAAAGAGAGCCTGTTGAGTGTAGTGCACTCAGCCCACGGGATCTTCACGATGTGTCATCCTCTAGTGGTGCTGAATGTGGAATGGAATACAAGAACAGTTTTTAAAAACGGAAGACTACTTTTTCTGTTAAAAGCCTTTTGGTGCTCACCATGTTTTGCAAATGCAGTGCAGCACACTCTGTGTGCTGGGATTTGTACCGCAGTCAGATAAGATTTCTGTTCCAATTAATATCCAACTCCCCCCTCCACGGAGAGGAAGAGACTCCTGAGGAAAGATTTGTGCCGAGAGCTCACCTCAATAACACAGAAGGAAACACAGCAGCTGCTGCGACTCCACACCGCGAGCCAAGGAAGACCCATGTGTGTCATTTTCCCAGTAGTCTTTTCCTGAAGAGCCCTTTTTAAAAAAAAAAATCTTTTAAGAGTTTTGCAGCCTGCTGGCTGAATCCTTCAGCAGCCATTAGGGTTGGCTTCTTTCATGTGAAAACACATCAGGACTTCTTTGTGAGCCCAAGTGTTCCAGGGAGGAGAATGCAAAGTGACATCCTTTGGGTGACATCCATTGCATCGGGACACGGCTGTCTCCACTCTCACATCCCATTTTAAAAGCACAGGTTGCATCACAGCCTGATGCGGAGGTCTCAGGGTAAAAGGAGAAAGCACAGGACTGAAGGGCAACATTGATTCCCTAAATTATCCCCCTCTTCCGACACAGAACAGAAGTGTATTTTGCAGTTTTCATCCCATTTCTCGTCACACTGATTTCAGAGCAGAGACCCTTCCTTCGAGTCTGTCACCCAGGCACTTTCTGCTTTCCTGCCAAAGCCACATTCACTGAATGAGAGGTGAAATATCTGATTTCTGCGCACAGGAGCTTAGCCTGAGGTCCTGTGAGAGTTGGCTAAGTGGGCACAACCTCAGTTACAGCAAAATACTTCCTTTACTGTCCAAGGTTTGTTCAGTGAGGTAAAACGAAGAGGTGGGCAGAAGGAAAAGCTAGTCAGTTTTTTGGGAACTGATATTCGTGTTCAAGGAAAGCTAAAGCTCTCCATTAGGAATGCTGTGCCATCAGCCCTGCCCTCGGGCTGGAGCAACCTTGAGTCTAAAAGGCCTCCTGCTCCTTTTCACTGGTTACCAATAAAAGATGGAAGACCATCCTCTACATCCTCACAATGCTCATTACTAGAAGGCAAGCACCATTTTCTGGATTTTCTAAGTTTAGGAGAATCAAAAAGAAGATTCCTAAACTTGGAGAGGATGGCTGGCTCCATCCATGCATTAGTCAGATCAGTGCCAGACCACGGCAGCTCCCTCAGAGCCTCACAAGTCCTTCAGGGAGCAGGAATGTCCCAAGACCTAAAGCCAAGAGAACGGAATCAATTTTTCAAGCTGACTGACAAGGCCAACAGGATTGTCCACTGAGTGACACCAGAGAAATCTGTTTGGCTTTCCAGCCCAGGGAAATCCTCTCCTGGCCATGTCAGTCATTGCTCTGCTGCCCAAGGGAGGCTGCTGGAACAGGGATGTTTGCAGAACCAACCAGCTCTTGGATGACCTCAAAGCTGTGCTTTGGGACAGATCCTTCCCCATTTTCAGTGACAAGTTACGGCCTGGGAGAGGTGCAGAGGGAAGAATCCCAGAATGGCTGAGTTGGAAGGGACATCAAAGGTTATCCAGTGCCACCCCTGCCGTGGGCAGGGACACCTTCCACTGTCCCAGGCTGCTCCAAGCCCCGGTGTCCAACCTGGCCTTGGGCACTGCCAGGGATCCAGGGGCAGCCACAGCTGCTCTGGGCACCCTGTGCCAGGGCCTGCCCACCCTCCCAGGGAAGGATTTTTTCTCAGTGTCCCATCTAAACCTGTAATTTTTTAGTTTGAAGCCATTCCCTGTGTCCTGTCCCTGCAGCCCTTGAGAATTGTCTCTCTCCGTGTTTCCTGTGGCTCCTCCCGGCCCTGCAAGGCCACACTGAGCTCACCCCAGAGCTTCTCCTCTCCAGGCTGAACAATCCCAGCTCTCGCAGCCTTTCCTCCCAACAGAGCTGCTCCATCCCTCTGCTCATCCTGGTGCCTCCTCTGGCCTCTCTCCAGCAGCTCCACGTCCTCCCTGTGCTGCGGAAGACTGACATCTTTTCCCAGGGACTTTTTTTTCCCTTTAACCTTCACTCAGCTGCGTCCACTCACATCCTTCTTATAATTTCTACAACCCAAGTCATGAAGAGCAGAAGGGAGTAGGACAGACCAGGAGTTAAACCCCAGGGTCTGAACTCCAGCTAAAGGACAGAAGATCTCTTGAGAATCATTCCCTCCTTTGCCATCCCTTGTCCCATTCCTGGAGAGGAAGCAAATCCTGACCGAAGACTGGGAGTGTAGCTGCAAAACGAGTCTGAAATGGGATGTGCTCTGCCACCACCACGGCACAGCTCTCTTGTGCAGATTTTGGCTTCCTGCAGAAAGAAACCCTTTTTTCCCCCCCACAAGGGTCCTAAGTTTAGATGCTTAGTGCAAAGAAAGGGCTTCCATTGCTTCTGTCTCAGGATTAGCAGTGAACTCGGGCTCTAAATGATTTATAAGCATAATCTCCAGCAAATGTTTAACTCTCAGAGTGCTAAGTGCTGACCTGGGAGAAAATCCCTCATCTTGCTCTCGCCTGCTGTTGTCTTGTTGGTTCCAAGCTCTGCTCTGCAAACAGAGGAAACCTAATTCAGTTGCCTTTGAAATTAAACAGCTATATCAGACTTAGCACTTTGAAACTACAGGAAGGCATTAGTCAATGGGCTTTAATTATTCACATTCTCTCCTTGCTCCCTCCTTTCTCCCTCCTCGTTTTCCTCCAAGTGATTAAAAGCCAACTTGTTCTCTGTGTCAGGGAATATCAAGCGAGTTTTCCCGTGTTCTGCAGGTATCAGTCATGATCTCAGCCATCTGAGCAGATGAAAACCGCTGCGGCGATGAGATGTGAGGTGCCCCAGAGACTTGGCTGAGGGAGAAATATCCCACAGGGGTATTTTGGGGGCAGCAGTGCACATTCGACAGTTCTGACTGCGCTCTGCAGCATCTGGGAAAGCCTTTGCAAGGGCAGGACGAGTTTTTACCCCAATGTGGACCTAAAGTCCCCCAAACCTCACAGATTAAATCCAGCTAGAGCAGGCCAGGATACCTGCACATCACATCTCCAGCTCTTTTCACTTGATAGTCAAAAGAAGTATCTCAAATATTCGAATTTCATGTCCCCTGTAAAGCTTGGACTCGATGATCTTTGAGGTTTTCTCCAACCTTAATGATTCTGTGTGAAAATTAAACAACTCCACAGCAAACCATGGCACAACAAACCCTGTTTCTGCCACTAGCAGAGGTTTGCGTTGCCTGTAAAAGCTTCGTTCTCATTATCCTTAACAAAAGTGCTTCTTTGGGTTAACTAAAAATACATTTCAACAGTTGTCACTGCAGATAAAGCACTGGTAAGTCACACTGACAGAAAAGCTTCTCAAGACAACCTGAGAATAAAACTCCTGCAATTAAATTTCTGCCCTCAGAAACAAGCAAAACATATCCAAATTCCCGTATAATCCACAAAGAGGATGATGAACTGTCAAAATAACACAAAACAACCTAATTAAAGACAAAGTAACTTAGTGTTGATGTGACTTTAGTGATGGGAACACAGAGGGAAGTTAGAACCTTGCTTTAAGTGTTAAGGCGCTTTTTTTCCCTTCTCACTTGATATTTGGGAGCCTCAGCACAAAATGCAGATTTTTCTGGGTTGCTGTCACTTGGCTGTGACCTTCCTGTCTGCAGCAGAAAGGGAGAGCAGGGTGAAAGGGCTCTACAAGGAGAAATGAGGGGAATTTTGAGAACTTAGAGCCCCTTCCAGTACCTAAAGGAGCTCCAAGAGAGCTGGAGAGGACTTTTCACAAGGGCCTGGAGCGACAGGACAAGGGGGAATGGTTTTAAGATGAAGGAGAGCAGGGTTAGATGGGATATTGGGCAGGAATTGTTCCCTGGGAGGGTGGGCAGGCCCTGGCACAGGGTGCCCAGAGCAGCTGTGGCTGCCCCTGGATCCCTGGCAGTGCCCAGGGCCAGGCTGGACACTGGGGCTTGGAGCAACCTGGGACAGTGGAAGGTGTCCCTGCCCAGGGCAGGGGTGGCACTGGATGATCCCTCCCACCCAAACCATTCCATGATTCTGTGGAATAGGAGCCATTGATGACAGCTACTCACTGGTGGTAAATCACCAAGGAAGAAGAGCAACTTTTCCTGACCAGGAACATTCACACGTCTCTCAAACTCCCAAACACCATTTTATCAGAAAAAGAGCGCATCCAAATACTGTTTTCCTTGACAGCGGGGAATTTTTCAGTCTGAACCTGCCCACCACCTTCTTCCTAAGGCCTCCCAGTTTTTCTTCCTTCATCCTTCCCAATTCTTCAGACAGGTACCAGAAAGACCTTCAGGCAAGGAGATTGGACTCTGCTTCATTTCCCCTCGCACTGCACAGATCTCCGTGATCTTGCAGCTGCTTAACACGGGGGAAAGGTCTCACTTTTGCCCCTTCTCTTACTGTCCTGCAGGGCAGGCGAGAAGGAAAGGGCCCCTGAAGGACACTGTGACGCTGCTGACTGGTGTTTGTGCTCCATTCCACTGGAGCAGGGTGACTTTGAAACAGAGACCAAGAGCTGCACACTCTCCAAATTCAGTAGTGACCGACCTGTTGGCAAAAAGCCACGTCCGGCTCTGAGCTGCAGCTCCCCTGGAGAGGCTGCGGCCTCTTTTCTCCCCTTTTTCTCCATTAAACAGGGAACGCTCCCTTTCTCTCCCTCTCTGCCTCCTCCCAGTTTAGATCAGCACACTTCCATTGTCATTTCCTGCCACCTACGAGTCGCGTGGCCTTTGGGCAACCCCAAAAGTGAAGAGGGACGGTGCAAACATCTCAGCAGCCTGTGGGAAGCCTGGAAGCACGGGAGCAGCCTGAATCCCTGGCACCCTTTGGAAAGGTGAGATAATTGGAGCTGCTTCATTAGAAAGGGCCACCACTGGGAGAGCCAAGCAACGCTAATGAAACCTCGGGCGTCATCCCATATTGATTAAATACTGCTAAAAGTCTCAAAATTATGGAGAAAGAAGGAGCTCAGGGCAGCCCAAAGGAGCAAAGGAAGTCAGCAAGGAAAGTAAATCTGCAGGAATTTTATCAGACTAAACAGAGCTGTTTTGATGGGGAAATGGCAAGGAGAAATACGGAGCAACACTGCGAATTTTCCAGCATCTGACAATTCACCCTAATTAGAAAAATTCAATTAATTCAGCACATGCAACAATACCTTTATTATCCTCATCTCCCGTTCCTGCAGGAGAAAAGAAAGCTCACATCTCATGATTGAATTAGAAAACAATCTCCCATCACCCGAAGTTCTTCACTTCATCCTTCTTCCTGCGCTTCCTGAATAGTGGCCGTATTTACATATCAATCACACCTTGCACATCAAAAAATCATTTTCTTACTTGAAAACAATTCATATCAGACAAAAGCTATTAATACACAATTAAACAGAATGAAAATGCCAAGCTAATGGCAAACTTATCTGTTAATCTGCTGGCTTTGTTTTCAGAAGGCACTTTGCAAAGAAATGAGGTGGCTCCTTATTCATAATTTTGCGGGTTATCTTTTAAGATTTGATTTCTGCCTTTTGCACATTGTCGAGCTTGAACTCGTTATTTAGAACAACAGTTTTTAGGATGCTTATCATGCTCTGAATAAACTGAATAATAAAGCACCGCCACAAGTGTTGTTAAGAGAGTCAGCTGCAGTGGCAGTGCCTTTCCCCTTCCAGAAGGCCTGGTTGTAATAATCCACACTCAGCTCTTCCCTGTCAAAGGCAGCTCCATGGATCATGAAGGAAAACTAAGGATCAGTTCACCTCAGAGCACAGTATAGACCTGGCACTTGGATTTTCCAATCTATCAGAGAATCATGGAATGGTTTGGGTGGGAAGGGACCTTAAATATCATCCCTGCCACGGGCAGGGACACCTTCCACTGTCCCAGGCTGCTCCAAGCCCCAGTGTCCAGCCTGGCCTTGGGCACTGCCAGGGATCCAGGGGCAGCCACAGCTGCTCTGGGCACCCTGTGCCAGGGCCTGCCCACCCTCCCAGGGAACAATTCCTGCCCAATATCCCATCCAGCCCTGCCCTCTGGCAGTGGGAAGCCATTCCCTGTGTCCTGTCCCTGCAGCCCTTGGGAATTGTCTCTCTCCATGTTTCCTGTGGCTCCTTCAGGCCCTGCAAGGCCACACTGAGCTCACCCCAGAGCTTCTCCTCTCCAGGCTGAACAATCCCAGCTCTCGCAGCCTTTCCTCCCAGCAGAGCTGCTCCATCCCTCTGCTCATCCTGGTGCCTCCTCTGGCCTCTCTCCAGCAGCGCCACGTCCTCCCTGTGCTGGGCCCCAGGGCTGGAGGCAGCACTAATCTGGTGATTTGTTCAAATTTTAGAATTACTGAGTTTTAAGATCTATGGAGACACCAGAAGGAGTGCAAGCCTTTAGCACTTGGGCTTTATTAATGCTGGGGTGTCAGCCAGGTGGAACTCCAGGGCAGCAGGAGGACTGAGCCCAAAATGCATCACCCTCTGAGCAGCATCCTCAAGGACTGGCCCCTGTCACTCAGCAGCAGCTCTGCTCACCTGCAGCAGCCTCTCTTTTGGAGGTTTCTCTCAGCTCAGAGGCTGCTCCAGGCCAGCAGGTTGACAGGCAGCTCGGGCTGCTGTGACAGCTAAAATCTTCATTTGGCATCTCCTCGCTTGTGGCTCGCGGGCCAGAACATTCTGCAGTTCTGCTTACAGCCTGATATTTTGCCCTCTGCTAATACAAATTTCTTCAGGCTAAAAGAGGGACAAAATGTGCCACTGCTGCTTGTCTGGGGGCAAGCAAATATTTGGGCTTCCTGCCTTAATCCCTAATCCACCTTTGGGCAAACAGAAGGAGTTAGGGACCCCTATTCCTCCTCACAGTGGATTTAAACGTGGCCAAATTAACCTAATTGGAGTTCCCAGCTGTAGCACCTATTGTTAAAGCTGCCTTGTAATTTTCATTACAGCCCCATTTTCAGCTTGTTTAAACTCCCGTCAGAGTCACTGGCTGGGCTGAAATCTTCCACGCTGAGGGTCAGCTTCAGGCAAAATATTTTACTGGATGTGGCAGGGAGAAAAGAAGAGAAATTAGGAAATGTGCTTATTCAGAAGGTACAGGAAAACTTCACCTTCCCACCTGCTCAAGCCCATTATTTATGGAGGATCAATTAATTAAACACCATCTCTTGTTTCCATGGGCCCTGTCTCGTTCACTGCACAAATATGAACAGTGCTCACTTGACCAGAAGACGGGCAGGAGTTTGTTTTGTTCTCATGATTCACTGTGGCTTTTCACTCTTTTTCTTGAGGACCGTTTTCCTGCAGCTCAGCGGACAGAATTACTGACTCCCTCGTGGGCTCTGCCACACGGCCACAGCCAGACAAAGGCAAACTGACAGAAATTTGCTGTGTGTTGCAGAGCCTGACCTTACTAATAAACTCAGTGGAACAACAGATAATTGAGCCAGGCTTGACTGCATGACAGCCAAAAGAGAAATGGCAGGAGATAATTATATTACCAAAGAATATCCCTCTCTCAATTAACACCCAGGTCCACTTAATGGTTCAATTATACTCTAAAATAGTTGGTTGCATTAACTAAAATCATGTGGGTTTTGCATCCTCTGGCCTCCTCCCGCTTAATATCTTTTTCCTCCCTGTAATAAGAATAATTTGGGTGGTGACTCTGCAGCTTGTTCTGTTCATGGTGGCTCTGCTGAATTCAACAAGGCAAGATAGAGTGCAAGGAGGGGAAATCACTCCACCTATGCAGTGTAGATTTAAAACCAGACCTGTTTTCAGCTCCTGGGGCTCCAGCCCCTTCCCAGCTCCGTTCCCTGCCCTGGACACGCTCCAGCCCCTCCAGGGCTCTCCTGCAGGACCCAGAACTGGGCACAGCCCTCGAGGGGCCTCTCAGTGCCTGGCACAGAGGGACAATCCCTGCCCTGCTCCTGCTGGACACACAATTCCTGATCCAGGCCAGGTGCCAGGGGCCTCTTGCCCACCTGGGCACCCCTGGGCTCGTGTCCAGCCACTGTCACCAGCACCCCCAGGGCCTTTTCCAGCCCCTCTGCCCAGCCTGGAGCTCCATGGGGTTGTTGTAATTCCAGTGCAGAACTTTTCCTTGTTATGCTCCGCATATCCTGATCTTTCATTATCTTCCTATCAAAGATGTCCCAGGAGAATGCCATGTGCCAGCAGACATCCAGCAGTTCACCGGAGAAAAATCACACCAAGGCCCCATCCCTCTCCTTTTCTTCCATAGAACAGTTTTCACAGCCTGCGTTCCTGTATTTTACAGGCCCACGCAGGGTCTTCCTTGCACTGTTGCACTTCAAGCACACAACTCAGGCCTGCTGGCAAAGAGGAGAGCAAAAAGAACAGAGTTTTTGCAGAGACACCCAGCTCCTTTCATTAAAGGAAGCTCCTCAACAATCCTGCAAAAAAAAAGGCAAAACCAACAAAAAGTGGCTACGGAAAAGGAAATTTGCAGAGATCTGCATCATTCAGGCACTGGTAGGGGGTGAGGCAGCCCCTCCATGGGGTCAAGGGGAAAGAAAGAGGGATCTTCTTTTCCAGCAAGAGCAGTCGAAAGCACAAGTGCTGTGCAGGTCAGCCTTCTCAATAAACCCAAAGCTTCACATCAGCAAGAAATACAGATTATTCTGTGCTGGAAGGGGGATTTTTTTTTTTCCTACTTTCTCTCCTGCTTTTAAGGCCAGAAGAGACCAAAGGTTCCGTGTAACACTTGCAAGGATATTTCATCCAGTTACCCCTGTAGGGAGGTTATTACTTTGCTAATGTATTCCTCCCACACTCCATTTCCAAACTAAAAGAGAGTGTTTCTGCCTACAAGCATGTTTGTTTGGTTGGGTTTGACCCCAATTATGTGAGTTGATCTACGGGAAGATGTAATTACCTTCCACAGGCAGCGTGGAGTCACCTTACCTCCCATGTGAGCGTAACTCCAGGAGCAGTTTCCTACCCTGTTAAAAATAAGCCGCTCCCTTCTTGTTTAGGTTTCTTTCAGGGCTCCAAGCCTTGGCAGCCCCATAATTTCTTCCTGTTTCTCATTCTGATCCCTATGCAAGCCCAAAAGAAAGTTGCCAGCGTTACAAGCAAAGGAGAAATACATCCGAGCGCTACCTCGGCGTGCAGGAGACACAAAAATGCAACAAACCCCCAGAATAGAAATCCAGCTTCTTTTTGCTGAAGCGTTCCTTTTCGTGCCCACACGTACCCACAGCTCCTCATTTTCCCCTGCATCTCATCCTTCCTTGCACCTGTCTCGGCTTTCAAGCCCAGCACTTCACGAGG
This sequence comes from Rhagologus leucostigma, assembly GCA_013397725.1. Taxonomy (NCBI): domain Eukaryota; kingdom Metazoa; phylum Chordata; class Aves; order Passeriformes; genus Rhagologus; species Rhagologus leucostigma. The sequence continues at coordinate 144,116 of VZTD01003874.1, forward strand.
GAGATGCGCCTGACAGCACATTTGTAAGGGCTGGGGGATAAAGGGGAAGCTTCCTCGGGGTGTCTGCAGGCTGCGTTTTTCCCTCCAGGAGCCATTCCCTGCTTTGTCATCCCGTCACACCTCCCTCCCTGCTCCGTCCTTCTGGCTGAGGGCAATGAGCCATTTCCAGAGGGCAGGGAGGGGGCTCAGGCACGATCTCTGTCTCAGGAAACAAATGGGCAGGATGTGGAATAGATCCCGGGAGAGCTCTAATCAAGTCAGCCTCAAACAAACCTCCATATGCTGGAGGAACATAACACTAAACTCATTTTGAAGCAGCAACACAGCCCTTCCCTATTAACGCACAATAATAAGGCTCCATCCCAGTGTGGGTTCTGCAGGGTTTTGTTTTCTCTCCCCCCCCAGCACCGCAGTGTTTGAAGCGCTTCTTAAAAATAACAAAAGTGGGGAAATTGCATTCACGGGTTTCTGCTTCAAATATTTATATGTTTTTACAAAAGTGTGGGGGAGGGGAGGAGGCCTGGGGTGTACATATATATATGCAAATAAACATCTGGGAACTGATCGAGCCACTGAATGCAGGAAAGTTTGGGCATTCAAAGAGGGTGCACAAAGATGTGGACACAAAAGGAGAGAATATCTCTTTCCCAGGAAAAGATGGGAGAAAGGAGAGCAGGCAAAGGAGGGAGCTGTGTTGTTCAGCAAGCAAAGGGAAGCCTGGTCAGGTCAGACAGCTGGCACAAGGAGGAAAAACAAGAGCAAAATAAAACAGGGAAGTATTGAGGCAGTGCTGTCTGGAGGGGGATTCGCTCCTTCCCGGGACAGTGTGCAGTGCAGAGTGCCATCCCTGGGCAGAGAAACCTTCCCGCCCTCATTCCCTCCTTCCCTGTTTTCCTTCCCTCTTCCCTCCTTCCCTCTCTCAGCCACCCAGTGCTGCCCTGGCCCTGCAGGCCACAGAAATCAAGAGTTCACAGCCCTCCCTCCACTTGTGTAAAGCAGCCAAAAAGCAGCAGCTGGTGAAAGAAAATCACTTTTTAACACAAGTCAGAACTCCCCTGACAGCACCAAGTGAGCAACATTCAGACTTCACCCTAAAAGACATTGAGCACTGGCTGACTCTTACCTCTGGACACACACAGGGAAGTTTGAGTTTGGCTTTTAGGAAAAATTTCGTCATGGAAAGGGTGGTCGAGCACTGGGACTGGTGGCCCAAGGAAGTGGCTGAGTCACCACAGAATCATGGAATGGTTTGGGTTGGAAAGGACCTTATGGATCATCCAAACTGGATTGTTTTGTCAGCCTGGAGAAGGCTTCAGGGTGACCTCATTTGTGGCCTTCCAGGAAGGGACTCCACAAGAAAGATGGAGAGGGACTATTCCCAAGGGATGGAGCGCCAGGACACAGGGAATGGCTTCCCACTGCCAGAGGGTGGGGCTGGATGGGATCTTGGGCAGGAATTGTTCCCTGGGAGGGTGGGCAGGCCCTGGCACAGGGGGCCCAGAGCAGCTGTGGCTGCCCCTGGATCCCTGGCAGTGCCCAAGGCCAGGTTGGACACTGGGGCTTGGAGCAGCCTGGGACAGTGGAAGGTGTCCCTGCCCATGGCAGGGGTGGCACTGGATGGGCTTTAAGGTCCTTTACAACCCAACCCATTCTGTGATTCTGTGATTTCTCTCCCAGCTCTCTCTCCTCTCCCAGCAGTTTTCCTCACTCCCAGCTGTCTCTGCCTGTCCCCTGGCAGTTTGCAGATCCTCCTGCCGCAGGAGACTGGGAAGAGCTGTTTGTGCCAGTGTTTGCAGGGCTGTGGGAGAGGCACAGCTTCAGAGGGGTCATTACAACCCTTCGCTCTGCCCCAGGCTCCCCAGCTGTGCTGAAACACCGCTGTGCACACCAGAGATTTTAAAAAAGCCCTCAGTGGCTGGGAGACCTCAAACTTTAAAATATGCCTTGCAGTGTAGCGTGACTGAAGTTCATTTGTGTCTTTGAAAGGGCTTTTTTGAAAGCTGAGGAGTCTGGTGGAAAGCACAATGGATTAGGACAGGCTGGTTTTGCTGCAAATGAAGGAGGTGCATCCTTTTATTTGTATTTCCTTCAGGAAGCCCTAAGATTGGACTTTCGGGAAGAAAGCATCTACTTAATTGCTTCACTTTCCTACTCTCAGAATAGTTTGCTTTTACTGTCCTACTTTCTTTGGGTTTTTTTTTTATTTTTCTTGTGTGTTTCTGTGAGCCTTTAGTAAGAGCCCGAATGACTTTTACACGTGATTAAAGGGATTGTAGGGATTGGATCAGAACTTGAGTCCACCAGAAACTGGAAATTCTACACGAATAACGTTAAACACAGGTTGTTTCTGAGGCTTGGGTGGATGTACCTAGAATTCACTGGGAGTTTATCCAGGTTTCTGCAAACACCAGTGTTCAAACTGTACCTGCTTCTCACTGCAGAGCCAAAAGTTGAAAATCACTCACCAAATGCATCACTGAAGGTCTTGATCAGAGGAGGAAACTCATTCAGGAGATTATTTTGGAGTTTTTATTTGCCATCCAGAGGGTTCTGGACAAGCTCAGGAGTGGGGCCGTGCAAACCTCATGAGGTTTGAACTCAACATGGCCAAGTGCTGTTGCAATAGGACAAGGAGTAATGGGTTTAAACTAAAAGAGATCAGATTTAGATAAAATATAAGGCAGATATTTTTTACAATGAGGGTGGTGAGGCCCTGGCACAGTTTTCCCAGAGAATCTGTGGCTGCCCCTGGATCCCTGGAAGTGTCCAAGGCCAGGCTGGATGTGGTTCTGAGCAACCTGGTCTAGTGGGAGTTGATCTTTAAGGGTCTCTTCCAACCCAATCTTCTGATTTTATGATTTATACATGGAGTATGAAACTGGAAGCCAAAAGTCAAGGCTGGTTCTATGGTTGCTGCTCTCCTGGTTAACATTATGTCTTTTTAATTCCTTCACTGAATTGCAGAGTACAGTCCTGGCTGCCTTGGATCTCAGCAGCACTGGAATTCTATGTACAAATGGGGCAGTGAACTGAAATTACCTCCAGATCAACCTTGCTTGTGGACCTGTGGAGGATTTTTACTTAGCTTTGCAAACACAGCGGGGTGACCATGGCTGATGAGGTTTATTTAAATAATAGGTGGTCAAGAAAGGAAAAGAAATCGGAACAGTTTGGGTTGGAAAGGGCCTCCGAAGGTCACATAGTCCAACCCCACTGCCGTGGACAGGGACATCTCTCACCACAGCAGGTTGCTCAGAGCCACCCTGACACTGAACACCTCCAGCGATGGCTCCTCTGGGCCACCTCTCCCTTGGAGTCTAAATGGGAAAGATGGATCCAGTTTTGGCCTTGGGCAAGTGGAGGCAGAGTCCAAACTGGTGTCCAACACAGAAGTTTGAAACAGGAGCTCTGGCCTCTTTTCACTTGCTCTCCTCCAAGTGGGAAATGTTTGGATAAGGAGCTGGGGGAGGGGAGAGCTTCACACGTTCTCCATGAGCCCGTGGAGTGCAGACAGAGCCACAGTCACATCACCATATGTTAATGCATTTACTGAGGGCTGCTTTTTAATAATTTTCCATTGCAGCAAGCGAAGCTCTCATTTGGCTGGGATCTGCATTGAGCCAGCACGGGATATTAGTCTGTGTTAGATCAAAATCAATGCTGTCACTGAAGTATCCATTCCTTTCATTGCTCTAAATAGCATTTTGTCCTAATACATTGACTCACTGCAGCAGCAGCAATAAAAATCAGTAAATACTTCTGGCTTATTTCAGGGTATAAACAACCTTTAATCCAGCCCCCCTCCACAGAAGGGTAGGACCAAACAGAACAAATTTGGATAGGCTTTATTTAGCACAAATGCTATATTTTCCCTCAAAGCAAACAAAAGGGGCTATTTTGGGGAGGGAAAACTGAGCAGGACTAGGAGAGATGGAGGAGGGAGCACAGCACAGTGGGATGGTGCCAAGAGAGAACAGGTCAGCCTGCCTGAGTATTGTCACCAGGGAGGTGACAGGTTCCTGCAGTGACTGGATTGAGAGCGTGGATGTGACAGAGGGGGAGCAGCAGTGCCCCAGCTGGAGCAAAGAGACTGATTTGTACTTCAGGTGTCACCCAACAGCGTAAATGTTCTGCTTTAGATCGTGTCTAACGTGCTGCACACGCTGCGGTTGTCTGAGCAGCCTCAACAGCAAATTGGATTGACAAGAGCATCTGTTGCCAAAAAACTTCTGGGATTCTGTGAAGTTCTCCAGTCTTTGCCAAGGCAACTTCTCCCTGTGTCCACTGAACAGATTGCAGCCGGTCCCAGAGCCCTGGGGATGGTAGATCACGAGAGCAGAGCGTGCCCCGCGGATCAAAGAGAGCAGATGCGCCCTGGCTGGGCCCAGAACGCGGAATGACTCACAGATCAAAGGCTGCTCAGTGCTTAATAGTCACATTAGTGCCTTCTTTAATCAGAGGTAACCCAGAAAAACCACAACTCCCTCCCTGATTGCTCTGCTCGTCCCAGAAAATCTCTTCCTCCAGTCCCTTGCTCCCCAGCGGATGGTTCATGATGTAGGGCACAACAGCTGGCGGTTCCTGGGTGGGAGACGATGTCCCAGGCACTGCTGAGCCTCGTGCAGACCTTGGCTGTTTCTCAAAGCTCTGGCACAACGTGGTGCCTCTCACGTGAGAAGCCCCAGCAGCTCGGTGTGAGTAGCAGCTCGGTTAAATGTGAGAGGGGAAAGGCACAGGCACAGGAAAGCTGCGGAAAGGTGTCGCACTTCTCTCAGTCCAGCACGTGTCCTGCTCCTCGTCGCTTCCCGGATTTCTCCTCAGGCTCCCAGAGTCCGGAGATGTGCAAAACTTCAGGGCTTCCTGCAGAGTTTGCACAAAATCTTTATCCCGCCCTGTATTTCCTCTGGTAGCTTCACGCTCCAAATAAATTGATGTGAGGAGAGTCAGAGGAAGGTCCTATATCCCATTAAGTCCCTATATTTTATGTTGTTTTCACACATAGGGAAGCAGGGGACAGGCACCCTGAGAAGTCAAACCTGCTGGAATGGTTCTGCCCAAAAAACATCTTGAAAAGTGTTTTTCTTTGCAAGTCAAAATGTTTAGCAAGGTGAGTTCCAGCTGCAGGGAAAGCAGCACTGGAAAGGGGTTTCTAAGGTGGGATCTCATGTCAGAGGGACTGCAGAAGGGAAGCCCAGCTTGAAAAATCCGATCCTGCCAAGACAAAAAGGGATGTTTTCCACGGGGGATGTTTTGCAAAAAGCATTTCTAAAGGATTTGGTTTCCCTGCAGCGCAGAATTAAAACTTTACAGCCTCACAAAAACCACAGAAGCTGCCATAAAACACAAATTATTCCCTGGCCAGCTTTACCTGCAAGTCTTCAAACAGGCACAGGTCAAAGTTTAGGTCGGGAAGGAGGAAGAAAAGTCAGGAAGTGTCCTGCAGGTTGGGATTTCATAGGATGGGTGTGGGCAGGGCGTGGGTGAACAGCTACAAACCCCAACCCAAACACCATAGCTGGGACCAAGAAATCGTTTGGGGAGATGGGCACAGAGCTGAAACAAGAGCTTCAAACTTTTTCAGTGTCTATTTATTTATTTGTTTGTTTATTTTATTTTAACTCTCAGTTTCTCGGAGTTTTTTTGGGGGAGTGTTTTGCTTCGTTTCTTACACCTTGTCAGTTGTACCTGATTTCCAGGGTCCCCAAGGACAGCAGGAGTAATTACTCAGGAAATTACTTGCAAGGGAGGATTGCAACAAAGAAATATGCGTTCAGGAGGAATTCCTTCCTAGAAAGGGAGGTCAGGCCTTGGAAAGAGCTGCCCAGGGAGGTTTGGAGTCCCCATCCCTGGAGGTGTCCAAGGAGTGCCTGGAGGTGGCACTCAGTGCTCTGGGCTGGGGACAAGGTGGGCATCGGGCACAGCTTGGCCTCCATGGGCTGGGAGGGCTTTTCCAGCCTCAGGGATTCTGGGATTTGATTTTAGATCCGTATTGATTAAGGTACTTCTGGTTTCCATGGAATCTGTGGCTCCCAGCTTTGTTAAGCCTGGTAATTTATGGCTTTAAAGCAATCAGCTTAATTTAAAAGTGTATCTTGATCTCAGCACTGAGTGAGTTGCACCTGCCTGCCGAGCTCCAGTGCAGGATGAAACACACCATAAAGAAGTTTTCTTGGTTTTTTAGGCAACTGGGGAGAAAAAAAACCAAAAAAATGTGTGATTCAAAGCACTTTCTAGATTAGCAATTTCCAAGTGCTGTGACCGTGTTTTTATAATGAGCCCACACTCAAATTTGAGGATACATTTTGGTGGTGCTGGATGCCCATTAAACACCTCCTGTTTCAGCTGCAAGCCAGCCGTGCTTAGAGACAAAACCTTCCAAAGCTTTCCTACTCATTTTTGTAATCACCCACCTAAGGCAGGTTGCAGAACAAACGAAAATTAAGGTCTAGATGGGGACAGCAGGCACGAATATATTCAGATTTCTATGACTCAGCCCAGACTGGGAGCCTGAGCAGGAAGAGCAAGCAGGCAAAATACTCCTGAAAAGGAATTTTCACTGGCCTGCCCACAGGTCTTCGAACAGTACGAGGGTTTTTCACTTTCTAGAATCACCCATTGTGTGAGAATCTCAAAACAAAAGCGGCATTTCTTCTCTGTCATGACTGTAGAGCCAATTTCAGGTTCAAAACCCTAAATACAATGAGTTTTTTCTTTTAAACTTTACCAAAGTGAAAAATTACATTGGTGTTTGTCCAGTATTTAGAACAGACTCAACTAAACTACGAACAGGAAAAAAAAAATGCTTTAAAAAGGTTTTAGAAATCAGTATTAACAGGGAAAATCAACTTCATTCCTTCGGTCTTTCTAATTTGTGTCCCTCTGAGTTTTCAGATTTTTATGTGCTAGGACAACAAAAGTCAAGATGCTTTGATAAAGTTCTGCAGCCAAAAGGTCATTTTTGAATTCAGTTTATACCTTTTTATATCTTCTCAAGATTAGGAAGCACAAAGGATGATTGAGCACTGAATAATCCACCCAACACTGAGTCGTGCAAGGTTTTCTTAAGCACTGGTTACCACCAGTTAATGGCTGGTTTGTTGTGCCTTTTAATAGTCTGGGAGCAGCAGCTTCTGGGAACATTTTAGGACGATTGGGGTTTTTCCTAAACAGCATCCTGAGGCTGACGATTTTAAAGGAAAAAGAAAAAATTCTTTAAATAAAAAGACTCAGCAGACGTTTGTCAGGTCAGGCTTCAGCAAGAGGCAAAAGATTTGAACATCCCTGTCAGGAAAGCTGGGCTGGGTGAGCTGGACTGGATGTGAGAGAGTATTCCCAAAACATTCCCAAAACATTCCCATTGTTTTGAGTTTTACAACTTTATCCCACAGGTTTTAATGATGGCAAATCAGGTGTATTTATATAAAAATTAATTGTTTGTTATGGCAAATGATTAGACAAAAGGAACTCCATCAGAATTATTTACTGCACAGCATAAAAGCTAAATCTGCTATTGCAAGACAGAATAGTGCAATCAAAGCAATATTAAAAAATTGGATTTAAGGTGGAAAAAAGAAATAATTATTAAGTAAATTATTTGGGAAGAACTTTAATTCCTTGCTGAATAAAAACCACCTCACTGGACAGATCACCTCCTCCTCAGCTGCACCTTCATTTTCCACTTACCAGCTCCACAAATGGGGAAAGAGCACAAGAGATCTGACATAAAAGGGATTCTTGGAAGGGCAGAGTGGAAAACACAGAGATGGAAGGGAAATGGGCTTCCTGAAAAGCTCAGGCACAAAACCTTCAGATTGTCCTTCTTAGTGCTGAAGTTTTAAATTTTGAATGTGTAGGGCAGGGAAGGAAAAAAGAGAAAGAGAAAGAGAAAGAGAAAGAGAAAGAGAAAGAGAAAGAGAAAGAGAAAGAGAAAGAGAAAGAGAAAGAGAAAGAGAAAGAGAAAGAGAAAGAGAAAGAGAAAGAGAAAGAGAAAGAGAAAGAGAAAGAGAAAGAGAAAGAGAAAGAGAAAGAGAAAGAGAAAGAGAAAGAGAAAGAGAAAGAGAAAGAGAAAGAGAAAGAGAAAGAGAAAGAGAAAGAGAAAGAGAAAGAGAAAGAGAAAGAGAAAGAGAAAGAGAAAGAGAAAGAGAAAGAGAAAGAGAAAGAGAAAGAGAAAGAGAAAGAGAAAGAGAAAGAGAAAGAGAAAGAGAAAGAGAAAGAGAAAGAGAAAGAGAAAGAGAAAGAGAAAGAGAAAGAGAAAGAGAAAGAGAAAGAGAAAGAGAAAGAGAAAGAGAAAGAGAAAGAGAAAGAGAAAGAGAAAGAGAAAGAGAAAGAGAAAGAGAAAGAGAAAGAGAAAGAGAAAGAGAAAGAGAAAGAGAAAGAGAAAGAGAAAGAGAAAGAGAAAGAGAAAGAGAAAGAGAAAGAGAAAGAGAAAGAGAAAGAGAAAGAGAAAGAGAAAGAGAAAGAGAAAGAGAAAGAGAAAGAGAAAGAGAAAGAGAAAGAGAAAGAGAAAGAGAAAGAGAAAGAGAAAGAAGGAAAAGGAAAAGGAAAAGGAAAAGGAAAAGGAAAAAAGGAAAAGGAAAAAAGGAAAAGGAAGAAAGGAAAAGGAAAAAGGGAAAAAGGGAAAAAGGGAAAAGGAAAAGGGGAAAAAGGAAGGAAAAGGGAAGTTCACGTTCTGTCTTCTGCAGTGAAGTGTTTAGAGACACAAACAACTCACTGGGCCTGACAGTGCTGGGAGTTAGAGCAGGAGAAGAGCACTGGATATGCTTGAAAGCTCGAAACTTGCAGGAAAATTCTGGAAAAAGCGGTCGTTTGAAATTGAAGTACAAATAGTCACAGGAAAGAAAACGTCGCATTTAACTCATTAATTTCATGATAGAAAAGTTTTAACTTCTATGGGGTCATCTAAGAAAAAGCTGAAAAATATGAAATGCTATCTGAGGAGGAAACATCAGCCATGGAAAGGAAAGATCTTCTTCTCTTGTCCCCACTCCAGTCTGAAATGAACCATTGTGCATCCGCTTGAGTAAAACATCCTGTTTATCCCCAATCCAAGGGGCATCCTTACTCCTGGAGCTTTTGGGGGGAGAGACTGAGATAAAAGAATATTATTTGGGGTGAAAAAAAAATAAGATTTTGTACGAGGGAAAGGATATTTTGTTAATTTTTTCTTACTGAAAAAGGATGAGAGAATAGGTAGGACTGGTAGGAAATTTTACTGCTTTCTGCACACGAGGCCAGTGCTAGACATAAAGCTGCCAAATGCTGACAAATTCCACAATTGGAGTGAATAATTTCATTAATGTGAGGTACTGAAGGCTGGGAGATGTTGTTTACACAGGGTTTGGTCACTAAACTCCGTTTGAAAAGGCAGAGTAACATCTCTGCTGTGGCTTCCCTGATTTCCCATTGGCTGTTACTCATTTTCCTCCATAATTAACACTGTTAAGACTCTTCCAAAATTCAGCTTTTCTACCCACAGCTGTGAAGCTCAAGAGTTGCTGGATTATTATTGGTGAGGAGAGTTTAACACCTGATAATTTGAAGTGTTCAGATTCTTGTGCTGATAAATGAGATCAGCCAGTCTTGTACCCTGACAGCTCAGGGAATCCTGGAATCACAGAGAGGTTTGGGTTGGAAAGACCTCAGAGATCATCCCATTCCAACCCCCTGCCATGGGCAGGGACACCTTCCACTGTCCCAGGCTGCTCCAAGCCCCAGTGTCCAACCTGGCCTTGGGCACTGCCAGGGATCCAGGGGCAGCCACAGCTGCTCTGGGCACCCTGTGCCAGGGCCTGCCCACCCTCCCAGGGAACAATTCCTGCCCAAGATCCCATCCAGCCCTGCCCTCTGGCACTGGGAAGCCATTCCCTGTGTCCTGTCCCTGCAGCCCTTGGGAATTGTCTCTCTCCATGTTTCCTGTGGCTCCTTCAGGCCCTGCAAGGCCACACTGAGCTCACCCCAGAGCTTCTCCTCTCCAGGCTGAACAATCCCAGCTCTCGCAGCCTTTCCTCCCAGCAGAGCTGCTCCATCCCTCTGCTCATCCTGGTGGCCTTTTCGGCTCCTCTGAAAACACGGAAGAATAGTGCACAATCCAAAAAAGGACCTGAGAGAAGAAGGTATTACAATGGTATTGACTTCCACCATTTTTGTAACAAACCCTGTGCTAGAAAGCTGTAAAATTTAGGAGGAGCTCTAAAAAAATGCAAAGAAAAATGGCGGAACATCAAAATTGGATTTTACATTCAGAGACATCCCAGAGCAATTGGGAAATCAACTGTATTCCCGTTTTATTTTAGACAGAAAAGTTATTGAGGATGAAAAGCCTAGAGAAAAGAAGTAAAAACCAAATCCTGACACATGGCCTACGTCTTCTTTGCTGCTTTATTCCAGTGCAACTGGAATTGTTCTTATTTCCCACAACTGTTAAACTCTATTAATGGTTTTGCCCTCTTTAAATTCCCTCATTTATAACAACAGATTCTCTCCTTTTCCAATGAAAGCCTCTCTTTTCCATTCCAGAGGATTATCATCCATCCACCACTTCACCCAGAGCAGGAACTATGAAGTGTAAGCAAATGCTAATTATACCCCTCTCGTCAACAGAGTGATCATCACACTCCTTTCACACTGATGTTTGCAAGGGTCAGGAGAAAAATTAAATGCTTGCAGTCCTCCTAATGTCCTTTTCCATAGGAGAAGTTTCTTTGGAATTTGTGGCTAGCAAGAAGTGGATTTATTAAAGCTAAATATCAGCATGGCCATAAAAAATGAGTGAATAGGTTACATTTATGCAATTTTTAAAAACTGGTCAGGATGTTACAGATCCCAGTCTGGAAGATGCACCCCAAGAGTTCCATTCTGAAAAAAAACTTATCAACTGGAGCAAAGGCAACTGAAACAGTTCCTGAGGAACGCCACTGCAATAGGAAAAACTTTGAGGGTTCAGGGCACAGTGATGAACTTAGAAGAGCCAGAAATGGGATCTTTTTACCTGTCTGCATAGTAGGAATAGGATTTTTAATTTCTAAATGTTGTAAATGTGTCATCTGTTTGGAATATCAGAGTATTCACACCAAAAGAAAGCTGTCCTTCCTCACTTGTATTTCCTTTTGGTTTTCCACCATGGAACTAATTGGATGTTTCTTCTCAGTCTTTGGAGAGAGACAAAATCATCCAGTCCCACCCTCACCCCAGCAGCACCAGCATCACCCCAAACCCTGTCCCCAAGGGCCACATCCAGACTCCTCCTGAACACTCCCACAGACAGTGACTGCACCACCTCCCTGGGCAGCTCATTCCAAGGCCTCACCACTCTGTGAGGGAAAAATTGTTTCCAATCTCCAACCTGCCCCTCCCCTGGTGCAATTTGAGGCCATTTCCTCTCCTCCTTTCCCTTGGGACACGGCAGCAGAGCCCGACCCCCCCTCACTGCCCCTCCTGTCAGGGAGTTGTGGGGAGCAATGAGGTCCCCCCTGAGCCTCCTCTGCTCCAGGCTGAGCCCCCCCAGCTCCCTAGTGGAAAATTGTCTCCCCCTGAGTCCCTCCACCATGGGTCCCCCCTGTATGCAAGCACCTGGTGGAGCAGCTTCCCGCATCTCCTCCCTGGCAGCTCTCTCTGCCCCAGTGCAGCTGGAATTAGCAGGCACAGAGAGCCCAGGAGTTCTCACCAACACCTCGATACCTCCCCAGCAGGGAGCTTGGCACAGCCTGAGCTGTAGGCAATGGGAAGGGGCTGCCCAGGGAGGTTTGGAGTTCGCATCCCTGGAGGTGTCCAAGGAAGGCCTGGACGTGGCACTCAGTGCTCTGGGCTGGGGACAGGGTGGGCATCGGGCACAGGTTGCACTCCATGGTCTTGGAGGTCTTTTCCAACCTCAGTGATCCTGTGATTCTATTAAATAATCTGGCCTGGAGTTTACTGCATTACAGAGACAGCTTTTACATTCTTTCTCCTCTGATCCTCTCTGAGCCCTCTGTGAAAGCACCAAGCCACTTCAGCAATGGCCACTTGGACAAAAGCCTCACCTCCAGTGAGCAGGAACAGCACCCAGGGAGCGGCTGGAGCTGGGCCAGGGCAGGCTCAGGCTGAGATCAGGGAAAGGTTCTTCCCCCAGAGGGTGCTGGGCACTGCCCAGGCTCCCCAGGGAATGGGCACGGCCCCGAGGCTGCCAGAGCTCCAGGAGCGTTTGGGCACCGCTGCCAGGGATGCCCAGGGTGGGATTGTTGGGGGTCTGGGCAGGGCCAGGGCTTGGGCTGGATGATCCTTGTGGGTCCCTTCCAGTTCAGGACATTCTGTGATTCTTCACAGGTTGCCAAGAATCCAAAGTCTCCAGGGCAAGCTCATCCTGTGCTTTTGGATCTGACAAGTTGAGCACTTGACCAGTAAAACTGGATAGGAAGCCAATACTGGGCCCAGCATTAAGTGCCTTGCTAGGCCAGAGATGCCCTGGACAGAATTCCAGCCCCTGTTTGTCCACTGGTCCTGGCTTTCCATAGGAAAAGAGAGCGTAGTTGTTCACTCCTATGGCCACAGGCTGGTTCTCCAGCTCCAAGTCACTTGACCAGAGGCCAACAGTTTCATTTTATTTTAAGTAGAAAGAGAACACAACAGAAGGACTGAAAACAGTGACAGCTTTATGAGGAGGTGGAGAAGAACAAATGCTGGGAGTCTTTTTAATCAAAAGGTCAAAAAGGTCTTTTAAAATTGTCATCTGATGCACGGCATAGTATGGCCCTGAAATGTCACTCTGCCACTCCTGACTAAGCCATTACTTCCCTTAGACTAAATTCCAGGCCAGCTTTATTTGCATTAATGTTCCTGGGATAGCACCACAGAAGATTAAATGTGTTCAGCCTGCCAAAGAGAGGGAGAATTTTGTGAACAACACTGAACACTGTTTCTCCTCAACCAATGAGAAGATAATATAATATATTTCTGCCTCTTACAAACATACCAGTGCACCCAGCTGAAGTTTTTAGCTCCCGTTTTTAATTTTGTCTGGACCCAATAACACCAGCAGACTCAAACTGGACTGAGAGGATGAGCAGGGTGAGTGAGGAATTGATTGATTAATTCACTGATTCCACTGGGAAGCTTTACCAGACACAAGTCGTACTAATGCTAAACGTAAAAGCAAACAATCAAGGTAATTGCAGGAGAAAGAAGGTGAAAGCCAGCGAGTCAGGCAATTTGTTAAAGTGATCACAGAAGAAAAGCAAGAGGTTTCCCATTTAGCCACAGCATCCCTGCAGTAGGAGTTTGTACTTCATTTCCACGTGAATGGCACTGAGGTCAGATTTCCTGCTCGGGTCGGCGCTGCAATCAGTTGTAACTGATGGACATTTATCACATCAGCTGTTATTCATGGCCTGCCAGATGTTGCTCTGTGTAAGAAGACAGAGAAAATAAACACGTTAGCAGGGGGCAGGTGTCGTGTCCTGGGGGCAGGTGTGTGGCAGGTCAGGCCATCAGCTCCTTGTGTGGATCAACCCCAAATTTAAGATTAACTTAAACACGGTTGCAGCCTCTTTGGTACCCACACAAATAACACCCAGCGTGGGTTGTTACACGTTTCCTGTCTCTTTATCTGTGGTGTCCTGGGGTGCATCGGGAAGAGCATTCCCAGCAGGTCAGGGGTGATCCTGCCCCTGTGCCCAGCCCTGGGGGCACCTCTGGGGTGCCGTGTCCAGCTCTGGCTCCTCAGCACAGCAGGGCCAGGGAGCTCCTGGAGCGGGGCCGGCGGAGGCTGCGGGGCTGAGGAAGGGCCTGGAGCATCTCCGTGCCCAGGAAAGGCTGAGGGAGCTGGGGCTGCTCAGCCTCGAGAGGAGCCCCAGCTGAGAGGGGCCCTCGGCCCTGGGTGTCCCTGGCTGCAGGGAGGGCTCCGAGCAGGGCCCGGGCTCTGCTCCGGGGCCCAGCAGTGGCACCAGAGGGACGGGCAGGGGCTGAGCCCGGCAATTCCCCTGCACAGGAGGCACAACTTCTGCCCTGGGCAGGGGCTGAGCCCGGCAATTCCCCTGCACAGGAGGCACAACTTCTGCCCTGGGCAGGGCCCAGCCCTGAGCAGAGACCAGAGAGGCTGTGGAGTCTCCTCCCTGGGGATATTCCAGACCCTTCTGGACCCATTCCTGTGCCCTGTGCTCTGGGATGGCCCTGCTGGAGCAGGGAGGTGGCACCAGTGACCCACTGAGGTCCCTTCCAGCCTGACCCATCCTGTGACTCTGAAGGTCTATAAATTACTCTCTCTTTTAGAGGTGATGTTTGAGACCCTGGAAGGCCTAGGTGCCCATGCAGCAGGAATTCTCTTTGCTCCCAATCCCAAACTTATCAAACCTCAGAGAATCTTGTTGGGGACGCTCTGCTGAAGATCTCTTTAGAGTCCCTGTACATATACAAGAATGAGAAATGTGAGGAGCCCAATATCTCTCATTACATAACAATCCACAGAAAGTTCTCAGGCTGTTATCTTTTTTATTCCAACACTAGCAGAGGTGCAAAGAGAGTGAAAAAACCTCTCTATCCAGGCCGCCTTCCCAGTGCTGTGAATGTGAGCAGGTAAATCCTACTGGCTCCCTCCAACCCTCTCCACTGACGGAGGCTGTGATTATATAACACAGTGGTTTCTCCACTTCACTTTGGTGCTGCTGATCATCTCAGCTTCCAGCACAAATCCTGATTTACAAACTCACTGCCTTCTTGGGCTCCAGAGGAAAACAGCAGGTCCGGGGCTGTGTCCAGCAGCCAGAGGGAAATGTTTGTTCTGCTGCTGCTCCCTGTTGCCGGCTCGAGGAAGCATCAGATAAAAACGTCCCTGATGCAGCTCCATGTACAGTACAAAATACCAGTCTCACAAGCTGGAGGAGGAGTAACAGCCCCAAAATAAAGGGTTTAGTCACCATTTCAGAGCTCAGTATGCAATGGAAAAAAAATTGTGTTTGTATACAGTAAAAAAAAAAAAAAGAAAGAAAAAAGAGAGGATTCTGTGCATCTCCCCCACTCCTCCTGAATGCACATTCCTTGTTTCGTGTTCCACACACCTCAGGTCCTCACTATTCATTTCACACATGACTCCCACATCTTCTGTGCAGATGGAAATAAATATCCATTTGTTAACACAAAGGAGATCCATTTTGGGATTACACGGAGGTGTGAAAGTCAGAAACAAGGTCGAAAACTTCATCCAGGCCTTTTGAAAATCGTAGTAATGATCACAGAATCACAGAATCATCAAGAGCCCTTCAGGATCACCCAGTGCCACCCCAGCAGCACCAGCATCACCCCAAACCCTGTCCCCAAGGGCCACATCCAGACTCCTCCTGAACACTCCCACAGACAGTGACTGCACCACCTCCCTGGGCAGCTCATTCCAAGGCCTCACCACTCTGTGAGAGAAAATTTTTTTTATAATCTCCAATCTGACTCTCCCCTGGTGCAATTTGAGGCCATTTCCTCTCATCCTCTCTCTTGGGACACAGCAGAAGAGAGCAACTCCCCTCACTCCAACTTCCCAAAGTGACAATCCAGTATAAACCGGAAGATTTCCCACTTTTCTCCACGCAGGCTGTGCCCAGGTAACTCTCAGCCACACTGACCCTTCCACTATTGATATTGCAAAGGACTTATTTTCTAAAGTTTCTCCTTTAGCGTGACTCCAGATGTGCCTGAAAGTTACGCTGTGACAGAAACTATGAGGAAATTTAACAGAAAATCGTTTGTTTACTGAACATAATATTCTATCTTAAAATCCGTATATTTTCGTCGAACTAGGTAAATTTTTCAACTAAACAGCACCTTTTCTAAGGAGGAAAATATAGACATTATATACTGAAGTAGTGTTATACTGGTGGGTTAGATTAATAAAGAAATTCAGGTGATATTCTCGAGAGAGTCAGTGAGAGTAAAGACCCTTCCTTACCCCTCCTTCACCCTTCCTCACTCCCATCAAGTATAAAGGACAGCCCAAGTTCAGTTCCTCTCTTTGCTTTACGCCAAGGGTAAATCCAAGATTTCTCACTCCAAGTCTGCCTTGTATAAGAAGGGGAGCATGTTTTATACCCGGCCTTCTCTCCTCCCTTCGTCATTTTTTCTGAACACTGGGTTATAAACCCCAACAGTTATTATTTATAGGCAGTAGAATTTGTTGGATCTTACTTTTAATTGGCAGATATCCCAAAAAAAAATTCCCATCTGCATCCATCTGAGGACATTTTCCATTTCTCCGCTCAAGCACTGATCTGAAAGCCAGTTGTTTACAAAACCATGGTGTGAGGCAAATTAGGATGTCTGAAAAGAACTGATCAGAATGCTCTGAGAGAACTGCTTGGAAATTTTGATTTTTGCCAATAAGTTCTTTGTGTCCATCTTGTTCATTGCTGGCTAATTACCACCTTTGCAGACAATCTACATGGTTAGATCTCCTTGGAAACTAGCAGGGCTAGGAAAAAAATAAATGTAAGACTCTATATTTGAACTCAGAAATTGTTTTTTTAGCACTGAATTAGGGCCAAATCATCTCTGATGTCAACTGATCACAGTATTTACATGAACAACATTCTCTCAGAAGAGAGGCAAAATATCTTTCTGAGCACCTGTTCACTTCTTATGGACCCCCTGTGAGCCTCAGAGAACGTGTCCATGGCTTCAAAAAGAGAAATGTGTGTGTTGGACAGCTGGGAAAATATTAAAAAAATATAAAAAGTGCTCTACCATGCCATGACAGAGGGAACACGTGAGCCTGGGGATCCATTTCCCACTTATTCCTGTGTAACCTGGCATTAGAGCCCCTGGAGGGTCTAACCCTGTCTATTCAAAGACCTTTTCTCTGCTTTAAGCCAAATGAGGGAAGGGTTAGATGGGATCTTGGGCAGGAATTGTGCCCTGGGAGGGTGGGCAGGCCCTGGCACAGGGTCCCCAGAGCAGCTGTGGCTGCCCCTGGATCCCTGGCAGTGCCCAAGGCCAGGTTGGACACTGGGGCTTGGAGCAGCCTGGGACAGTGGAAGGTGTCCCTGCCCATGGCAGGGGTGGCACTGGATGATATTTAAGGTCCCTTCCAACTCAGGACATTCTATGATTCAGTGGGTTTGCCCAATTTCCAGATTCCCTGATATTATCCAAATCCACAGCCTCCCAGGGACAACAAGCTTCGGAAGCCACGACCTGCTGTTAAAGCAAAACTTAGTTGTTTTAGAACCAAATTCGTTGTGTGAGATCCATGGGATTTTCCATTCTCCACACGTGTCAACCTTTTTGGCCTGCACCCTCTTTAGGCTGAATATTCCAGGCTTTACTGAACATCTGTTTGATGGCCTGTTCCAGTAGACCAGGTTGCTCCAAGCCACGTCCAACCTGGCCTGGAAAACTTCATCCTGGACAAAGAGGAGGAAGTTACAGCTCGAAGATAAGAGGCTGTTTTGCCACCAGATTTAAAAGGAATTAAACAGAAATACTCTGGATAACACCACAAAAAACTCTCTCACCCTATGAACAAACTCAGACAAGGCTGGATCCTGCAAATTCTTTCCTGTCACCCCTCAAACACAAATACAGTCCCTTCTGTCTGTTGCTGTAGGGCGTCCTTCCTTCCTCCTTCCTTCTTCCTCCTTTGTTCCTCCTTCCTCTTTCCTTCCT
>VZTD01003874.1:161739-229158 GCA_013397725.1 Rhagologus leucostigma
CCTTCCTCCTTCCTTCTTCTTCCTTCCTCCTTCCTTCTTCTTCCTTCCCCCTTCCTTCTTCTTCCTTCCCCCTTCCTCACCAGCTGCTTCTCTGCACTTTCTACTTCTCCCTGCTAAAACACACACATGACGGTCCCAAATATTTCACTCTGCCCACCATTCCCCCACATCTTGGACATTCTAGCATCTTCATTTCTTTCCCACATATCCACATCCTCTGATGCTTCAATGCACACCGGGGTGGCACAACCAGACCTCCAGGGAAGGCCCTTTAAAGCTTCTGCCGTGTCATTAAAAATGAATCCAGGTGCATTTCTACCATGGAACATGCCCTGATCTAGAAGACCTCACTTGCAGCTTGTCCATATTGAGAAAGTCTGGGTGTCTACAAAGCCATCAGTCCCACCTTCACACCGGTCAGGTGGGGTCTCGTGGTGTTTGGGCACCAGGGAGGGCAGAAAAAGCTCCATCAGTCCCTTCAGGTTGAACATGAGGAGGAATTTCTTCCTGGAAAGGGAGGTCAGGCCTTGGAAGGAGCTGCCCAGGGAGGTTTGGAGTCCCCATCCCTGGAGGTGTCCAAGGAAGGCCTGGACGTGGCACTCAGTGCTCTGGGCTGGGTGACAAGGTGGGCATCGGGCACAGCTTGGACTCAATGATCCTGGAGGTTTTTTCCAACCCAAATGATTCTGAGATTCCATGATCATTCCTAGAAAAGCATTTCCCTTGTGCCACTGGCCTCCACCTCACGGATGGGCCTTTGAGTTTTCTTAAACTGTCTAGTGAGTAATCTTTAAAAAGAAGAAAACCAGAAACCTTCCCAACACACAGCCTAATTTGTTTGCAAATGTTCAAGCCTTATTTCATGCATTGAAAGCTGCTCTGAAGCAGCCAGTGTCTATTTTTACCACCTCAGTTCTCCATTTAATTTTGGGTTTGGATGCACGAGAAGCGTGTTCTCGTTACCAGTCTATTCATTTATCAAAAGCTCCCCTCCGTGGGCTCAATGCTTTTGTTTACTGTTTTCTCTTTAAAAGGTCAGCTCCTTTATCAAATGTTTCTTTAAATGAGTCTATACCTGTCTAAAAAAGACATGAAATTCACATTTCAGTGCAGCACATTCCTTGTCTCACGTAGCAGCTCTAACAAGACCAATCTGTATTTCTGCTGTCCATGGCCACGTCCCTGAAAGGCAGCTCACTCATTTCACTTTCCCTACACATCTCAGGAGACATGGAAAAAGCAGAAACACCCCTTTTTCTCTCAAGATATCTGAAGGCTACGAAAGCTTTGAATTATTTGTGCTCCTGCTGAGCTTTGCCAGCTCCAGTAAGGATAGATGGGCTTTTTGAGCTGAATGTACCATCGAAAATCTCAATTATTTAAAAGAAATAACACCAGTGTAGCCTGTTCTGGTGAGATCCATCCATAGAAATAAAACATAATTCCACAATGTCACTTCATTTTTATGTTAAACTCTGCATTCAACCACCCAGAATCAAAGGCCATCAAGGCTCCCTCAGATATTTACAAGAAATTGGATTTTGCGGTCTGGGATAACGGGAGAGTCCAGCACTGCCAAGTCTTTCTACTTTTTCCAAAAGGTTCCAGTTAGCCCTCAAAGGACCTTATTTTTAGAGAGGAAACTGGTGACTTGTGCATGGAAAAATCCTGGGGAATGATGGATTATTTTTAGCCAGATTAGAAAAACCTACAGGAAAAATCAAGGGCAATCAAAAAGTCTTTTATACTTTTTAGCAAAGTAAGGAAAACAAGCAGAAAACCCCTACTTCACCCAAAATAGGGATTACAGAGTTTTTCATATAATCCCTCCATTTCGAGTTTATTTAATCCTTCTGAACAATTTTGTTTCCTAAAGTTGGGTAAAATATTACTGTGAAAAAGAAGTGCAAATCTGAATTATGAAACTGTTGTTAAAAGTACCAAAACGTCAGCATTTCACAGCCAAAATAAAACCTTTTTGAAAGTCTGAAATTAAATGCATTTTCCCTTATAAAATATTTTGGAAGATGCTGTTGGTCAAATCAAATCCAATTTGCAAAAAATATTTCCGTGCTTCTAATTCTTTTTTTTTTTCGCTACTTATATCCCTATAGAAAAGGATAATGGCAATTATAGCAATTATAGCAATTTCACAGCAACTCCTTTGAGATTTTTTCAAACAAATTTATAGACCTATTTACTTTATTATGTAGCTTAAGTGAACTAGCACAGTAAATGGCAATTTAGACACCACTGAATTGCTTATTTCAAGACAAAATGTTGCTATTTGTTAACATAGAAAGATTTTTTTTTTTGTGGCTTTAACTTATATTTCTGCTCTTGTTGGGTCTGACATTGTCGTTGCCTGAATACATCTTTGAACAACTTCTTGGGTATAAAATGGGTATAAAATCCTGTGGAGCTGATGCTCGTTGGAGAAAAAAATATGAGGTTTTTCATTCAGATTAAACTAAAGTAAGCAAAAATCTGGATTGAAAACAAATATATGTTTACTCAACCTTTTGCTTAAAAATAAAGAGCACGAGTTGAGTCAGTTTTATTTTCTTGCACTCCAGTTGTTTTGTGGACAAACCCACAAAGTCTGACCTAAACTAAGCTGTTGTTGAAGGTGGAAGTCCCTGTGTGGAAAATGAGAATCAGGCAGATGCAGCCTGGAAAATCCAAGCACACAAAGCAGGAGCAGGGGTTTCTCCTTTTGAAGAGACTTCTCGGGGACATGGAGTGGAATAGCGAGTTGAAAAAATATTTGGCTGGAGCTTTGGGAGCAGCATGGAAAAGAAACATTTCTTGTAGCTCGCTCTTATAGAGACGGATTTCTTGGCGTCCAGTGGTGTGGTTAACTCAGCCTGTTTTCATCACATTGCTAGGAATTCAGTCTTTCTGAGGGCCCCAAAATCTCACTGAAGATCTGAAAGAGATCTAAAAGCCTAAATACCAAACACAGTTTCAAAAGTGATTCACAGGAGGCCAGACAGGGTGATGGATAAGGCTCATTTCCTTAGGAAACATTGCTCAAGTACCATTCTGAACTTACCATTTCCAGGTTATCAAAACACCACAGCCTGAAACAAAACATTGACCCAGCTGAAATTATGGAGGTTTTAAAGAATTTCTTTTTTCTAAATGTCACTTCCAGCCTGATTTCTCAGTTCTTTTCTTCTCTGCAGTCTATAAACTGCACGAAAGGGGAAATCATCAGCAAGAAACCAGATCTTTGTATTTCACTGTGGCATTTTTGGCAGGAAGAAGGGATGAAGGCAGTGATGGCGTAATTATTTAGCTTAAAGAAAGCAGCCAAAATCCCAGTATCACCCGCAAAAATGGAGAAGGAGAAGCATGGAAAGAACACGAGAGCTGTTGAGAAAAACTAATTGTAAGAGGGGTAATTGCCTGGCCCCTGAGATATTATTTGAGGCAACATTTGGGTGCCAGAGTTTGGTTTTGTATCTTAGGCCACCTCAACCAACAGAAAACTGTGAACATCCACCAAATCACCACCACAAGGGACAGTAGCAGCCACAGAAATGTTGTTTTCCCAGCACTTATGTGAAACATTTCAGTATTTTTTCCTCTCCAGTGTGTAAAAACGTTACTTTAAAATCCTACCTGATTTTTGTAGAGGGGCATCCTGCTCACCTGAAATAGAAGCAAAAGCCATCAAAATCCTCCCCTGACTGCAAGGAAATTGTCAAGAAAGAAATCTCCATTACGAGATTAAAGAAATAATTATAATTTCTGCCTGTTTCACTTTTTCCTTCTCCTTTCCAACTCCTTCTTTAGCTTTGTGCAACAGTAATAGCAGCAAGAAAACCAATATGCTTGGGCAATGTCTGTGACCTGGGGGCAGCCAGTTTGGATGGAAACTGAGTGAGGATAAGAAAATCATTTCAGGAGGGAAGTTTCTGACGTTTTTTCATTCTTCTTTCAAGAATTGGAGGGCAGGAGGAATCACATATCTGTGCTCCAAAGTCGTTCTGTTCCCTATAGTCTGTATTTTTTGAAAAAAAAAAAAACAAACAAAAGAAAGCAATTGACAGTTCTTCATCGCTCAAACACCTCATCTTTACCAGTGGGATTTGAGCTATTTTCCCCAAATTTTGCTGCCCAAGGAAGCTGCAAAATCAGTGTCAAAGTACAGTCAGGAGTGTGTGAATATTTGCTTTGCCTCGTAGCAAACCCACACCCGACCCAGGGCGCCAGCGCCGGGGCTTTCCCCAGCCAGCGACCACCCTGACTTAGGGAAAGGTTATTCAGTGCAAACGATGTTTTGCAGAGCAAAAGTGAACACTCTCAAAGTCATCTTGGATCCTCCGGCCTCAAATTGATCAGATCCAAGGTCTTCACCAACATATAAAGTCCTCTGCCCCTTTTGGTAGGAAAGTGCTAGAAGCTCTTGGCCTTGGTCTGCAGCCTTAGACCATTGCGTCAGTTATTGGTTTCACTCGACTGCCTCAGCATCTTGATTGAATCAAGTCCTTCCTTTCTGACCAAAAATATTCCTCTCCATCATTCCTCTGCCTTACATTTATGAGAGTTCATTGATCAAAGCAAAGAAGCTGTCAGAGTGTGTTGGTGCAGCAGTCAAGGTGGTTCCAGCACCTGCCCAAGGAGCTCTATGAATATTCAGGCACGACGCTGCCTCAAGGTTGTTCAGCAATGCAGGAAGATATTGAATTTGGTTATGCCAAGGACAAAGATTCAAGTGAAAACACCCTGACTTCAGAGAGGGGAGGGAAAAAAGGACAGGAACTGAGTTGGGATAGAAAACAGCAAGGAGAAAGGGGCTGGCTTTTCCTGCCAACATGAAAGTCGGTGACAACTCTTCTGAGAGAGTGCATTTCTCTCCTCTCTGGTGACCTAACTGGACAGACAGACTTTGACAAGCTGCCTGCCTTGATTTCCAAACTTTTCCCGTGCTGGAACATGCACCCACCAGCCCCACCAGCAATGACTCCATCTCCAGCGTTAAATAAAACCAGAATTGTTCTGCAGCCTTGAGACGGAGCAGTACAGGATGCCCCATGCCCTGCTGCAGAGCACCTGGCCCTGAGTCTTGTGGGGACTTTCTCTTGGGTTTAAGGCACAATTAGTTTATTGACAGTGACTTTTTTCCTCTTCAGATGCTCTGGAACGAGGTGAGGTCTGTGTTGCAGACCAGGGTTATGCGTTGCTTTAAGCAGGGGTGGGATGAGAGCCTGGGGAGGTGTCTGAGGGAGCAAAGGTGGAACTGTGTTGGCAGATAAGAGTGAAAAAAGCCAAATCTGATTCAGTCTCGTCCATGCTGTTGAATGGGAGCACATCCTGTCTCCCAAACCATTCCCAGGTATTTTCTCAGAGCACTAATTGGGCCAAAGCCAAAACAATCAGTTTGCTAAATTAGCAGTGCAATAGCCACTGGGCAGGGCAGCCAAACTCCTATTTACATTTCCAGAAACAACCAGGAGAACTCCCCAGATATCAGCGATATCACAAGTGCGGAATTAAATGAGTCAGACTTATCCATATGAAATATTTGGGTCAGAATTATCTACACAAAATAGCTCAGCTGATCAGCTCATTTTTGTTCCCAGAGTTTTCAGTTGGGAAAATTTTAATGGGGAAAAAATCTCGAGAATCTCTTCTCCCAAAAGTTGGGAATACTGTTTTTCCGTGTAATCAGTAAAGAGAATACATGGAGGAATCAGGATTTAACCAGCCCTCAGGTAACTTTGCTGGAAGGATGAGCTCAGATTCAAAAAAGAAGCTGCAGAGAAGATGAAGTCCTACTCTTCTCAGAGGTGTAGAGGGAAAAACAAAGAGCAACGGACACAAGCTGCAGAGAAGGGAATTCTGACAGGATGCAAACAAAACAAAAAAGAAGTCCCCAGTATGAGAGAGAAAGTGCTGGGACAGGACCCAGAGAGGCTGTGGACACTTCCAGCCTCAGCCCAGAGCAGGGTAATCCAGAATCCCAGAATCCCTGAGGTTGGAAAAGACCTCCAAGACCATCAAATCCGAGCTGTGCCAAATCCCCACCTTGTCACCAGCCCAGAGCACTGAGTGCCACGTTCCTTGGACACCTCCAGGGATGGGGACTCCAAACCTCCCTGGGCACTCAGTAGAAGTTGGTTCTGTGTTGAGCAGCCCATTGAAACCTTTTGAGGTTCCTTGCGACCCAGAATATTCACTGATTTAAGCAGGTTTTGAATTAATTTATTTATTATTTCTAGCAGTTAAAGCACATAAACACAGTTTAAAGCTGGTAACGATAAGGTCAATACAGGTCTTTCATGCTTCCTCCTTTTCCTGGCACACCCCACAAGGAAGAAAAGCTTAGTTCTTAGTAAACCTCTCAAGAAACAGTGCAATAGTACAAAAATTTTGGTATCTGGACACGTGATAGCAACCGGCAGAAATAACTGGGGTTGAGTAACTGGAAAAAGAAGTTTCAGGGGTCACATCAGACAAGGCCACGTTGCAGCAAGTCAGGGACACCTCTGACCCAGAGGCATCAGAAATGTGTGGCCAGGGTTTGCAGCTGCTGAGGCCTGTCAGCACCGTGATCCATCAGTGCTCCCTGTTACCCCTCTGGCAGCCCCTGGCACTAGTTTGGCACATGGAAATACCAGAGAAGAGCCCAGCTCTGGTGTTGCCAAGTGGCACAACTCAGGCTGTCTCTGCTGCTGCCCTTGCTCCCCTGCTGGCCGCAGCACTGACAATATTAAGCATTTTGCAAGTGCAAAAAAAGCTTTTTCTCTGCTTTATCACCTTCTCAGATGAAACAGGGCTCTGAGGAGGCGGATTTCTGGAGTGGCTGTGGATAGGACAAGGACGTTATGGAATCATGGAATCATGGAATCACTGAATGGTTTGGGTTGGAGAGGCCTTGAAGAGCATCCAGTTCCATGGGCAGGGAACCTTCCCCTAGACCAGCTCCAAACCCTGTCCAACCTGGCCCTGGACACAGAAATACCTGCTCTGAAGCTCCAGCCCAAGCTTTTCTGGGAGCCAAAGACCTGGTAAAAGACTAATCAGACAGGAAATCTCTCCTCATTCCAGAGATCTGTGTTCAGTGCCAGGCATTTGCAGTAGGGGTGGCTCTGAACAAACACTGACTCCAAGAGCTCAGACTTCAGGTAGCAAACAAATTTCATAACCCAATTTGGGACCCACAGCCTCATGAAAGGCTGAAGATGTTGACAATCAACTGTCTCTGCACACCTTTGCGGGTTCACAACTTGCAGCCTTTTTACATTGCCCCATAGATGTTACCGAGCCAAGGCTGTTTGGCTTCCCCGTGATTCAAATGAAGATAAATTTAGCAAAGCAGATGTAAAAACAGCATTCTGGAGCCTTCAGTGGTAAATTCTGCAATGAAGTTGGTTAGAATCCAAGACAAAAACTACAAGGTCAAATGATTCCCAAAAACGGAGTTGTGTGTTTTTAAATTGTAGTTATCAGCTTCATTTTCCACCCTCCATAATAAAAGGGCCAAGAATCAGGAATGAATGGAAATGTTTGTACTACAGAGACACAAAGTGTTACTCAGACTGATTTCTTGCAGCTGTACAGGCTTAAAAGAAATGAAAATAGTAGAACATTATTTTTATCAAGTTTAGGATTAGAAGGCAGTGCTGAAGCAGGTAATGTGAAAAAACAAGGTATCATCCTTACAGCCTCTTTTCTAATCATAAATATATCTCATTTCATGTCTTTTTTAGTGAAAGCTGCTGCTGAAATAAATCTCAGTCACACGCATGCTCCTTCTGAAATTAGATTTATGATTCCATGGGTGCAAAGAAGTAATTTGGGTGTTGAAGAGATTTGCCAAGTCAGTGTTTATTGAGCACTCCAGCGTTTCAAAGCGAGGCCTAGCAATGCTTCCAGCTCAGTGAATAGACAATCTTGCACTGATTTCAACAGTGCAGGACCAGATCCTAATTCCTTTCTTTTTCAGGAAAAAGGATCTGTGTTCTGTGATAATGGCTGCTTACAGTTGTTAGCTGATCATAAAAGACTCCACTTTTTTCTGTAAACAAGACTCTTTCTCCTCGTATCTGGTGGTGATGATGGCGCCTTGCAGTGTGGATTATCTGGCTGGGCTCATCCCACAGACACATCCCCCTCTATTCCCAGAATTCCTGTGTTCCTGTGCCCTCTGTGCTCATCACAAACGTGATTTTGCAGAGCTCTGAAACAAAAACCAGCCAGAGATGAGGCAAAGCATTCCAAAATCTCTGTTTCCCCTCTCTGACTTCTCCTTCCATGGCCAGCAAGAGGAGAAACAGAACCACCTGGATTTAGGGTGTTGAAGGCTACACGAAATTCCTTGTGCTGTGCAAAGCCCGACAACCTCACGGAGGGAACCCAGAGAGCCACCAGGCACTGCCAAATATTCCACAGATGGATGCAGTGCCACGGGGGTTTGGGAGCACAGCAAACGAGAGGTACAACACTCAAAGACTTCCCAAAAGCCAAGCTTGGACCTTAGAGTGATGCCTGGGGTGGCCACCAGAAAACCAGAGACTAGACAGGAATGAGAGAATAAAGGCAGGTATTTATTTGAAGGCCCTTCAAAGGTCCACTCTGGGCAGGCCAAAGGCGACACCCGAGATGGACCCCGAGTCACGAGTTCTTCACACTTTTATGAGTTTGGTTCATTTGCATATCAGGGTTAATTCTCCAATTAAAACTTCAGTTAATGATGTACTTTCTCCAAGCTTAACCCCCTTCTAAGATTTTGTTTTACACATTTTGTGCCTAGGACAGTCTGGGTGTCCTTGGAGAGCAGGCTTGGAGAGGCTTTGTCTTGTCTAACCAGCATGAGAGAACAGCAGCGAGCAGGCTACAAGAAACTTCAGAGTTACACACGAGGCAGTACAGGATTTGAAAAACATAAAAGTTAAAACCCAAGGCATCAAGAGATGCAAACACCTGTTTCACTTAACAGTGGCCCTCATCCCACCAGGAAAGTGGGGAATGCAGACAGGAGTCACGATGTCTGACCAACACTTTTGTCTGCGTGCAGTAAAGCCCATGAGAGCGATTTGTAGACTGTAAATGATTTTGGAAATCAGGGAATTTTCAATGAATCTGCACACAAGCTGTTCACAACTGTGTTACAAGAGTTAAAATCACTAAATTACAGTGAAACATCCACGGAGCTTTCTGGGTCAGCTTCTGTTTCAGAAAGGTCAGTTTTAATTTGCAGTATTCTGTGTTGAAACTCCTCATTATTTTACTGATCACACTACAACTCTAGTTCAGTGCACAACCAAAATTGGGCAAGCAGGCCCTTTACATTCCTCCTTCTGCTTTGTGTTTGCACAGCACCACAACAAGATCTACCAAAATACACCAAAAATCACATTGTTGATGGAAAAATGATTGCACAAAGGTTATATTGATGCGTTACATTCACAGCCTCAAAGGGAGAGAGCGTGTCCTGCACAGCTGTTTTGTTGTTGACACTGGTTTCGTGTTGTTCTACAGGCTCTAAATAAAAATATGTGCTTGGAAAAATGGGATTGTGCCTTTCCAGTGCTGCTTTGGAGGAGACAAGAACATGGCAGCAACGTTTGCTGCAATTTTGCTGGAAAATAAAATGTTCCTGAGTGCTGGCACACAACCCCCTGCAGGGTGAAATTTCTAGAAAAGACCCTAGCATGGTTTGGACCAGTGCAGAACTGAGTACACACAATTCCTGGCTCCATTTCAGGACACAGATTATTCCTGTTTGGCAGATTGTGTGACACTATCCTGCCTGGAAACCAATTGGAGTTCAATAATCCAAGTGTGGGCTGCACCACTCTTGACCCTCCACACTAAATAATAGGCCTGGGCACGTTTAATTTGCTAATTTGGCCACAGCCAGGACACAAGTGAACTACTCGGGGACTTATTTAGGAGAACTCCTTGTCATTTGCTGGGAAATTAAACAAATCACTGAAATCTCATACGTCTTGTAGGTTTTGCCTAAGAGAGTAACCAAAGCAGATCCTTTGAACAGAACCCCCTAAATTGGCCTAAAGTGGCTCATTACCTGGCTGTTGTGTTCAAACAAACATAATGTTTACTGGGAGAGGAGGAAGAGTTCAGAAACACCTTTTTTTTTGCAGTACGGATTAATTATATGTATATATTTTTGTCAGGAAGAAAAGCAGAGAGAGCAAAAATAGCTCTCAAGTGAGGCTGCTGCTACTCACTCCCCTCTTCCTGGATCCGTGACAGCCATTATGTAACCAAAAGGAAAATTAGATGGAATAAAGAGCAGAAGTTAATTGGGTTGATATCAAGTAAAAATATAATTAGTTGAAGTATTTTGTGGCAAAGGCGCTGACAGTATGTGGCTGTGCCTCAGCCTCAGCGGTGAACAGGGATCCTGCCATGTGTTTAAAACTTGTTCATCAAACATTTCCATGGAAACACACAGATGCAGAATCTTTGGATCCCTTATTTTGGGAATTGCTGCTCCCAAGGTTCACTCTGGAGCGAGAACTCAGTCCGGGAGAGGGTAACAAGCTGTGATTCTGATCTAGAAACCTCTGCATAAAGGAATTCATTCATAGCAGGATTGGGGGAGGGAAAGAAGGAAAGGGCATCTTCCAAAAAAAGAGAAAAAGACGAAAAACTTGACCTTAATTTTTCCTCTCAGAGTCTGAGAGTTGAGAAATGACAGCACTGGGAAGAGCCTGGAGAGTTTATAAATGGCCAGATGCCCCCAGGAAGATTGAAAGGTCTGCAAGAGTGTCAAATAAATGCTGTAAAGAGAGAGACCTTGGTTAAACACTGGGTTTGGTTGTCCGAAGATGCCCCCTTACAAAGCCAGATGAGAAACAGCTCAACTACAACCTGTCCAGGTTAAGAAAAACCCTTCCACGTTGGAAGTGTCACATCCCGATCCCACTTACTGTGACAGCAGCTCCCGGCTCCTACAAAACCTCTGGACACTTGACAAAACGTGGCCCTTCCTTCGTGCTGGGAAAGACAGGTCAGGCTGGTTGCGATGCACAAACCCACGCAAAGCATTTCGAAAGCATCAGTAAGAATTTGCTCTCTGAATAAAAGGTGCTTCGCTGCTCAAAGTACTTCCACAGGAAATAAACTGTGTGCAACGCAGGAGCGGTGTGGCGGGAGGGCAGCCCTGCATGTCCCTTCACGTTCCTCCTGCTGCCAGGAATAAAATCAGCACCTGGGTCCCCTCCCAGGATAATTTCTGGTGAGAGGTGCTCAGACAGGGAGGTTTGGGACATGGTTCCCTTTAACAGCAGGGCCAAAAGTAAGGAATATTTTCAAAACCAACAGGGCTCTTCCACTCGTGGTCTCTGTGTCCATGCCAGGCTCTGACTGGGAGGGGAAAGTGAATTATTCATAATGCCTGGAAGATAATGAACCCCATTGTATCAGCATTAGTAGTTTAGCATAAAGCCTCAAAAGCCAGAGCCTTCATAGGTTGTTCATAATTATTTGAGGATTCTGTTGCTGCAGTGATATGATAACTCCTGTGGACTGGAATTTCCTTAGGCACAACGGAGAGTTGAGCATAAAGTGTGAAGCCTTAACTTCGAATTTTCTGGCTTTGGCTGAAGTCTGCCTCACAAGGGCCCCGCAATGCCTTTTGATTGTGTTTTGTCATGCATTACCCAGCATCAGGGATAATGCAGGCAGGCACACTGTCACTGACTGGGGGAGTTCATTCACAACGGAGGGCCTTGTGACACAGCTCCCAGAGCTGCCACTGCCATCAGCCCCGATAACGCTCTCCTGAGACACGGCAGCAAACCGAAAAGGTGACACAGGATGGGGTGCACAGCCTTAAAACATGGAATTGCTCTCAGATTCTGTACTACTGTAGGGCTTTGAGTCCTTCTTTGAAAGAGGAGCAGGTCAAGAGGCAAGACAATCAGGCTACAATCCTTTTTTCCACCCTGGGTATTTCAGTCACCCCTAAAACTCTACAAGGGTCTGTGATCTTTCTCTACAGGGATGAGCTTTCACATCTTGAAAAAACTACAGGTGCTGTGAGACTCCACACAAGGATCTGCTGCACAGCACACGTTTCTAAGAGTGAAATATGCTTTTAGAGCCACACTGACCCACCAAGAGCAGCCCCTCGTGCAACCCTCTGTAGGGGACTGGTTCAACATCACAGCAGTGCTGCTCTTGAGATGAGATATTGGGCAGGAATCGCTCCCTGGGAGGGTGGGCAGGCCCTGGCACAGGGTGCCCAGAGCAGCTGTGGCTGCCCCTGGATCCCTGGCAGTGCCCAAGGCCAGGTTGGACACTGGGGCTTGGAGCAGCCTGGGGTAGTGGAAGGTGTCCTTGCCCATGGCAGGGAGTGGGACTGGGTAATTTTTAAAGTCCTTTCTGACCCATGCCATTCTGGAATTCTGTATTCAGATTCAAGAATCTGGACAGACCCACCGGAAGACTTTTCCCTTCTCAGTTTGGCAGAAAATGACAGCAGCTAGGCAGAAGTGAAAGAATTAGGAATTCAAGAGCCGATATTCCTGCAGGAAGAAGCCCCAGAAAACAGAGGGATTTCAGTTAAAAACAACAATTACCCCAGACCTCACCGTGTCCTCCATGCAAAACACACTCGATTAAACCACTCTCCTGCTCAGTACACTCTTTTTTTCTCTGGCACACAACCATAATGAAGCTATTTATCTCCAAAGGCTGGGAAACTTATAAAAAAGGCCCAGATCATTAGGGGACAAAGTACACTTGAATTAAAGGCCACAGGCACAGTGAATTCAAATGAAACCTGAAGTACGGTAGGTTTTACGTTGCTGGGAGAAGGACACACAATTCCCTGTCTCATTATCAGCAAGACATTGATTTTCTGTGGAAGTGTGCTTGAATTGCTCTTGATGGATATTACAACTGTCCTTCAACAAGAGGAGGATTGGTTCTTTCTAAAAACTGTTGGCTTTTTAAGAAAAACCAAGAACTCTTTGTACTTATTCCCCACAGCAACACAACTGATGGAAAAAAATAGCTCAACAATAGCTCAATAGTCAACTTTTGTCTCCGTAAGATCTCTTTTGGTGCATAAAAAATTTCATTCATTTAACTGTAAAAGGGGTGAAGGGGGAAGGAATATCTGCTTAAACCTATCCTGCAGAATTTAAATATGGGCGTAGATAGGATGACCTGATAAGAAACGAGAGTTTGGCTTCGTTTTATTTCTGTGTAGCAATGAATGAGGGTGCTTGGCATCATTTGATTTTTGTGTTAGCAAAGAACAAGGACGATCGTTTTATTGATTAACACAGAAAAAGGTTGTGTATTGACTTAGAGAAATACTAAGAGGAATAGTGACTTTTCCTTGTTTGTTTGTTTTCCATGGCAGCCAACGTCCTGGAAGAAGACTCAATGGAGCAGGACATCGAGAGCCCTGTCACTATCCATCAACCAAAGTTGCCCAAACAAGCTAGAGAGGATCTGCCAAAAAACATAAGCAAAGAATGTGCCAAGAGAAAAATCCAGAGGTACGTTCGGAAAGATGGGAAATGCAACGTCCACCACGGGAATGTCAGAGAGACTTACCGGTACTTGACTGACATCTTCACCACCCTGGTGGATCTCAAGTGGAGGTTCAACCTGCTGATCTTTGTCATGGTTTACACGGTGACCTGGCTCTTCTTCGGCATGATCTGGTGGCTCATTGCCTACATGCGAGGGGACATGGATCACATAGGGGACAGCACGTGGACCCCCTGCGTCAGCAACCTCAATGGGTTTGTCTCAGCCTTTTTATTCTCAATCGAGACCGAAACCACCATCGGGTACGGTTACCGGGTCATCACGGACAAGTGTCCCGAGGGAATTATCCTGCTTTTAGTGCAGTCTGTCCTAGGTTCTATCGTCAACGCCTTCATGGTTGGCTGCATGTTTGTGAAAATATCCCAACCCAAGAAGAGGGCAGAAACCTTGGTTTTTTCTACAAACGCAGTCATTTCCATGCGGGATGGAAAGCTGTGTCTGATGTTCCGAGTAGGAGACCTTAGGAATTCACACATTGTAGAGGCATCAATACGAGCCAAGTTGATCAAATCCAAACAGACAAAGGAGGGGGAATTTATACCACTCAACCAGACAGATATCAACGTAGGTTATTACACAGGGGATGATCGTCTCTTTTTGGTTTCACCACTGATCATCAGCCATGAGATTAACCAGCAGAGTCCTTTCTGGGAGATTTCCAAAGCCCAGTTGCCCAAAGAGGAGCTAGAAATTGTTGTAATCCTAGAAGGAATGGTGGAGGCAACAGGTAACATTTCTTATACTTTGTATAAGGTAAATGCTTTAATTTTAGCAAGGAAAATCAGTGGTTTTGCTTCATTTTAAAGGAATCACTTCCACAGTCGTTACATTTGAAAAAGGCGTCCGTTCTCTGGTGAGCTTCAAAATTAAAAGCATGCCCGGTTTAATTGTCTGTTCCATCTTGCCTAACGGAATTAGTGTTGTTTCTGCTCTGTTTGGAAAATGGGATAGCATCTCTCATTTTCTAAATTTTTCACAGCATGTCACCCCGTTATTTGTCATTCTATTGCAGGAGCAGCTCAACCACAGGGACCTTGTGGGATAAAATTGCTTAGGAAAAAGAAAAAAAAAATAAATTCAATGCAAAACTCTGTTTGTGATTAACGTGGAAGCACCACGGTCCTGCTGCTTCCAATCACCCCGGGGTATCTGCAGAACAACTGCCAGCCCTGTGGCATTCCAAGGCTGTTTGGATCCAGTAGGAAGTGATGATGTGCTCGGTTCTCTCTCTTTTTTTTGCCTGCTTGTTTTGCTTGCTTTTTTGTTTTAACTCGTAACATGGGGCTTGTTCCACTTCAGCTCACAAAAGATCTCTGATTTTGTATTTCACTGGGGCCCCCACGGAAGTGCACGGAACACTGGAAGCTGGGATGTATAAACAAGGAATGTTGTGTCACCGGAGTCTTGTTGAGATGCCGGGTGGTTGTTACCTGCAATTATGCAGCAGAACAGCAGAAATCACTCGGTGCAGAGAAAATAGTGCTTGGAATTAGCAGCAAATGCACCACTAAAATAATGTTTCTTTTTTGTATTAAAGCCAGAATTATAGGAGGGTACTTTTATCTGTGTTTTAGAAGCCGGAGGTAGTTTTTTTTCCTCTTAATAACAGCATCAATGCCTGAAATAAGTAAATATAATCAACACAAGGGAACGGTGATTATAAAGTGAAGATTTGATGTGCTTGAGGAGGAGAAAACACTGAGTGTAGAAATATAAGAATGAGATTTGCCATTTCTCCCCACAACTGCAGCAAAACCCAGGAAAGTTTGAGCACGTGGATTCCACAGCTCTGACAGAGGCACAACCTTTCCAGCCTTGACTCATGTTTTGCAACTGGAGCCAGGAAATAAAGAGCAGTCTCTTACTAGAACATGTGTGTGTGTTTCACACATCTATTATGTGGTGTCAGAAGAAAACTGCATTTGTCACCATATAATAAACGTGTGAGACAAAAATGGAGCAGGGAAAAAAAAAAAAA
The DNA here is from genome assembly GCA_013397725.1 of Rhagologus leucostigma. Classification (NCBI taxonomy): domain Eukaryota; kingdom Metazoa; phylum Chordata; class Aves; order Passeriformes; genus Rhagologus; species Rhagologus leucostigma. Next base: position 177,266 of record VZTD01003874.1, read on the forward strand.
AGAAAAAAAAACTGAAAGGAACTTGGCAGGGAATTTGAAGTGGTAAATGCAAGGCTCCCAAATTTTCCAGGAAGTAGGTGGTACTGAAATCAAGATGAAATGTTTAGTGCTCCTGATCTGTGCAGCAGGCACCGAGATTTCAAACATCTGCATCACCTTCGGTTGAGACAATGAGGAAATTGCTGTTTGTTCCCTGAAACCATCCTGAGATCTCAGAATTGCAGCTGAAGGAACTTGACACCCCAGAGGGCGGGGAGGATTTTCAGGTTTGCTGAACACCGTGTTTCCCAGAAAAATGATTGGCAAGTAGTGGAAGAATAAAAAATGTCTCACCAAAACCACCTACAAGATCAAAAGACAGAATATTTCTGCAGTGCAGCAAATGTAGATTTGTTTTCCTAACTCTCAAGACTCTCCATTTGTGACCCCCCCTTCCCTCACCTCATTTTCACCCCTGCACACCCCAGGGCTCTCTGGGGTGTCCTTTGCTGCTCTGGCTTGACCACCTCTCCCACTCAGCCATCACCAGCCTTCCCTGCAGCACAAAACCCCTCAGGCTGCTTGGGCCGGCAAAGTTGAAGATAAAAATCAAATCTGTTGTTATCTCAAACCTTTCCAGTCCTTATCACGAGAGGAACTGAATGCAGTGATTTGAAAACCCACAGAAGATATCCAGTATTAAAGGGTTTCCCCTGCACTGGATGGGTCCATTTCCCATTTTAAACTGTTCTGTTCGGGTAGAGTCTCCTGCTGAGTGAGATATGAGTGGAGGGCATCAAATAATGTCAGAACTACCAGCACAATTTCTAAAACATATTTGTGCAGAAGTAGCTGCTTGTGCTGTCCTTTGACCCCATGCATTGAGTGATTTTTGTGGAGGGTACCATCAGGCCAACCTTCTACCAAAACTAGGAATTTTCACTCTTTTAATTTACAAATATTTACAAGTTGCATCCTGCCAAACACCGAAAGCCGATTTAGGCTGTCATATATTCACATTTCCTTCTTTCACCTGATGCAGAGTGAGAGCAGTAAAGTCCAACCCCCTCATTCCCACCAACAAAGTCATGGAATACAAAATTATTAAAGCTGAAGCCAGGAAGCCGTGATGTCACCTATAGCAGTGCCCTCATTTGGTGTCGTTGCTGATGGATCCAAACCAAGTGAGCTCATCAGATTGTGTCATCCATCAGAAAAGCCACTCCCGAGTGTGAGCAGGGAAAACAATCCTTTATCTATTTTCAGAGCTTCCCCACTCGGATGTACCTTCAGTGAGAAATAAAATGGGAAATGATGAGGGTAAACATTTGCTAATGCTGCTATTAATTATTGGTATCATTCTGTTTAATTTTGACTGGACAGGTAAATACATTTATAATACTTTGCACCTTAAGGGCTCCAAAACCACATCTATCTGTTGTACGAAACACGATTTTTATGGATGGTCATGTGAGCTCTGCATTGTGTGTTAGGACAGGAAATTAAGAGCAATGCATTTCCTTAAATGACATTAAAATAATGAACCAAGCTAAAATTCAGCAGAAAGTTCAAATCAAGGACCCCCTTAATTCCCCGTGAAAGCATTGCTGTAACTTCCTGAGCTGCAAAAAGAAATGGATGTGTCTTTACTAAGGCACATAACAAAATATTATCCCGGGGAGGATCCCCACCCCTTGGTTTTTCCCAGTGTTTCTGCCGTGAAGATCACTTTGAGGGCAGAACCTTCAGCAAGGCATTTTCCAAAAACATGGAGTCAATCTGATTCCTTCATCCAGCATCATCAAACACTCAGAATAAGGCTGGGTTTTTAAAAATATTTGATATGGATCCTTTCAATATGCAGTTTTCTTTCTTTATTTATTTACAACAGCATTCAAAAATATCCCTTTGGATTCAAGGGATAAAACTTTAGCTAAGATTTCTCTCTGTGCTTTTCCTGATGGTGATGCACAGCTCTCAAGTGTCCAAAACCATTGATTTTGGGACAACACAATCACGGTGTAAAGCACGTTAGGCTGCCATGGAACCACTGAGGAGCCTTGAGGAATGGGGGGAAAAAGTCCAACCAAACTTCACTGCATCTGGAGGACACCTCTGGAATTTCCACATTTTGCAGCCCCTGTTTCCCAGAGTTTTAAATTTAAAATCATCTACAGTTAGGAATATTTTATGATAATTGAATCCTAGCCATAGGCTTAAAAATTTTTAAGCCTTTTTCACCTTGTGAAATCTATTTTTAAGGGAAGTCTTATCATCGTAAGCAAAGTAGGTATTTAAAAAAATTAAGCAAGGCTTGCAAATGTATAATTCTGATAAGGAAATAGACCCATAAGAAGAAATGGAAAGCCTTTTAAATTTGGGAGGTGAAGTGGGAAGGTCAGGCATGGTACAATAGCAAGAGAAACTGAGAGAAAGAAACTCAGAGAGAGAGAGAGAGATGCAAAAGAAAAGGAGAAAGAAAAAAAGGTGAGAAAGAGGAAAATTCGGAACAAACCTTGTGAAGTTGTATCTGGCCACTGGGGTGCACCCGGTGACACTCAGGCAATTCCCTCTGCCTAAAAATAAACATTTGAGCATTGAGCAGTCGAGGAAAGGCAATAATCTGCACATTTGTAGCTGTCAAAAAAACAAGCAACAAAGCCGGACGGAGAACTTCAGAGGGATAATCTTACAAATAAACACGGAGCAGGGTGCATTTACAATTCTGACACACGGGCAGCTTTGAGAGCAGCTTCTGCAGATGGTTTTGCAGACACAGAAACAACCACACTTGCCAGCGGTGGAAATTACTTGTGCAAAGCAATAAAATGTTCACGTGGATGGTTATTTATTCAGCAAACGGTGCTATCGACCAGACAAACATTGTATAAAGCTGTTCCCCTCTTCACTACAGCTCCCGTGACTGATTTATCGTGGGTTTGATTTCTCTGGGATGAATTGCCGTATTTACCCCTTATCCTTGCCCAGTCCTAGCAAATATCTCCCTCTGATATGGATTTAAGCAGTTCCAACCCTTCAAAACCTCTCAGCAGACCTTGCTCTCTCTCCAAATAAGCACTGCTGGGGTTAGAGTTTCCCACTTGAATTTTCTACTGCTCTTCAAAGAAGAAATGTTTATCCTCTCCAACTGCTTCTTAAGGGGATGCAGATGAAAGGAAGGAAAGCACCGGGATTTCTCCCACCTGAGTGTTTCTGCCAGACAAAGAGTGAAAGTGGATTTCATTGTGCTCCAGGGTGTGACCAAAGCACCTTGACTGAAATGCAGCTTAAGGAGGGTCAGGAATAAGTGGCTTCTGCTCCAAACTGGAGCACTTTCATTTCAGGAATGATCAGAACACAAGGGCTCTCCAGTCTGCAGTTTCCCTTCCTATTTTAGGAGTTTTAACATCTCCTGGTGCTGGGTGCTAGACTTGGACAAGGTTTAACTTCTCACACATCCCCACTTCCCTGGAGTTGCCAGCAATTCCTTTCACTTCTATCCCATTTTCATTTTACTGATTCTAACAAACCATTTCATTGTTATTTATTCCAACACGGAAAATTAGGGGCAGTAGCAGGAGTGGAGTTCTAAATGCCAGCAGGGAAAGGCATTCCCATCTCATTGGGATGTTTCCTTCAGGAAGATTTCTCTACAGGCGGAAAAGATGAGTTTCATTGCTCGAGAGGACTGTAGGACTTAAAGGAGGTAATTACAATTTCACAATAATCAAAACTATGAGGAATAGCAAGAAATCAGGGAGCAACGTTCTTGGGAAATAAAAAAGAGATGCTGATTATGAGTATTTCAACTAAAATTTTGCTGTATCTCACTTTCAGGGAAAAGGGATTACATATTTGTTTAACAGCTTTGTTCTCTGGGTGCTGCTGTACTTTGCAAAGCTGTAGTGAATGTTTGATAATGGCTTTTTGTCCATCTCTCACACCTTTCTCACCAATTAATTCCTCAGCTCTTCACAACTCCAGCTGCTCCCTCGCCCCTAAATGTTCGAATATAATACTCAGATTCAAGCAGTAACTCATATTAAAAGGTAAGATCCCTAAAAAAACCATGTTTTTAGGGATCACCTAACAGATCTGTGCTGACCACCTATCAGACTTGCANGTGTTTTCAGGGATCACCTAACAGATCAGGTATTATTAAATAATTCTCTGCTGACCACCTATCAGACTTGCACGAGAAGAGCTTCATTTTGCACATCCTGTCTTTGCAACCCTTTCAAAGTCTCTCTGGGCATGGGAAAAGGGCAGGTTCCAGTTCTTTCCACACTCCCACAGATCTACATTGTGAACACTGTTCCTTCCTAAACCAGGGACAAGCAGAGAGAGGTGCCCCAAAATCCTGTCTTTGCTCCTCACCCCTGAGCCTACGCACGTTATTCCTGCAGGGCTCACGATCTCCACGGCCAGAGGAATGACAGGATCCCAAAGTTTGCTTTAACGCTGGCCCTGCTCCTGTTTTCCAAGCAGGAAGGCACAGTGGGAAGCTGGGCTGGCACTGTCTGCACTGACCAGCAGAGTCTTCCTAAAATCCTGTGATTCCAGACTCCAGCACAGCTCCAAGCAACAGTTTCCCAGCAGTTTTAGCCCGGAAAGAAGGCACCGCAGAGGTGTTCCTGCTCAGCCCTTGGGGCTCCAGACCCAGCTCAGACCCCAAGGAATGCCAGGAGGGACCAGTGCCCGTGTCCCTGTGCCCACACAGTCCCTGCCTGGAAAAGCGAAGGGAGGGTTCTCCGCAGAAGGCACCTGAGCCTTATCCAGGTCAGAGGATTCCCCAGGCAGGATTAGCTCACTGAACATGTTCCACCTGCTTTCCAAGTGGAGACGTGATTCCTGAGCCCCTCGGAGACGTGCTGGGGGCCACTGAGGTGCCTTTTCCATGCCAGAGCACTTCCCGAGACATCAGGAACCTGAGCGTGCTCAGCTTCAACTTGAGCACACTCAACTTCTCCCCTTGCTCCGGGAACGGTGTGAAAAAAGGGTCAGCACTGAAATATTTTCCTGGAAAAGGAAATATTTCGCCGCTATCTCTAATTTTAGACTTTCACCTTTGGTCATCTGAGGTTGTCACCTGCCCGGAGACGGCAGCGATGAAATCCCAGGCACGGGTTTGAGTCAGGGCCGTGTCTCACCCCTGGAATTTTGCTGGGATGAACTGATTCTTTCATGTTGATTACCTTGTTCGCTTGGTTTGATCCCCAGATATGAAGTCTATCCGTGTAGCCTGCAGTTCAAAACCCTGGGAAGTATTTTTAGGAAAACTCTGCTCAGTCTCATATTTCTAAAAGATCTTTTCACTTCTGCCCTTGGTGCTTATTGACTCGCAGCTGTATAATATTGTTTCCTCCTGTCTCCCTGAATTGTAATGAAGGATAAACACTCTGCATACACTCCCTGATAACCATAAGGCCTCTCTAGAACTGCAAATATTTACATCAGTTTCTAATGAATGTGAGCAGAAAGATTATTCACCTTCAGCAGGGAGTTTTCACAAAACTGAATAGAGCAGCTATTCAAATTAATTGAAAATGAATTTATTCAAAGCTATTTTTGCAAAGCCAAAAGTGACCTAAAAGGCTGAAGAATGAGCAAAGTTGCGAATTAAACCAGAAATTCAAACTCAGCAGTTGATAGATTGAAAAGAACGAGACTATGGACAGCAGAAACACCACTGGCTACGTAAAGGACATGAAAAAAGACAGAAAATTTATGAGTTTGTATTTTTTGTCCTAGGAAGCAGCTGCCAGCACTAAAAATTCCCATCGTGGCACAGTTCCTGGGATTCCCAAGGCCACTGAAAACAGTCCTCCAGGGGTTTCAGAAAAAACAAATCACAAAGAATGGCAGCGATCTCAGTGGTCTCAATCACTGCACTCCAAGGAAAATCAAACACAAGTTCGGACTCTCTGCCGTGCTCTTGCTCACTCCCTCCCTCTCCTTCATTCCCAGCATTCCCAGGAATGACTTAAGGAAAGTCACGATCCTCTCCAAGATTTCTTTTCTTCCCGATTTTGGCAATTTTCATTAGTTGGGATTTCTGTGAAATGGCATAAACCTTTAGTTTAAGAAAATGGGATTTTAATAAATACAGGATTGTTGAATGTGAGATACCCCATTCTTACAACTTAGAGCAGAGAGAAACCTGATTTAAAGAAACATTCAAAACAAAGCAAAAAGGGAGGAGATCTCCAAAAGCAAATCTCCAGTGGTTATGAGGAACACGTTTGAGATATCTGAGGAATGCCAAAATTTGATTTAGAAAAAAGAATTCAGAGGGAATATTTGGCTGAATTCCATTAACTTCTCAGAAAGGAATAGTAGGAAGGGTAGCACACACTCTGGGGTATTTTGTAGGCTCCTCCCAGGCTTCTCCCAGCAATTTGAATTTACAAAGGGATGAACTGGACAAATAATTTCCGCTGGCAGGTCTGGTCAGGACTTACCTCACACCAGGAGCAAAGTGAGGTCAGAGCAGCCAAAATCTCTTCTTGAGGACACCCCATGGCAGCGGCCAAGCCTAAAAGGGGAGCCAAAACCCCAGGGATTTGTCAGGGAATTCAAAGATGGAATAAACAGATTTGGAAGAGGGTAAAATCAGGATGTCCCTGATACCACAGAAGTGGATAGAAATCCCCTCCAGCCTAAATTAGCCTGTGATTATAAAACTCCAAGCCAGCTCCTCCTTGGTTTTTATAGCTGTGAAGAATTGAATGGCTTTGAAAAATTAATAGCTCAGCTGGGAGCCTTCATTGTTCTCCTCTGTGATCACTGAAGAAATTGTGGTTTATGGGGTTTTTTGCACCTTTCTGCTCCAGTGGAGAGTGAGGGAGGTTGAGATGAGTGTCCAGCATGGACCGGCCATGGATTGGCTGCTCCTCTCTCTGTGGGACAGGCTCCCTGTGACTCTGCCAGCACAAAACCCAGCTACAAACAATCGCTGAATTGTCATTATTACCATTATAGTCATCATCATCATCATCTCAATGTGTGTCTCTCAAGACATTACAGATTTTTTGGGGGAAGCCCTGAGCAACACCGAGGTTGACACCTTCGATTCCACATTTCTGCCTGGTGCAGACCAATGTGAACTGGAGAGAGAGAGAGAGAGGGGCTTCCCCTGAAAGAGAAAAATCCATCTGACTGTGGCAGAGCTGCCAGGCACCACCAGAACAAAACAGATTTATGACTCAGCCACTCCAATTAAATTGTGCTGGCACTTTTTTTAACCAGCCATTAGCTTCTATTTTTTTTCTGTTTTTTTTTTTTCTTTTTGCAACCTTGCATAAGAAGTATTAATTTATTACACTCAGATCTCCAGAGTGGGAAACCCCCCCCCGTCCATTTTCATCGTTTTCCAATTCTTTTTCCATTAATCTCCTTTTCCAGTGGGAAGACAACAAATTAGCCACTTTTTCAGATATTAAGTGCAGCAATGAGTCTCAAACTGCCAATAGGGCTGTGACAGATGCTGTGAAAAAGTGTAGGAGAGTCCAAAGCCAAAGGTTTTGAGGCAGTCAGAGGTTCTTGTCTGGCCAAAAATCTGCTTGAAAGGCAGCAGCCGCAGCTCCACAGCTGTGAAGGGGAGGAGGTTTTGCTTTGCATTTTAAGGAAAATGCTCTGCTCCTGCCATGAATCAAGGGCTAAATCTCCTCTTTGACACGCTCCCCCTCAGGGCTTGATCACAACTAAACCAGGATTTTAAACCCCCTGCTAAATTAGTCAAGATCCAGGGTTTAAGACACAAAACATGAATTTTAACCTTGCTACATCTTCCTTTACCCCCCAAAGGGATATAAAGTACCCTTCAAGCATTCAAAAACCATCAGTAATAGAAATTCCATCCAAAACCACCCCGTATCAACGTGGATCCAAGGTTTAATGTACAACACTGAGCCTGATCCAAAGCCCTCCCAAACCTGTGGAGTAGGACTCAGTCTCTGGTGGCCTCTGAATTAGGACCCTAAAGGACTGAACTGATCTGTGCAGAGCCTGTCAGCTCCTTAATGGTCTCGGAGAAGAAGCAATTAAGGCTCTAATTAAAAGGCAAATGGAAGATTAGAAGCAGTTGAATGTTTGTGATCTAGATAAAGTACCCACACTGGAAGTTTTGGCGTCACCACATCTGAGGTGACTCCGTAGCCGTGAGAGGAAGGGTGGATCCAGGCAGGGCGTCCTTCCCTTGGGAAATCTGTCCTCCAGCCCTGAATTTTCTGTTCTCTGCAGCCACTATTCCTTCTGCAGATGGATGGAACGAGCCATCCCACACGGACAGACCCAACAAACCTGGAATATTTCATTGTACAAACTGTCCATGGCAAACACAGACCGAAAATGCTCAATCCATGGAAAGTCTCCTTCCTCTGTCTCCCTTCCTCGGGTTCTGAGTTCATCCCTCCCACCACACTTTGCATCTGTCATCTGTGGTTTGATGCTTAATCTGTTATAAAGAAAGGAACCAAAAGCCAGAATTCCAGCAGGTACAGCGGGTCCATTACAAATCTGTGCTAATGATTCCATGGGAAAGGTAACAGACCTGGAGCAGGGATCCTTGGAAACACAGATCTCAGGGCTGATCCTCTTTCTGGCAGCCAAGACAGAGATCACGTCTCTCCTAAAACTCCTTTCATTATCCTGTGTAAATATCACACTCAGCAGAACAGAATAACAGGGTAAGGAAAAAAATTAAAATGTTTCCAGGAGTTCCCTGGAATTTTTTGTGCACATTAAGCTCTTTCACTTCTTGCTAGCAGGACCCAGTAGACAGACAATCCTAATATTTCAAAGTAGTCTTCTGAAGAGCCTCTGTTGCTGAAAAGGATCTCTGTTGCTGAAAAGACACCAGTCAAGCTTTACTGATCTCTACAAAGTGACCAAAATCAAATGCACAGAAAGCTTTAAACAACCAGAGCAATTTCCATCCAGCGCCTTCCACCCGAGGCCTGCAGCACAGCCAGGACAGGATGAGTTGAACCCTCGCTCTTCAACCAGTTCTGATTTCCAGCTTCATCCACTGGGACATGGAAACCAGTGTGAGGGGAGCACAAAATGAGCCTGTTCATCTTCTGGGGATGATGCAAATAACCAGGGATGCAACAGCAGCAGCCAAGAGAAGGGTGAAAATTCTCAGCTGATTTGCACTGGGAGTGAAGGGGATTTGTGTGACTGAGGAAATAGGTGGAAGAATTGAAAAAAGAAAGGAGGAGAGAAGGTTTAGATGGGATATTGGGCAGGAATTGTTCCCTGGGAGGATGGGCAGGCCCTGGCACAGGGTGCCCAGAGCAGCTGTGGCTGCCCCTGGATCCCGGGCAGTGCCCAAGGCCAGGCTGGACACTGGGGCTTGGAGCAGCCTGGGACAGTGGAAGGTGTCCCTGCCCATGGCAGGGGGGGCACTGAATGGGCTTTAAGGTCCTTTCCCACCCGAACCGTTCCATGATTCCATGATATTTTATGGATACAATCCATGTCAGGTAACCAGGCCCCTCTCTCCTCCCTCAGCACACCCTCGGTTTCCTCCAGGCACCTGGGAAGATGTGAGAACACCAAAAACTGTGCACTGTCCTTCAGGGATGCAGGTGGGACCCCGTGGAATCCTCAGAACTCCAGGCACCACTGAGGCACCTGGAGGAGTATCCTTCAGCCTCATTTCCCAAAATAAGCCAGCACAGGGATACCACAGGGAGAGCAGTGCTCTTCTGCCAGACACCTTCCAGGTGAAAACAGCACCGTGCAGCACAGGAAGCCTTCTCTCCACTCTTCTACTTATTGCAGGGGCTGGAGAAGATAAAGAAAAATCCATTTTAAAGCAATTTCATAGAGGATGGCCATAACTTACTTAAATGGATAAAATACACAACATACCTGTAGGTTGTTTAAAGAAAAGGAGAAGAAAATAGCACTGAGCAGGAGGAGCAGGTGTAGTGGCACAAAAATGCATGAAATTGGTGCTGTGAGAGCCCAGAAAATGCAGGTCGCGCCATTAATCCACGCTGGCATTTATAAAATGTGTTATAAAGTCTTTATCATGAGACCCCGTGGCATCACACTGCAAGGAAATGATGAAACCATGCTGATATAAGGAGGATATTCCAAGCAGGAGGTGGCATTAGGCAGCAACTGTGTTTTCCATAGATGCCGTGTAATTACAGTCAGCTCAGGCTGGGAAATCTTGTAAAAATTATTATTTGTGCTGGGGTAGTTCTCTTCTGTTCTCCAGGCTGTAAAATCTTGCTTTTTTCATCATTGTGAGCCTGAAGGCCTGGTGTTAAAGAGACCCTGGGAACAGTCGGGATCTGTCAAGGAAGAGACGTAATTTTCTCAGTAAGTTTTGAGCCACAGATTGCTGGAAAACTCTGAGTTCATAAGACTGCAATAAACACCAGGAAAGTGCTTGGGCTCAGGGCACTCAAACACATGTGGGCACTCAAATGCCAGGCAAAATGAGTAACAGGGTCCTCTAACTCTTTTTGTGGGAAGAAAGGTTGGAGAAGAGAGGAGGGATTGATATAAATCAAAATTCACTTGCTCGCACAGAGCATCTTGTGGTTGTCATTTGGGTTATATTTAAGGTCAATCAGTTCCTCCAGGGCAGACTCAGAGACCAATAATTGTGCTGAGAAAGGAAGTATCTGCTCTCTATAAAGCATTTCGAGCACAGATTATGGTTTATCTCCTTTTCCTACCAGACCGAAAGTTGTACAAGTCTGTCAAGGGGGAGAAAAGGAAATTTGCTGGTGGAGAAGGGGTTTTTTTTACAGCACAAAACCATCTCAGTGGTAAAACACAGCCTTTTGGAAGGCCTTGCTGCTACCCAGAGGGCACTTTTTTGTCTCAAGATGCCAAGATCCTGAGTTGGAGCAGTCTTCAGGGCATGTGAGAGCACTTGAGTTCACTAAATCAGCAGAAAGATTTGTTGCTTTGAGTCAAGTCTGACCATGTCATCACCAGGGATTTTGCGTAATCACTACGCCGAGATTTTACATCCAGACCAAAAGATACCACGCCAAATCTATCTCAGATATTCTGTTTATTAGGGGTTGGTGCAGGTTTTCTACTTCCTCCCCTCTGTCTCATGTCAGAACAACAGAATGCAGGACCATCTGATTAGGGAAAAAAAAGATACCATGTGAGAAGTACATCAAGTTCTGAATTTGAACGCCCAAATTTTGCACGACGCACTTTGCTTCTGCACTGGAATAAGATTCTGAGGGGAGGAAACGCTCAGATCCAAGTCTTTTGACCTCATTTGGCTTTGGGCTGATCCCACAGACAGAAAGCAGGGACAAGCCCAGCACAGGTGCCACACTCCGAAAAGCAGGATGGGCAGGAAAGAGAGGAGATGTTCCCAAAGGCAGGATGGGCAGCAAAGAGAGCAGAGGAGAGGCTCCCAAAAGCAGGATGGGCAGGAAAGAGAGGAGATGTCCCCAAAAGCAGAATGGGCAGGAAAGAAAGGAGAGGAGAGGCTCCCAAAAGCAGGATGGGCAGGAAAGAGAGGAGATGTCCCCAAAAAGCAGGATGGGCAGGAAAGAGGGGAGCAGAAGGGCTGCAGATTCAGAGGTGGGACCTGCTTCAAACAAGAATAGAACCTGTCAGCATCAACCCAGCCTTGCTGCCTTTGCCCTCCGGCTGCTCCAGCTGCTGCACCAGAGCTGCCTGTGGGCATGTGCTGAGCGATCCTTGCTGGAGCAGCACCGTCTGCCCCAAAAAAAAGGGAACAGCATCACACAGCTTCGAGATAAAACTCAGAATGGGCCAACAGGCATGGAACATCTTCTGACAGGATCAGAAATGGATCCCTGGCGTGACACAGACACTGGCGTGGCCCGGGTGGACGGAGCAGATCCCTCCCTCCCATCTCACCCTCTGCCTCGTTGTTCCCACACCTGAAAAAGTGAGCACACAGCTCCCCCAGACTTCAGCTGCACAGCTCAGTGAGAACTGAGACTCATTTTTAGGCAATTTGCATGGCTGGGAACAATTACAGCCAAGGCACATCAACAGGGAATCAAGCCCTGCATCTAATGTTGGTAATGCTCTTAATAATAACAACCCCACTTTCCTGGAAGAGAACATTAAACCTGTTCAAAATACAGTATTTTTTTTCCAAATGATAGTATTTCTCCCCTCCTACACCACATCTACCTTAATCATCTGACTCCCACATAGCTGGCTCGACTTCAATGACAGTCTCCTCTACTTGTTTAAAAGTCATGTTATTTCCACTGCCATCAAAAAGGCAGGATTTTCAAGTGAAGTTATTAAAGTTTCCAACACAAGGAACAGTGCGTGGGTGCTGCTGAAGTCGACTCTCAGGAACGAAAAAGAGATTCCTTCACTTCTACCAGAGGATTGAGGCTCCCTTCTCTCTGGGGCCAGGAGACTCCTGTATTCATGGTGATGTTTTGTCTGTCTGCAAAGTGTCTCAGATGTTTTGTCTGTTCCACACTGAGCCCAGGGATCCAAACTTGAATTTCCATCAGAAAAAAAAACTTCCTGCTGCTGGATGAATGGAAAAATACTCGGATATTAACACGTCCAAAGCCTTCTAGCCAGAATACTGAAGGCAACGGGCAACGCACGATCCAAGCTTCCCTCTGGAGGCTCCACGAGGCCATCCCATCTACTTATCTGCCATCCAGAGCCCTGATTTATTGCAGCCAAGAGCAATTAGGTCTAATCCACTGCCTGATTCCCCACCCAGCTGCTAAGCCCCTTGTATTGGACACAGAAGAAGGAAATTTTAATGCTTTAATTGGGGAAAATCCCTTCAGTGCTGACCTACAGCTGTTCACCTCGAGCTCTGTGTCTGTGCTGACAGAGTCATGGGTTTTAATCAACTTTAGTGAGTTTCGACAAGTTTTTGCAGCAGCCCCCCATGTAAGCACCGGCTTTGTCGGGGGACCGTGGTTTATTCATTTTGTGCCACTGATCTGAGCTGAGAGATGAGGAATTAATCTCAAAACAAATCAGTGTTTTGGGAGAGTTTCAGCTCCTTTTCCATACAGCTCTCTCAGCAGCTGTAAGATCACTGCAGGTCTTCGTTTGCTGAATCCACCTCCCTGAATTTTCAGCTCATTAGCTGCCCTCTCACAAGTCCTGTTCAGTCCCTCTGAATTCAGCAGGATCGGGAGCTGGAGGGATGTTCCAGCTGCTGCAGCAGGAAAGGCTTATGGAAACTGCATTATGCAGCACCTACACTTGTAATGAATTAAATCCTCCAGGTTCATTCATTCATTCATTGTTTCAAAACCTGTCAGAGCCCCTTAATCAAATTACAGCCTTCACTCAGCTCAGGATTACACCTGACTTTGTGTCAGTCTGACATTCTGTCATCTTCTGATGAGGAAAGAGAGAAACATAGACAAAAAGGAAAAGGAAAGAAAGTTTTTTTATATCAGAAGTGGTCCGTCCCTTCCCTTCATCAGCAGAATTGCGTGCCAGATGTGATGGGTGGAGGTTTTTTTTAACTTTGATCCATTCTGTTTTGTGTTTGTATTAAAAAGACAAGGTCAAAAATGTCTCTCTGGCACTTCTGATGGAAACCGGTGAGTTTTAGCTGTGATTGGAGTTTATTCCTCAGTCTCTTGCCTCTGTGCAAACAGAAAAGTTCTATTTTGACCACCTTTCCCCAAGATGGAAACAATCCACAGCTTTTTGGGTCTCACGGAATGATCACCTTGAACACAAGCACAGGTTTTAATTCTGTTTCCAGAGATGAAATGGCAGGTGAGGTGTTTGGCATTCAGCATGGATCGGACCCGTGGATTTATGGCCTCTGTTGCCTTGCCCAGGTGGGAGGTGAAGAAGGGCCCAAGGTCAGCCCATTTACCTGAAATACAGGGGAACCATCAGCTGTGCTTGAGACCTGTCCAAAATCTTTAATTCTGGACTAATTCCAACAAAATTCTTCCTTCAATTGAAAAACAGCAGCAATAACCTTGAGCTCTTGCGTGGAAAAGATCCAGCGTGGCTCTGGAGAGCAGACTGCCTGTCTGGAATCTGAAGGGTGGCAGAATTTGGGAAGTTTGACCCATTGCTGTGTGTAACGGTGCCCAGCCCGATTGCCCATTCACTGCTGGTCCTGGCTTAGCTGCCCTGCTCAGGCTGGGTTGCTGGGGGTTTCTATCCTCGCGAGAAGGGTGAACCGAAGAGAGAGCAGCACTTGGGCTCTCCCTGCCCCTCTTCCAGTGTCTCTCCCTGGCTTGGAGTCTGACTTAGAGCAGCAGATTAAAGCTGTCCAGGTAAAGTTGCCGCAGTCGATGCGGCAGCGCCCTGCCAGGTCATCCTCCTCCCCCTCAGACCCCAGAGCAGCTGGTGCCCTGCTCAGCACCGACCACAGCCACGTGCTGACGCCAAAAAAAAAAAGAGGGAATTGTCTCTCTAGTCAGCACAGCTGAGGAAATTGACAACCAGGAATTTATCCCTCGCGGTTTTTCACGCCCCCTTCCAAGCACGCGGTCAAAAGCAGCAGGGACCCACTTTGGGTGGAGGAGTGGTGGTGCTGCCAAGCTTGGACTCTTTCAGTGCTCTTCCAGTCCTGGGAATATTTGTTCCATCAGTAGTTTGTAAAATAGTTTTTGCTCTCAGCCTACAGCCCCAAAGCAGCCGTCACTCAGAGTTAGGGAGGGTGGGGACACCTCTCACCCCACTCCTTCCCCAGAAGGATTTGCTCCAGACTCACCAGGGATTTTGCATGATCACTGCGCTGAGATTTTACATCCAGACCGAAGGTTATCCCACTAAATCTGCCTCAGATATTCTGTTTATTAGGGGTTGGTGCAGGTTTTCTACTTCCTCCCTTCTGTCTCATGTTAGAACAATGGAATTGTTCTAGACCATTTGATTAGAAAAGACAGGACACCAGGTGGGCGGTACTTCAAATTCTGAATTTGAACACCCAAATTTTGCCCAATGAACTTGGCTTCTGGGCTTTTGGATGATCCCTTCTGGCTGGTCCATATTTCCTGGGAGAGGGGAAGAGCTCCAGGAGCAGGAAGAGACCGCTTTAGTGCTGTTTTGCCCCTCTGAAGCAGCACAATGCAGCATTAGCACAGGGAAGGATCTGGTCCATTAACTTTTGAAATGAGCTTATCAAGGGAGGTGGCGGCGCTGGTGGGAAAACAAGACATTCAAAGCTCCTTGCAAATCCAAACTCTCCTCCTTTAGAGCCTCACACCTCATCAGCTGTGCTTGTAGCTCTCTCTCCTACAGATGACAGTGTAAAAAAAGGCTGCAAAGTGGATTTTCTCCTGCGGTTGGCATCTTAATCTCCATCTTTCTCCTGTTAGCAACAAGCTCCGGCATTATCCCAGAGTTTTGCAGTGTCAGGGCTCCGGCTGTGCTCCCTCCTTTGAGAGAATTGTTCACAGCAATTTAGTTCAAGGTACCACACAACAGCAGCAGGCCAGGCTGGTGTGTCTTGAACGTGGCGCTGTATGCGCTGGAAAGTTGTTGTGGGATTGTTGCCACATTATTCCTGAAGTGAATTAAACCTTCTAGAGGTGAACAACACCAGTCATGGCATCCTCGTTATCTTGGGGTGATTTCCTTTGAATGAGTTCTTTCTACTGTCACTCTGACACGTTTGCATTCAGAAACATCCCTGTGGTTAAGCAGCCACACGAAAAGCTGGAGAAATTCCCCAAAGATCCCAGATGGGATCCTGAAGAGTGACCCCAATCCTGTAGAGAGTTTTGCTACCTGCTCTCATCCAGAATTAAGCCACTCCCTTCCAAAAGCCAAGTAATGCAGCAAGAAGATACTTTGGCCTTTTGTGAAGCTTGGGTTGGGTCATCGTCTTGTCAGTGACTTTGGAGCCTTTGGCTGGTTGGAAGCCTGGAGAATGGAATCACTGGTGGGCCCAAACAGCACTGACCACAAGCAGCCTGTTCACAAGGGAATTCCAGTTCAGTGTAGGGGAGCACAGAATGGTTTGGGCTGGAAGGGACCTGAAAGCTCATCCAGTGCCACCCCTGCCACGGGCAGNCCCCAGAGCTTCTCCTCTCCAGGCTGAACAATCCCAGCTCTCGCAGCCTTTCCTCCCAGCAGAGCTGCTCCAGCCCTCTGCTCATCCTGGTGCCTCCTCTGGACTGGCTCAAATAGTTTCTCATTATCAGTCAGGACAGTGAATGATGCATTAATCACCTCCTCTTCCAGTGACAGACACAAACATCCCCACGGACACACAAACAAACTGTCCACATTCCCAAGGGGATTTATCAATTGAAAGCCTTCATACCTGACCAAATTTTGAGGAATGCTCCCTGAAATGCTGGCTATGAAGCCTGTGTCCAATCATGGGAGCAGCTCCTGATTTGCTGGGCTTTCATCCCTGTGCTGGCTTCTCAGAGAATCACAGGGGGTTACATTAATATTCCTGGTGAGACCAGAGCAAACCCTTTGCTCTGTGATTAATAACGTGTTAAGCCACAGTTCCAAATTATTTCAACTTTTCAGTGGTTATGTGAACATTTACAAGACTGATGGCTGGGCCAGACACTGCCAAGAGGCTGAAAGAGCTGTCATTTATTGCAGGGATTTCTTGTAGCCAAACTGTGTAACACTACCCCGCCAAACTGCAGAAAAAGAATTATGAGCTTTGCCACAGCATCTTCCCAAATTAGAAATCGAGTGAAGCTTTCAGCAGTACAAATGTTTTTGTGAGTGGGGAGAGGGAGGAAAGGAGGAAATGCCATTAGACTTCACCAAAAACACAAACCCCAAAGATTTCTGCGCTGTGGTGGCGGCGCAACAGAACTTCACTCGAGGGGTTGGTTGATTTAATCTCGTCGCGGCACGATATTGTGTGGTGATTTTTTGTTCAGTTTCACCATGTGCTCATAATCATGGAATCCCAGAATGGTTTGGCTTGGAAGGGACCTTACAGATCATTTTGTTCCAGCCCCTGCCACAGGCAGGGACACCTTCCACTATCCCAGGTTGCTCACAGCTTCATCCAGCCTGGCCTTGGACACTTCCAGGGATCCAGTGGCAGCCACATAACCTGACCTATTCATGATTTCCCAATTATTTTCTTGTAACAAGTTCTTAACCCTCCCAGTGCCTCTCTGAAGCCTGTTAATTGTCTTCTCTCTGCTGCCATTTAAATTCTCTTCTTCTCCCTTCTTATGACACAAGGAATTTTCCTTCGGTGATAATCAACCGGTCTCATTAAGCATTTGAAGGGGCTGAGGATTTCTAAGGCTCCCACATCAAGGCTTTGCTATTTTAGGCACAGGGGAAGCGCTGCCCTCGGTGCCTCCGTGTGTGTGCACGTGCCACAGCCTCGTGTCACCCCAGCTCCCCCAGGCAAAGCCTCCATTGTTCGGGGAGCAGGAAATTTTCAGTCATGACTAAAAGAAGGAGAGAGCTCCACTGCACAGAGAAGAGGAAAAGGCTGAGGGAGCACAACTGCAGCTCTAAGAAAACACGCTGGTGTTCCGTGACTGCTTCATCTCATCTTCCTTCTGTTCCTGAGACAACCCATCCACTTTTGCCACCCATACCCTGCTCTGCTTAAAGCAAAGGGGAGAAAAGGTCTCAGGAAGGATGCTGAGCTCTGCTGAGACCCCAGTACTGAGCCAAAACTTGCCTTGTGTTGAGATAGCAGGACCTGGAAAAGAAATGTTGTTCCAAAACTTTAGTTCTCCATGAAATCCAAATCAGCGCTCCAGGCCAAAAACTCCTCCTGGTTCCACCAAAGGCCAACAAAACCCCAGCAGCCCCCACATGACTCTCAGGATGTCCAAATCCTCACCACAGCCTTTCTTTGCTGCACACCTTTCATGAGGCCTTGGGCAAAGTTGCCGCTCTGTGCTTCAACTTCCCCACTGGAAAAGGAAAACAGTAACGAATCCCTACTCTGGAGACCTCCAGCTAAAAGGTCATGGGAAATAAGAGCCAGATATTGCTGGTCCTGTTCCTTCTGAGCTTCAATAATTCATTCCCTGCTGGGCTGCTGGATTCTCGTGCAAACTTACAGGCAAAGTACTTTCTGTGCTTGTATTGTTGTGTTTCCGCTGGCCTGCACTTCCAGCAGAACTGGAATAAAACGGAATTGAAAAGCTGATAGGAAACACAAGAAACAAATGATGTGGGTTGTACTGAGTGAGGAGCAGTGAATGCTCTGTGAATGTAGGGCCCAGCCTGTGCCAGCTCTGCCTTTGCTTCCTAGAGCCACGTGGAATGTCAGGATTTAGGTTGGGGTGGGGTTGTTGTATTTCCAGTTAATTTCCAGTGCTCACATTCCTACTGGGAATAAGCGACTGCTGGTTTGTCTCCCTTTTCCCTTCAGAAATGTGTGATTAAGGTGAAACAAGAGTCTTTGTTCTTTGAAACAGCTCTGAGAAGCTGATCTCAGCTTAGCCAGGCAGGAGTTCAGCCTTGCTGGGGTGATTGAGCACTTCCTCACCTCAGGGTCCAGGACGTTCAGCTGTGCTTTGAGGAGAAGCTGAGGTGGCCCCATCGATCTCTCACCTGTCCCAGCAGCACCTCCCAGTTTTAGTTAAAGGGCCTTGAGCACAATATTTGCTTCTTCTTTCTCTCTGGTGAAAAAGAAACCTCTTCTTGGAGTATAAAGGGAAGGCAGTGGCTGAGTGTTTGATTTGGCAGCCAGGGAAAAGTTTTATCGTGGTGGGAGGAGAGAGAATGGCTCAAAACTGGATTCACCATTATCCTGGTGTCTTCTTGAACATCTCCCACACTCACCTCCCTTTTATCAGCCTGCCTTGTGTCCAACCTGCTGTGTGAGTCCTCCCAGGTGTGATGGACACTGCAGGAAGTACCAGAGGGAATGAAACCATCCCTGAGCTCCGCCAGTACCCAAACCTGATCCACTGCCAGCAGGAAGGAGAGAATCATGGAATCCCGGACTGGTTTGGGTTGGAGGAACCTTGAAACTCATCCAGCTCCACCCTTGCCATGGGCAGGGACACCTTCCACTGTCCCAGGCTGCTCCAAGCCCCAGTGTCCAACCTGGCCTTGGGCACTGCCAGGGATCCAGGGGCAGCCACAGCTGCTCTGGGCACCCTGTGCCAGGGCCTCAGCACCCTCATAGGGAACAATTTCTCTCTAATATCCAGTCTAAGCCCACTCTCTGTCAGTGTGAAGCCATTCCCCTTCTCCTGTCACTCTCTGCCTGTCTGAGGGCTCAGCCGCCTTTCAAAGAGACCATGACAAATTTGATTTCTCTTTCCCACCCTGGAGGTTACACACACCTTAGGACACCAGCAGGAGCCCGGGGATGCTGCCCCACAAGCAGACATCTGTTGGGTTGCTTGGGACTTAGCAAGGATCCCACGGAGGTGTAAAACTGTGGAGATCTGAGTCAGGTCCGCAGCGCGGAACAGGGAAATCCCGCTGGAAAATGCTGCTGGTTTGAACTGCTGCTGGCTGAGACTGGAATCAGGAAATCTTAAAATTTCCCATTAAACACTCACATGAAACGTTAGAGACAGATGTTTTCAGCCAGAAGTGCCCGGGTTTAGTTTTTTCCCTGTTCCCTCTGAGCCTGGGAGCCTTGATTTTGGTGAGGACACCAGGAGTGAGGGGTGCCCAGTTTTAGCCGGGCGCTCCTTGTGCAATGTCTGGATCAACGAAGGGTTCCAAACCAGCAGAGGTCTGGCAGCAGCAATAAAAGCTGCAGGAGAGAGGCTGTGGCACTGAGCTTGCCAAGCAGGAGAATGTGGTCCGCAGCTGCTGTCAGAACTGCCCCAAATCCACCTGGGAATCGGAAGGAAACCAAGGAAAGCACCCTCCTGTAGCTCAGACAGAGTTCAGCAAGGCACATCCTTCAAATAATCCGCTCACGACACCCTGCTGATCTCCCACGGCCTCCCTGCCCAGACATTCCGAAAGCAACTTTTGCAATAATCCCTCGACAATATTTTCCAGGCATTGCTGCTTTTTTTTTTCCCCTCCCCTTAGACACAGGCTCGCTTCCAAGGCATCTCTGCTGGGAGAAGAGTGCCACCTCATGACTGATGCTGAGGGTGGCTCGAGCCACAGGAGGGGAGCTGGGACTGTGCAGGACAGGGACAGCTCAAGCCCTGGGCTCCCAGCAGGTTTTCATCCAGCACCACAACACCCTGAGAGCATCAGCCCCCTCCCAAACTCGTGTTTGTGTGCTTTGCCGAACACTAATTAATTAATTACTCAGCAGAGCTGACAATATGGAGGCTTTCACACAGAGTTTTTCCTGCTTTGAAAGCCCCCTGATTTAATTTCAGGCTCTTTTCCATCATCTCAGGCACCTCTCCTCTGGGAATTGTGCAGTTTGGGTGTGAGCGCCCTCACCTCGCTTCTCTTTCCCCACACACTCTTCTCAAGTTCATTATTTTTTCCTTACTAAACCAACAGATATTTCTCAAATTTTTCATCTGAGATAATTTTTGTTAAACTAAGGGGAATTAAAAAGTCCTAATGACTCTTTGTTGCTTCCATAGGTGAGGTGCAGGTGTCAAAGAAACTCAGAATTTCTCTGCTCCATCACCACTTTGGACTGTTTGAGGAAAATCTGACACATTTTGTCACGGATTCATTTGTCTGTGCTCCTCCCAGAAACAATTTGTTTAAATATTATTAGTTTAAATATGAATGAATAGAAAAAAAATAACATTTGCTGGGGTTTTTGCTGTTTTTTGGTCCCCTGTCCCCATATTTTAAATGAATTCAGGCACTGAGGAAAGTGCCAGACTGAAAAGCCCCGAGCCTGAAGTGTGTTGTTCCTATTTTTTCCCAGAATAGAAATAATCAGGAGAGTAGAACTGAAGCTTCCCTAAAATCTCAACTCTGCTGCTCTTCTCCTTTATTGGACCCACTGCTAAATGTGGGCAGTAATTAAAGATCCCAATCAGCTTCTTCCACACCACCTCCAATAAAACCAAAGTCAGTCAAAACCAAGTGAATGTTAATTTTTCTAAAATGGTCACTGATCTACCAGCAGGTGTATTAATAGCCCCTTCTATTGGACAGGATGCCAAAAAGATAAAATATGGATATGAAATTTGACATCACTTGAATATTAAATAGCATTTCAGAAGTGGAAGATTTCGCATCTCATTCCCCCAGGCAGCCACTTTTCTGCTCCCTCCTGCATTTCAAAAAACATGCTGCTCAAGTTGTCAGATAGCCAAATATTATTAACCTGAAAGCATCAACTTAATAAGTCTCATCCCATGAACTGAAAAAAAACCAACTCAGAATAAAAATCAAAACCCACTTGCTGCTCAGTGGGAGGATTTTAACAGCGCAGATGATTTTCTGTGCAGAACTGCAAGAAGGCCTGCAAAAGTTCATCAGAAACCAGAGCTGCAGGGAGCCTGCCATTGGCTGAGTCTTTTGTTACGATCAAGATATCGGTAAACCCTCATTTAAATTTTAATTAAAGACCGTTGTTGTGTCAAAGATGAACTTTGAGCTTAATGCGTTTAACGGTTTCCCTTAAAGGGATTTTTATAAAGGGCTTGATCAATCGTATTAAATAATGACGTGAACAAATGTTTGGTTGCTTAAATTCTCTCCCACTAAAAAAATTAAAGGGGATAAGATCTACTATCCAAGCCCATCATTTAAAATAGCAACAAAACCAGCCCAGATATTCCTCCTCCTCCTCCCAGAGCTTGGGATTTAGGGCTTTCTTCTGCAAACCATGGAGCTCCTCTCCCCCAGTCCTCTTGCTCCTCTTTCAGGTGAAACAGAAGTCAAAAATACCATCTCTGGAAGCGGCATATCTTTAGAAAAGCTGATTTCTTCAAGTTTTCTCTTCTAAAAGCAAGCACCACCCACCCACGAGTGGCTTGTCCCAGCCCACCTAAAAGGACGCAGCGTTACAAAACCCCTCAGGCGACCCCACGGAACTGGGCTGTTGCTTCCCAAAAATCCCAGTGATTTTGGAACCTTTGCTCGTGCTGCGTTCCCAAACATCACTCCTCACCAGCATCTGCCTGGCAGGAACAAGTGCTTTATCCTGAGCTCTCTTTCATCTCCCCCTCTGCTCTCACGGCAACCAGGCTTCAGCCACAAACCTCGAAACAACCCCCAGAATATTTGGTGGGTGATTCACAGATTTTGCTGTCAGAAAGCTCCTGATCTTGTCTTATTTCCTGGATTTTACAGCATGCCAAGCTGCGTGTTCACACTGTTTTGTCTTTAATCCTGGCTTCGCAAACATTTCCACAGGAAAATGTGACATTTTTGTATAAAAAGCTCCGAGTCGGGAAAGTTCAGCACGGAGCAAACCTTGGACGTTCAGCATTTTAAGGAGAGGAACAAAAGCCATCCGAACACGCAGACAGGAATTAGGTGTGGAAGAAGGGGTGGAATGGATCACACTTCTATTTTAATGAACTCTTTATCCCCCAGCCCTGGCAGCACAAGTGTGCAGCAGGTACAGAGTGGCACAGAAAACGCTTCTTTCGCAGCAAGCACCATTCCAAGGAAAGGGGGGTTTCTCCCAGCCGTCCCTTGGCATTGATTCCCATTAGTGGGAATTCAGCAGTGTTTTGGTGCCAGTCCCATGGCACTGGGTGCTGAGTGCCCGTTCCCCAGGAGAGGTGCAGATCTTGAGGGTTCTGTAGAATCAGAGCCAATACAGCAGTCACATTTATTTTTCAAGGGATTGACTCTCCGTGCACATTCCTTGAAGGATTCCATCTTGGAAGAGCTCCCTCACGAAAAAATTTCAATCCTTTTTCAAGGATTTCACAGAATCCCAGAATGGTTTGGGTTGGAACGGACCTGAAAGTTCATCCAGTGCCACCCCTGCCATGGGCAGGGACACCTTCCACTGTCCCAGGCTGCTCCAAGCCCCAGTGTCCAACCTGGCCTTGGGCACTGCCAGGGATCCAGGGGCAGCCACAGCTGCTCTGGGCACCCTGTGCCAGGGCCTGCCCACCCTCCCAGGGAACAATTCCTGCCCAAGATCCCATCCAGCCCTGCCCTCTGGCAGTGGGAAGCCATTCCCTGTGTCCTGTCCCTCCATCCCTTGTGGACAGTCCCTCTCCTCCAGCTCAGTCCCGCCTGCTCCCAGTGAATGGCACCGGCCGCAGCTGCAGCATGGCACAGCTTTGGAATCCCATTTTTTTGCTTGGAAGTCACGATCTGGCAGAGCCTAAAGGATAAANTCTGGGTCAGGAATTTTCTACTCTTCACTTCCTACTTGTATTTTATATGTGCCCAATTCCCATCTCCTGCCTCCCCAGCAAGGAGTGGAGAGAGGAACCTGCTTCTGATCCACCCAGGATCCTCTCAGCTCCATCCAGGTCCACCCAGGATCCTCTCAGCCCCTCACTCTGGTGCCTCAGCTCACACTGCTTAGTGAAAAATCCTGCAGGACCCTTCTCCAGGGAGGCAGCAGCTGGAATCAGAGCCCTTGCTGCCTGTTCCTGGATGATTGTCAAGGAATTGTGGACCGGGATGCCCGTGTGCCATGACAGGGGAGAACATCCCACCTGCAGGATCCAGGAGAAAGCCCTTGGATTAGCAGGAATGTGTTTTTAAAAGGTCAGGACAGGTCTTCTCCATACTCAGCACTTGGGAAAGCGGAGCTGCAGCTTCTTTTAACCCCAATTCCCATAAATCCCCCATGGTGGGCACCCAGAAGGAAAAATAAAGCTCTTGTGGGGTGCTGCTCTGATGTCTGAGGAAGCTCTGGATCTATAAATGTATCCAAACACAGAGCAGGGCACAAATTCCTGGCACTCCACGTTCCAGCTCCTCTGAACTGAGCTCCTCATTCCCAAGGACCAGCTTCTCTCTCTCTGGTCAGGCAGTACTGGATATAAGAAAATCCCCAGATTCCAGCGACAGGAAAATGTAATTATCACCTACTGGGAAAACATCAGCTGGAAAACAACATCAAAATTCAGCCACATCAGGATTTGCTGGGCACGGCCTGAATATGAGGCGAAATGAAGGTTAAATATTGGCTGAATTGTAATTTTATGGTGAAATTGTAATTTTTTTGGTAAAATTGCCATCTCTTTACAAGCGGTTTATTGAGAATGTGTTGGTACCATTTGCTAAAAGTGGCAGCACATTTGAGGTTGGATCAGACAAACTCTCCTGCCTCCCCAGGTACCACTTGTCAGAAAGCAAGAAATTAGACACAAATTACCCGGTATTTAATTCCTGACAGGAGAAACAGTAACCAATTAATCAAACATTTCTAATTCAGCATTTTTCCACTGGAAAATATCATTTCACGGAATTGCAATCTCCTGCTGGGGGAAAAAAATGTGTATTTTAACAGTTTCTGAAAGACTAAAGCACGTCCATTTTTTTCTTATTTAGCTGTTGCAGTACACAATATATCACATTTGAAGAAGTCAGAATGAAACCTGAATGCTTTGACAGATTCAAGTTAGACTTTGTTTAGAATTTAACTTCATATCAACTCCTTCTTTTTTTTTTCTTTTTTTTTCTTTTTTTCTTTTTTTTTTTTTTTTTTTAATGCCTGTTCTTTGTTTTGGCAAGAAATAGAATTCGGAGCGTCAGAAAGTTCAACCGACTTGAAATTACGGCTTCTCATCAGCTCAGTTTCCTTTGCATCTTCATCCCTGTGCAAACGGGAGCTGATAATCTGCGTGTGCTCCTGCAGAGCTGTGATTTTATTACGGGGTGGGGTGGTCAGAGCAGCTGCTCCAGCCCACTCACTCCATGGAAATTTGGATTTTTTGGATTGAGCTGGTCCCTGCTCCCTCCTCAGCTGCCACAGGGACCCCCGAGCAGCATTCGCAGATGGTGTCAGCAAATAAAATCTCAAATATAGTGATCTGCTCCTCAGGCTGATTAAGTAAGGGACGTGAAAATAGAAATATCAAAATACTCAAGTCGTTTGCAAGGAAAAAAAATAAACCAGGCCAGTTTTAACATTAGAAAAGAAAAAAGAAAACAAACAAAACCCAGTGAAAGTTACCTCCTTATATTGTTACAAGAGTAAAAAACATCTGCCCTCACTCCCTTCCTCTCCCACACCATTCATACCCCCACAACACGAGGGTTTCACACCCAGATCCTCGGACGTGCTGAAGCAAAGATACTCAAAATATTTAAAAGGCTGCCAGGCACCTGTGCAGTTTTGACTTCTTTCAGGAGGTTTAGACACTGCTCAGGGTGAGATAAACACCCAATTTCCGGGTGTGCCCTGAACCAAGTCATCAGAACCCTTGGGAATTCCCCTTTGCTGCCTCTGAATGCGAGATTCTATACACATAAAATATAAAATATATACTTGTGGAGTGTTTACTCACATAAACTGAAACTGCCATGGCTTTATTGTCAGGTGTACCCAAATTCTATGATTTTATGCTTCCAGCTTTAAAATACTGCAGTGAATTCAGGCTCCAACACAACTTTTTGCTTCCTTTTTTTTAGCTTGATTAAAGAGGACCAGTTAACTCCCGTGTCATGCTTCTGACACCAACTTGGTGGCACTCTGGAAATTTTATTCCAAATCTCTGTCCTTTTTCACTTTTTTCCCTTTTTTTCTTTTTATTTTTTTTTTTTTTTTGGTGAGGCAATCGTTTTCACACCAGGGAGAACTGTTTAGTACAAATTTGACAGCGAAAAATTCTAGAGGAGGAAGAGAATCTACTGCCAGCACATCTCCTGCTTTTCCATCTCAGCGTGTTCCTGGTGGCACAGCAGGGAAACAGAGCCAGCAAAGCTGGGGAATTTGCCAAAGCCCACGCAGTGTCTGCAGGAAAACTGAGGGATCAAGCAGGGGGTCTCGACTCCAAGCCTTTGGCTTGTTTTTGATAGCCCACGTTGCTTTCTCGTTCTCCCGAACACCCGAAAATAGCAGAGTGACAAATCCTGCACCGAGTACTTCGGGGTGCAGAAGGTCGGCAGGGCAGAGAGCTCGGCTCTGCCTCGCTGGGGATCCTTCCCAGACACGGGAGCAGGGCTTGGGTGCAGACCTGGAATCCACTTGGGTTTCCCGGAGCTATAAACAAGGTGCACGTTCCTCCGGGTCCCTCAGTATTGGTGTCACTGGAGAGGGACTTTTCTGCAGAGGGACTTTTCACCCAGGCCTGGAGGGACAGGACGCAGGGAATGGCTTCCCAGTGCCAGAGGGCAGGGCTGGATGGGATACTGGGGATAAATCCTTCCCTGGGAGGGTGGGGAGGCCCTGGCACAGGGTGCCCAGAGCAGCTGTGGCTGCCCCTGGATCCCTGGCAGTGCCCAAGGCCAGGCTGGACACTGAGGCTTGGTTGTTCCAAGATCTAAGAGAAGACTCCCCACCCATGGCAGGGGTTGGAACAGGAAGATCTTTGACGTCCCTTCCAACCCCAAACCATTCTGGGATTCTTTGATCACAGTGATGGAGTAAAATTCTCCCATCTTCTCCCCAGACAAGGTGCAAACTCAGCTCTAAAGCCACAGGTCAGTGCCTCTCCTGCTTCCCAATTCCCACAGCTCCATCATGAGCACACAGAGGCTGCAGGAATTCATCTCAGAGGGCCAAGAACTTCATGTTTGGTGTTGGTTTTAAAAGGTTCTCGTGATTCAAGTGAACTTTTTGCAAAGTAGATCAAAACCTGCAGTGATACCTCAGCAAAGGCTCTTACGGACACAGAGAGAGTGAAAGGAATTCAGCAGGAGCATCAGAGGCACGAGGAAATCCCAGCTCTCAGATGGAGACCCCAGACCGAATTTCGTCCTCCTGCACACGAGTGAAACCCCACTCACCCCAGAAACGGGGGCACCCCTGTGCTCCACGCACGATTCCCTGCTGAGTCTTACTCCAGGCTGAACTCTGAGGCAGAGTTCCCAGGCAATGATTGAAAACAGGCCGTTCTTGTGGGATAGCCCAAATAATTCAGTGCAGCAGAACATCTGCCTGGGCCTGCCAAGTGCCAGCAGCAAATTGCTGAGCCTCTAAATCGCTGTGACTGTCCCAGAGGAGCAGCCGGTCGTGGGCCGTAATTCTCGGCCCCTCGTTTCATTGAGAACCCCTTTTTTTTTTTTTATCCCAGAAGTGGAATTTGGAAAGAAAAGGTGCTGTTGTAAAAAAGGCCTGTCTTGAGTAAAACAAAAGCTGAATGAGGCTGTCACTGTGTGTAAACTGCAGGGCTGGAAAATCACTCAAATCACTGCATTTCAGCCCAAACATGGATTTGATCCCGTGGTTCTGAAGCAACCTTTCCCCCTGATCTTTTTAAAGTGTTTTATTTTTGATGGCTCCCATCCCAAAGGGAAACACTGCACGGTAAGAGTGCCTGACACAACCTTTCATTGTCTGAGCTACCATGAAATCTTCAGTTAAGTGCACTCTGAGGAGATGCATCAGGTCACTCTGGGTCACCACAGCAAACCCTCGTGGCGCTGTGAGACAGAGCAAAGCAGGAGCCTAAACAGCAGCAGACAGCAGGAACCTCCAAATTTCTGCACGGGGCAACTTCTCAAGAGCAATAAATCCAGAGGTGGCATCGACGTTGTAATGAATTCTCATCAGCCAGAGGTGGGGTTGTAACCTTGTCTGCCCATCAGCAACAGCTGTGAGGAATTTATTCTGTCATTCTCTCAGGGTGTGCGGTGCAAACATTAATTAATTAATATACATTAATAAAACCTTTCCTTCTGCTGCAAGGGAATCTTCTGACAGGACACCCTGAAATAAATAAACAGAGCCCACACTCGCATCCAGGCACAGGAGCCACTGCTCTGGACAGGAACAGTGGAGCCAGAGCAAGGTCCCAGCTTCTCATAGAAGCAAAGACCATTTTTGTTCCCATTTAAAAGCAAAACAATGAAAATTGTTAATAATAATAGATAATAATAAAACAACAAAAAGCCAAGGTAGCTTGGCTGCCTAAAATTAAAAGTCTCCTTCACCCAATCCCCATAACTCAGTTTCACTGACTTGAAAAATCCTAACTTCCATTCTAGCTCTGAAAGTGCTTCATCCAGCTGTGGAAAAGGAATGGGAATTAAATCACTGCTGAATGGGAGACTAAATTAAAAATGGAGATCAACATTTCAGAGGAGGGTTTGTTTTTTACGAGCCGTAAAACATAGTTCAATTAACACAGTTCAATTAATCTTGCTTTCTGCAGAAAATTGTCCCTCCTCTTTCCCACCAGGCAGAGCAATTTTTCCTAACCAAAGCAGCAGGATCACCGAGTTCTCGCTTTCCTTGTAATGAAAACTCCAAATTTCCCACTCACTTCCAAGCTGAATTCCAGCAGTAAAGGGATCAGGAACAGACGAGTCTTAGGAATGCCTCCCTCCTTTGGGGAAACCCATCCAGGGGTCACCGGTCAGATCAGGGAATCAGAGAATCATGAAATCATTTAGGTTGGGAAAGAACTTTCAGATCATCGAGCCCCACCCTCAACCAGCACCGCCCCGATGTTCACCACTAAACACTGTCCTCAGGTGCCACACCCACACGGGTTTTGGGCATTTTCAGGTGTGGTGAATGCAGCACCTCCCTGAGCAGCCCCTGCCAAGGCCTGACCTCCCTTTCCAGGAGGAAACTCCTCCTGGTGTCCAACCCGAGCCTCCCCTGGCCCAGCCTGAGGCCGTTCCCTCTCCTCCTGTCCCTGTTCCCTGCGAGCAGAGCCCGACCCCCCCGGCTGCCCCCTCCTGTCAGGGAGTTGTGCAGAGCCACAAGGTCCCCCCTGAGCCTCCTTTTCTCCAGCCTGAGCCCCTTTCCCAGCTCCCTCAGCCGCTCCTGGGGCTCCAGCCCCTTCCCAGCTCCGTTCCCTGCCCTGGACACGCTCCAGCCCCTCCAGGGCTCTCCTGCAGGACCCAGAACTGGGCACAGCCCTCGAGGGGCCTCTCAGTGCCCGGCACAGAGGGACAATCCCTGCCCTGCTCCTGCTGGACACACAATTCCTGATCCAGGCCAGGTGCCAGGGGCCTCTTGCCCACCTGGGCACCCCTGGGCTCGTGTCCAGCCGCTGTCACCAGCACCCCCAGGGCCTTTTCCAGCCCCTCTGCCCAGCCTGGAGCTCCATGGGGTTGGTGTCCAGTGCCCTGTGAGCTGCCACATTCCTCTCCCTCCGTGATTTTGCGGGAAAGAAAACATCCTTTAGAACTCAAAATCACACAGGAAACGACGGAAGAGGTGATTTTTATGGCAGGGCTTGGTGTCATCCCGTTCTTCCCACCTGTGAAACCAGCAGGAAAATGGGAAGATCTTTGTATTTCCATTTGTGTGTTTCTTGGGAACTGAAATGCAAATTTGTCCTGGAAAAACAAAGAGACAAATAAAGACTTAAATATTTGTGTCAGGCCTAAAGAAGGAGAACTGAGGTGGTGTTCCCGCCTGGCTGCAGCAGGGAGGCCCAGAGCAGCAGCTTTCCCACATTTTTCCCTGGCAATTGTGACTCCACAGGATCCAAGGAGCTGCAGGAAGGGCAGGGAAACACTGGAGCAGTGTCACAGTGTGGTGACAGCTGGTAAATGTCTTCCCAAAGGTGACATTATAAGTGAGAAATACAGAGAAACTGCAGTTTTCAGCCATCAGAAGGAAGAAATGAGAGCTTGGGAGAGGAGGCCCGAAAGAATGAGGGCAGAATTACCTGGAACAATCTTCAAAGCCCTGAAGAGGATTTGGGACATTAAACTCCCCACACTGGCTCTTCACAGGACCCTCCATGTGACTTTCCATGATGCCACCAGTGCAGAGAGACAACGGGCGTTTCAACAGCCTGCTATTTGTGCTCTCTAAATTTATTTGTTTTAACTGTTTATGGTTGCCTTCTAAAAAACTGATGTGTTTAAGCCCTTGTCCAGGGCTTCAACAATTTTATTTACTAAATATTCCATAGATACTGTCCAGCTTAGTGATACAAAGCTAACCATGTGCAGCAATCAAAGCTGGCATCATTTTTGGCCTCTTAAAT
This sequence comes from Rhagologus leucostigma, assembly GCA_013397725.1. NCBI lineage: Eukaryota > Metazoa > Chordata > Aves > Passeriformes > Rhagologus > Rhagologus leucostigma. The sequence continues at coordinate 207,112 of VZTD01003874.1, forward strand.
TCATTTCTCCTGATATTTTTACCTGGGCAGCTGGGTTTTTCCCTTCCACTCCTGAGCATCGATGTTTTATTGCAGTGCTTCCCCGAGCTGTGGGTCTGGGATGGAGCAGGTTCCAAGTCACAGGTCCAGGAATTTCTTCACCCAGAGGACACTCTGGAATGTGCACTGAGCTTGGATCAACACCTCTCTTTGTGCCTCTGGACAAAACACAGTATTTTTTTGCCCTATAGAGTGAGGTTCAGCAGAGCTGGGAAGAGAATGCAACAAAGGAGTTGATCCCAGTTATCCCAGTTCCACACCAGACACTATCCCAGCATCCTTCAGGAGTTTTATTGGTGTTTGTGCATCACCCACCAGCCCAGCTCTCAGATCAGGGCAACTAAAAGGCAACTCCCACCTTCAGGGGAGCCAAGGGAGCCCTTGGATCCCGGGATGAGGGGTGGGCTCCAGCAGAGAGAAGCTTTGGTGACAATTCCTGTTACCCTGCGCACGTGCTGAGCGTGGGTTTGTGACAGCCGGGGGACAGAGGCTGGCACAGTGCCGGGCACGGGCGCTCCCCGCACCACCTGAGACCCAGCAGCAGGTGAGTTGGTGAAACACAGGCAGAAGAACAGTGTCTAATAAAGAAATTATTATTAAAATCTTCGCTGACAGACTGAGCACTTCAGCTTACACACCCTAAAACTGCTTTCTAAGCTCCGCCGCGTGTGATGCCGAACCTCGTTCTGTCCTCGCATGTGCCTTCTTACAGACAGAAAAAGGATTAAATTAAAAACTTGGGGAAGCAGTGGGTCCTGATTACAGCACTTGTTCCTTCTCTGTTCTTGCAGGAATGACCTGCCAGGCTCGCAGCTCCTACATCACGAGCGAGATCCTCTGGGGCTATCGCTTCATGCCCGTCCTCACGCTGGAGGATGGCTTTTATGAGGTTGACTACAACAGTTTTCATGAAACCTATGAGACCAACACCCCCGTTTACAGTGCCAAAGAGCTGGCAGAGATGGCCAGCCGAGCAGAACTGCCCCTGACCTGGTCCGTTTCCAGCAAGCTGGACCAACACGCCGAGCTGGAAACGGAGGAGGAGGAAAAGAACCAAGAAGACCAAAACGAAAGAAACGGTGACGTGGCCAACCTGGAGAACGAGTCCAAAGTGTAGAACCAGCGGAGGAATCAGGGCCACGCCACCTCCTTTATCTTCTCCCTCTCTGCTCCCTGTTTCTTTCTGCGACACGCCTTTCATTTTTTTTTCTTCCCGTTATTGGTAACTCACGGAAAATGAACACTTCAGATGCGAAATCCCCGCCCAACTTCAGCCCCAGAGATTCCCAGACTAAGCAAAGGCGTGGGTTAAAGCTGCAACACCCATCAGGGATGGTGGAATCTCCCCCTGGCAGGGACTGATGGCACCTCCCCAGTGCAGACCTCCAGGTTTATTCACATCAACAACACGAAAACAAATCCCTGAATGCGAAGGAAACGCATGCAAGGGTTTTAAAAGGAAAGACTGATTCATGTTCATCAGAGCAATGGGCCTTGACTGTGGTTTTTACGTATTTCAGGACAGTTTTACAGACTGGGTGGCAGCGGAATGGGCCTTGCAGCTTTAAGAGGAAGGTGAGCAGAGGGACCTGCAACCCCACAGATCCTGTACATATGCCTTATGTAACTATTTCTCTCTACATTTAGTAATAAACACCGCATGTACAAAAGTACTGTAGTAAAGAACTTCTAAATAATGTACACAGCTGTGTAATTAATGTAGGTTTAGAAACAGAGCTCTAGAAATATTGGGATGCAAAAACTAACTACCCATCGAGTAGGCATTTCTCTTCAAATATTTGGAGTGTAATATTGATTTTAATTTAATTTATTTTTGCCACCCCTCTCTGACTCTTCTAGTGCATGACATTTTCTTCAGTGTTCCAGACTGGCAGCTATTTAGAGTACCTCACTGTTTGCCAAACAGAGCGTTTCACTCACTCTAAAAAGCCATAAGTCTGGGAGAGGGCAGGGTAGAGAAATTGTACCAGAACTCCTGACATACTGTGAAAATGTTTACAAATAAGGCAAAACCCTTCCCGGTTAGTCTTTTTTGGGGGCAGTTCAACCGAGAAATTTAGGCTGTGGCAAACTCGTGGCTAACCAGAATTTCCTGTGTGCTCTTCACATAGCGAGCATGTGTCACGTGGAGGTGTTACCCTCACTGTGCAATATCCAGGGAACCTTCTCCCTCCTCCCCGCCCAAACCGCGGGATTTCAGCGGAGTGGTTTGCTACACAAAAAAAAAAAAAACAAACAACAAACCCACACAAGCCATTGAAAAATGAATGTTGCACCTCAGCCAGTAGATTTTAGCTACTTCAGCTGGGAAAGAAACAGCTGGATTTCGTGTGGAGCCGGAATCCATGAGATGTGCCATTTGCTGGCGGCGCCGGTGCCAAGGTGCGGGGGGCACAACGTCCCTGGGGGTGTCCTTCCACGAGGGTTCCCAGGAAAACACACGGATCCTGCCACCCACGCGCAGGAGGGCGATTCCCCAGTGAGTTTCTCCACCTTAGGTAGCTCCCTGGTTGTTGTAAATCCCTAGGAAATCCTGGACATTCCATCCACGGGGCAGAGAGAACTTTCATTGCTTCCACGGCAACACCCACGGGAGTGGGGGAGCTCAGCCCCACCAAGAACAGAATTTCTGCCAGCACAGGAGGAGAAGCTGCAGCCTTAATTTTGTTTTTTTTTTAATGCCTGCCTGCTCCAGGAAGAAAGAAAACACTGAAGAGAATCTGAAGCTTTTTTTTTTTTTTGTACAGAAAAAATTACGTTAAAATAAAAGAGAAAAAAAATATAAAAATAAACCTCAGGAGAAACTTGGTGGGCAGGTGGAAAATTTGCACTGTGATATAGCTTTGGCATTAAATTCACACTTCTTTTCTCTTTTTTTATTGTTTTTGTTTTTTTTTTTTGCTGGTACAACTGCCCCTTGCTGATTTTCAGAGAGGGTGGCCGATCTGGGGGAGGCTTCCAGGTGAGGAGGGCACGGCAGGGCCTGGGGAAGGGAAGGGTCGCACACCGGGGCAGGTCAGGCTGGATGGGAAGAGGTTTTTTTGGTTTCAGCACTGACCATTTTCCCCTAAAAAGGCTTTCCCAGGGTGCAAGGAATGGTGCAGGATGAGGATTTTTGGTCCCTCCGCCCGGGGGGTGGGTGATTCTGGCAGCTCAGTGAAGGCTGGAGACACTTCTGGGAGACAGCACCCGCTTGGCCACAGCCCTTCCCAAGCTCGTCCTTCTGCCCCAGCATCAGCGGCTGCCCCGTGCTCCAGCCCATCCATCACCACCCCCACGGCTCCCCACGAGGGGTGCTGAGAGTTTTTAGGGAAAAGTGGCTCCACAGCCCCTCTTGGAACCGCTGGAGCCGGGAGTGGCGCGACCCCGGTGCCGAGGAGCCGCCCGCGCGTGTCCGTCCCGCCAAAGGTGCATGAGCTGAAAGCAAAGCCTTCCCTCCGAGGATAAACCTGCTTTTCGCTCTTGGAGTTCACTGGGCCGCTCTAGAAGTCGTTGCTGCAGGTTGAGAAAATTTGTTTTGGTCGGAAGAGCAGCTCAGGGCCCTGATGAAACCTTTTCTTTGTGTCCTTCAGCACGGAAAAAGAGACTTTCCGCCACCGGGGCATGCGCATGTGTAAGCTTTATTTTTGTGAATAGGGCAATTACAGCTTAAGGTGTGTGTGTGTTTTGTCTCTTTCTCTCTCTCCCCGCTGTATTTTCTTGTCTTTGGTATCCATGTAGTACGGACTGTAAAGTTTACGAGATCTCCTTTTTTTGTAACATAAGCTTTAAAAAAAAAAAATATAGAAGCCTCCGAAGCTTTCGACGGGGAAGCTTCATGGAAACTTTGTACTAGAATGTCCCTATCAAACACCTCTATTTTTCTACAATGATTGATTAAGCAGTTTAACAATGTATTTTGTGTCAATGATTTCAACTGACTTGGTACAAAGACAATTAAGAATTGAATGCTGTTAATTAACAATGGATTTTCAAGCCGTATATCCTGAGTGGTGTTTTCATTGACAGTAAATAATTTAACCCAGGAACTTCACCTCTTAATCCTGAACAATGTTCTAGGAAATTGTTCAATTTCCTATGGGAAATTGTTCCCATGTTCAATGTTCAATTCCCTATGGGAATATCTGTGGCGAATCACATTTAAGGGATATGGAGAACGTAACATCTTAATGTAATTGACTATGTAATTAATCCAGACCCATTACACCTCTATTTCATTCACTAATATATTTTGGCTACTTTTTCTTGGAGTGTCTTATGATTTCCAGGAGGACAAGGATTTCCTGAGGTAAATGTGAGCTCTCAGTAATCTCCTGGAGCTCTCAATTCCTTCTTCAATGACCAGAAAGGCTGCTGAATGAGAATGTGACCTTCAGCAAATACTCCAAGCTCAGGTTTATCATTTAGCAACAAATACCACCTTATCAGCATTAAAATAAACCCAGAAATTATTTTAAAGTATCACCCAAAAGTGCAGATGTGCTGGTAGGTGTTTGTAGCTGTTCTGATCTGTGTCTTTGCCCTTCAACACCAAAGCCATGGGAGCCATCCCAACAAATCCAGCAGCTGCCAAAACCAGGAGGGACAAGGTGCTGGGAAATCCAAGAGCATCAACAGATGGTTTGAAGTTCACTTCAGGTCTTTGGCTTTAAGTCTGGGTTGCTCATGTTCCTCTGTTAAAGTGGCTACTCAGGCCTTCCAAAACCAGGGAAGAACGAAATTCCTGAAATCCCTGCTCTGTTTCCAGCCTGTGCCGGTTTGGCCAAAATCTAGTAATATAGCCCCTGAGAGAAAAACCAGGTTGCAACCACCCTTCCCCCCCACAGGGTTCAGGAAAAAAAAAAAAAATTCCTCAAAGGAAAGTGAAAGAGATAAAAACTATTTATTTTAACAAACACACAGGAGAAGGATAATGATGCTAAATAATGAATTAAAACCCTCGCTATNGCTGAAGAAAAAGCAAGCAGGGTGCTCCCTTCGTGCCTTCCGCAGTCAGACAACACTGAGGAGTGCAATCTCTGTGTCCTTGAGAAGCTGCTTTGGAAAGTTCGTCTGGGTTTTTTTTTCCAAGCTCAGTTTAAAGGCACAGAAAAGGCACAATATTACTTTTTGGGCATAGAGCATGATAGGGGATACACATGATAGAGTCACCCCAAGACACAGCCACAGGGCACCACTTTGGGCTGTTTAGGAGAGGGAAGGCCTGGAATCAGTGCTCTCTTCAGCCCAGGGATCTCCGAAGCCATCCTGCTTATCCCAAAAATCGAACCTTGCCATAAGAGCACCGGCAGCTCCATCCCCATGCCAGGGGCTGACTTGCTCTGGAATTCTCCCAACAGCCCAACTTTCACCTTCTAGAGTGGAAGGATCCCTGCCCCTGGCAGAGGGGGTGGGACCGGTTGACCTTTAAGGTGCCTTCAGACCCAAACCATTCTAGGATGCTACAATTCTATGATTCTGGGATTCTATAAAATCTTTGGGTTTTTTAATGGAAGAATGGAAATTTCCTCATTCCCTGGGCCCAGCCTGTCCATCAGGGAGTTCCCTGGCTAAATGGCAGCCCTCAGGCTCAGGCAGGAATAATGCCCAGGTTTCTCACCTCATTGAGCTGGAGCTGTTTGATCTTCTCTGTCCAGCAGAGCACAGCCCTGGGAGGATGCACCATGGTATTCCCAGGAAACCTGGGATACCTGTCACTCCTGCCTTTTGCAGATTTGAACTTGAAGTGGTGCATTTATATCATTTCCTCCAGTTCTTTGATGTGGGTGTGAATTAGAGGCTCAACATAATTTGTCTCCTGTGCACTGGGCACCTCGGACATCCCTGAGCAGCCACCACCAGAGCTTCTGTCTGGGAAACAGAAAAATTTTAATATTGTGATACTCCCTGTCCATCAAAACATCTTTCTTTTCAGAATAACCTCCTTAACAGCCAGGTCACCTCACTCGGGCACTTTTAAGGCCATAAATCAAACCGAAAACATGAGGAGTTGGCTTCTCTTCCACTCTTGCTCCCTCAGCTCCCAAACACCTGTTTGGAAACAAGCACGTGGAGAGCAGGCATAAATCTGGGTTTTGAGCTGTAAATAATTCTTAAAGGCAAGACCTGAAAGCTGTTATTTGTTAATAATTTCCTGAGCGAGTTTTAAATATCTAGGGTTCGGCATTTTGGAGGGGAGAGGTGGTGTCAGACATTCACGATTCATTTTGTGGCTTTAGCTGAAGCTTCTTTCTCCCAATTTATTCTCACAGTTTTATCAGCTCCTCTGGATTTCCAGAAATTATAATCCAGTGGCAACCCCAGTGCAAAGGTGCAGTTATTTCACCCCTTCCACTGCCTCATTTGTTGCCTGCTGATGCTGCAAGAGTTTCCCACGTCATATCCAAAGACGGAGTTCCAGAGGGACTCGGATCTTCCTATTTCACCTCAAGTGTGAAATGTGGTTTCTATTCCCAGCAAATTCTCAACTACAAACCACAGCTCTTCCCTCATTCTCCCCAGCGCACATGTCACACAGAGTAAAAACTTCAGAGTTTCAAAGAACATCAGCTGCTTTTAGGGCTTTTTTCAGAGGGCAGGAATGGGGAGCGACATCCCTACTGTTTTTCCTTTTTTCCTTTTCTTAAATCAAAGGCAGCAGCTCCAAACTCGCAGCTGAAGCTCTTTCCCCTTGAATGATTACAGACAATCATTTGCACTGACTTTCCTGGAGAATTTAAACTGGGAGAACTGGTGGAGAACCGTTATCCCACCAAATTTTCCTCCACATGTTGGACTGGAGTCCTCTGGACTCCTTCCAGCTCAGGGAAGGAGCGTTCCTGGCTCACCAGGATGAACCCTCACAGTCACCTTCCCTGGCCACTTCTCCATCATCACATCCCAAATTCTCCACTGGAGCATCACATCCCTACAACAGCTCTTTCATCTTCCCCAGTCTTCCCAAATGCAACTCTGATCAAATTAAAAATGGCATTTTTAACAGCAGATTATGATATCACAATGAGAAGTCTCTAATCTGAGAATATCAGTGAGATTTGGGGTGGGGAACCCCAAACTGTTACACTTTGGAGTCATTCCAAGCACTCTTGCTCAGATGGTGGTGGAAATTGTTTCCTTTTCACAGCAACTTTTGTGGTTTAGCTGGATGGGATAATGGAGCTGCCTCCCAAATCTCTGCTCGTGCTCTTCAGGAATGCTGAACACGGAGCAGCTCTTCCCAAAATCAGTTGGAATTGGTTGGAAGGGATCTTAAAGCTCATCCAGTGCCGCCCCTGCCATGAGCAGGGACACCTTCCACTGTCCCAGGTTGCTCCAAGCCCCAGTGTCCAACCCGGCCTTGGGCACTGCCAGGGATGGAAATAAAAAAGATCCCTGGAAAGGAGGGAAAAAACGAGTTTGAAGTCCACGGATGAAGCCAACAAAAGTCTTGGACACAGGGCAGGGCCAGTGGAATCAGGAGTTCAGAGTTCATCCATGCTGAGCCATTTTTTACAGTTGAATGTGTCATTTCTCTGACATGCACAAAATTACTCTTAATAAATCTATTAAATAAAGCATGACCAAAACCATTCCTTAAAAATGTTGGCCAGACAAATCATCACCACAGTATTACCCTTAATAAATCTATTAAATAAAGCAAGACCAAAATTATTGCTTAAAATTCTTGGCTGGAAAAATCACCACCATGAAATCTCCATGAGGAGAAGAGAAAAGGGAGAGAATTCCTAATTTCAACCCCACACAGAATTTTTTCCCCCCTTGTGAAATGCAGCAAAGTAACTCCAATGAGAGACGGCATCATTTCCAAACTCCCTGGATCCAGAAGAAAGAGGGAAATGTTCAATGCACAAAAAACCATTGGGCCCCTTCGAGACTCCAACTTTCTTTTGTCACCAAAAATGACTCTGAAATTTCCCAGGAAACTGGCAGAGGAAAGTGTGGCTTTATTTCATGAATTTAAATAACAAATTCCATTTTCTTCTTTAGTGATTTTTTTTGTTCTCTCTTTGTATCAACTCTGACTGATTTGCCAAAAATCTGCATGGCCATGAAAATATGACCTTTCAAGAGTATTTCTCGTTTTGTAAAAAAGTCATTTATTTTAGGGCTTTAATTATTAATTACTGAGGAAGCTGTGGATCAGAACTGATAATTACAGCAAGATCAATCTGGTGAACTCTCTCAGAGAAAAATTTCCCCAAACTTAAATCCCAGCACTTCACAGATAAGAACAGAATCTTCCATTCACATTTTTTTTTCCCCCTCACACTTCCAAAATAAATTAATGAAGCATTTTGTTATGGGAACAAATGTTTTGTTCATCTGGAGACTTTCTTGAAATAAGTGGAAAAAACCCATTTTTGCTCAGCTTTGCAGATAATGAACAAATTCAGGCATCAAATTAAATCAGTTTTGGAAAATGGAATAGGCATTAATTTTTGTTATTTTAATAAAATACTCTGCTGGAGATATCTGGAAATGAAGAAATTTGCCATCAGCTCACCCTGACAATGAGTCAGTCATTGCCAGACTTTGATCACAGATGAAATTAAACTATTCCCAATCTGACATTCCGTACATTTTCATCCCAAAAAAATGGACTTGGGAAGGGTTTGGACCAAATTGTCAAGGAGCCACTTGGGATTAAGGAAGTGTAGGCTCGACTTCCTGCTGGAACTCACTCAGAGAGACTTTTTTAATCTTAGATTATCTTAAATATGGAATTGCAGAAGCTCAAACCACATCTCCTTCCTCCCCTGGCAGGTTCTACCCAGCAGGGTACAAATTATTGAAGTGGAGGAGGAAAAAGAAGAGAAGGAAAAATGGGGGCAAGGGGAAAGAGGAGAAAAGAAAGAGAAAAGGCAAAGGAGGAGAAAAAAAGGAGGAAAATTTAAAAAGGGAGAAAAAAGGAAAAAGGGGGAAAGGGGAGAGAAGGAAGGGGGAAAAATGAGAAAATAAAAAAAATGGGGGGAAATGGGAAAAAAGGAAAGAGAAAGAAGGGAGAGAGGGGAAAAGGGGGAAGTGGAAAGAGGGAAAAAAGAAAAAGGGAAAGAAGGGAGAGGAGGGGAAGGGGGAAAGTAGGAAAAGAGGAAAAAAGAAAAGGGAATAAGGGGGAAAGTGGAGGAAGGGGAAAAGGGAAAAATATAAATAGGCAAAAAGAGGGAAAGAGGGGAAGAGAACAAAAAAGAAAAACTCATTCCCAGAAGAGTAAGAAATAATAAAGTATAACCAGATATCAAACTCATTTTTTCTGCGTTTCTGCCTGAATCCCAGAAGTTGAATATTAACAGGATTAGGTTAAAAAAATTAGGAAATTGTATCTGCTATAAAATACTCACAGAGAAGTTTAGGAATAAAGTCATAAAACAATATTTGCTCAAATCATCTCAGTAAATAAGCAGGAATCAGCAAAACCCTTCCAGGGAAGGTGTGGTCACCTCCTTGCTGTCCCAGCAGTGTCCCTGCACTGCCCTGCCAGGTAAGAGCAGATTTGAGGCAGAAATAATTCCAATACACTTGTCAAGGTGTGAAGATCAGAGGATTTCATTTAAAAAGCACATAAAATAATGTATTTAGAGAACCAGTAAAAGAAAAAAATATATGAAAATGTGTTCGAGGGAAATCATTTACCCACTTGAAAATGAGATGATCTCAGTCTCTGGGACACCTTGAGAGCTGCTTTCCCACAGTTTCAGGGAACACTTTCTCACATTATATCAACGTTTATTTCTCTTTACACCTTCTCTAAATGTTACACCACCAGATGATCATGTAGCACCCTACAATCAGTTTTCAAATTATGAGATATTTCTTTAAATCTGCTTTATAATTGGGAAAATTTTAATTTACTCATTTTCTCAGTAAGAACTTAACCTTTTATTCTATCCCTTGGCCCTCGTCTCTCTGGCCCTTTTCCTACACTAAATCCTGCCCATCCTTTGGGCCACATCCCAAGGCCAATCCCTGCTCCTCATTGCTCAAATTCTTTAGAATTGACCTCTGAAAAGCCCATAAGAATGAACTCTAAACCTCATTTGATCATTATTTGGGGTGGGATAAACTGAATTGAAGCCGTTTAAACTTGAAGTGCCACCAACTGATTCCGTGCAATCAAACAAATCCACTTCAAATTATTCCAGCAGCTAATTTAGATAAATTTCCTGAGCAGACAAGTCTCAGCTATGAAGGGAGACAGAGATAACAGAAAAATATGAAGAGAAAATGCAGTAATGCAGCATTTTGGTTAAATTATTGGGGTCAATATCAGTGAACACCATTATTAAGGTTTTTGTAACAGTCACCAAAAAAGAAGAAGTTTCAAGGAGGAAAATTAAATCTATACATAAAACTATAATGTTTGTTATTTATGGAGAATTCTTCTCCAATGCAGAAGAGAAACAGGAGGAAGAAAAGAAGACTTTTGATAATTTACACTTACATTTATAATACAGAAATTTGCATTTAAATACAAATCCAATTTAAATTTTTGGGCCGTAAGTCCGAGTGGAGCTGTAGGAACAGACAAGGCAGGGCTGGAAGAGAGAGAGGGATTTGAGTTTTTCCCATGTCAAAGGATGGGATGGGACAGAAATGGGGACAGGTGGGGAGAAGAGAAGGGGTCCAGGAGAACCAAGAAGCTCCCACAGCTCGCTGTGGAGGGACTGGGAGAAATCCTCTGCAGAAAATCTGAAGGAGAAGCTCTGGAGGGAAGATCTCCAGGAGATCCCAGTGCAGAAACCCAGAGGGAGGGAGAATCCAGGAGGTTTGGTGTTCCAAAGGCTCCAGCGCGAGGCTGGGGCACACGGAGCACCATCCCAGGGTTTTCCTGCAGAGAAAGCTCCCCACATCCCGTCTGCTCTAGGGGGAGCAGGGGACAAGGGACAGCACGGAGAGGTGGCACCGCTGAGGGAGGAACAGAAGGAAGGAGATGGTGGAGAGTGCTCGTGCTGCGATGAAATGTCACCAATCCCACACAGCTAGGAAGAAAAGGAGGAGGCAGAACAAAAACGTGGCGGAGGGATCTGCCAGGAGCCCTTCCAGGAGCAGGGGAAGGAAGAGAAGCAAAGGAAGAACACAAAATCAGAGGTCCTTTTCCTTTTCCATGAGCTGTTTCTTCTGGTCTCCAAAACTCTGGCTGCTTTTCAGCTTGTCCCAAATGTTGAAAATTGTGGATTGCTTGGAAGTTTGCTTGGCATAAGAATTGTCAGGCCAGAGGCTGAACTTTGTCTGAACTGCAGGGGAGTGTTGGGCAAGGCAAAGACAGGCTGGGGAGAACGTGGAGCTGACAGCCTGATAATCAATAACTGTCAGAGCAGACAAGGCTGGGGGCTTAAATAAGATTTAAAAATTAAAAACTGGAGCTGCCCGTGGCAGGGGTTGGAACTGAGTGATCTTTAAGGTCTTTTCCAACCCAAACCAATCTGTGATTCCATAGGAGTGGAGGTCAAACTCCTACACAGCCTGAATATTCCACATCCCCTCCACACTGAATATTCAGATTGAATGATTGGGCTCAAACTATTCTTGATAAAAATCATGAAAAATAGGTAAGAAGTTGAGCAAATTCTATGTATCAAAAAAACCCCTCAGTCCTGGGATTATGAATCATTAAAACACAAGCCAAGCCCCACACCTGAAGTCTAATACATATAAAATATAAAAACCTGAAAATTAGGCTCTGAGATTTATTTTTTTGTGGACCAAAAAAAGAGGAGAAACAGCATTTTTTAAATTATTCAGTCCCCTGCTGGTATTAAAGAGCTGAGTGCACTCAGATATAGTTTTATATGATGTCGACAGATTATTAATCCCCTCACACTGAATTTTACATCACCTTAGTTCACTCCTGGAAAAGGGCCAAGGATGGCAAAAAGAATTGCTAAGTCTTCATGGAAAATTTATCATCTTGCACAAAACTTGGGGAAAAGTTGCTTTTACACAAAGAAATCATGAACCCACACCCTCCAAACAACAGGAACTTGTTATTTGCATTAACACAGGGATGTTGCTGCTCAATGTTTTGCTAAAATGTGCTGGAAGAAGAACAAGAAAGCAACATTTTTATCAGCATTTTAATTCTGGTTTGTTTTTGGGGGGTTGTTCTGTATTTTTTTTCTCTGGGAATTGAAGTTCTTGTGACACCAAATCAGGAAATTTGGTGTTCAGGCTCAGGAGCGGAGTCGTGCGTTGAGGTCAGGGGTGTGCACGGATTCCTTTCCCAAATTAGAGCCCGGGAGTGCTACCAGAGCTGCTCAAGCGCTTTGTGGGATGGCCTCAAACCCTTCTGGTTCGGTGAATGACGCATCCCTGAATTCCGGGGAGCAGGGTGGGCTGCGGAGCTGCTCCGTGTGCTCTCCTCTGAGTAATTCCAGCCTCATTCCAGGCCCAGGCTGCTCCCTGTGCCCACGGGATCAGCCAGGGCAGCCCCTGAGGGAGGAGCAGGAGCCACCAGCAGAGCTGGCTGAAATAAATCCAGGTAAATTTGGTTTATTTGGAGCGACAACAACAACAAAAAAGAAAATTTTGCTGGTTTGGGGAAGTGCTGGTGGTTCTCCGTGAACAGCAGGGAACACAAGATTTTATGTGGAACAATTCATTTCTTAGGGGGATTTTTTTTATGCTTGGTGTTGTTCTGATCCATGAAAATTGATGTTTTCCTCTAAATGTCTTAAGATTTGGAGTACTTGGAAGTGTCCATGCTGCCCCTGGTTCACAATTTACCATTTTCACATGGAACCATCGAGGTGGGAAGGGACCTTCAGGATCATCCGGTGCCCCCCCAGCCCCACCAGCATCACCCCAAACCCTGTCCCCAAGGGCCACATCCAGACTCCTCCTGAACACTCCCACAGACAGTGACTCCACCACCTCCATGACATCCTGGATTTTTATATTAATACTGAAAAGAATGATGAGAATGTGTTTTTTTGGTAAATCTTTCTCCTATAAAGTGCAAATCAGGATAGAGAAGCTCGAGTCATGCAAAGAGATTTAACTCTGACTGGGAAGAAAAGAGGGAGATCTCAGCCAGACACTCTTCCTTCAGGTGCACTTCATGGAAAAATCCCTGTTACCACCCAGGCCAGCCAGGTGTTACCTTTTCCACTCATTTTTTTCCCACCGTATTCTTGTCCTGTCTCAAAGACAGGAAAAACCCCTGTCCTTGCCTATTAAAAATCCTAATTGCATGAGAAAGAGGAGATGGATTTCCTAAAGGTTTTATTCCTCTCCTTTTTGTGGCTCCCTTAAACTCTTTACTTTCTTTGCGCTTTGTCCCCTCCGCTCTCTTCCCGTCACGTTCCGCTCTTGACTGATGTGTCCAAGTGCTCCTGCTTTCCACCCTGGATCAAACCCAGTCATCTGATCCAGCAGCTCAGCTGTTTCTCCAAGGTTTGTTCCTCTGCTGTGGGTTTGGTCAGCTCCAGAAACCTCCACTCGCTAAGGGACCTCCAGCTCTAGAAAGCTGCATTTTATATCCCATTCCTGCAGTGGCACGACTGAGAAGCATCCCCTGCAGAGATGCCTTTGCTATTTTTGCAAATCCTTCCAGCAGCATTTGTGCTCTCAGGTTTCCCCCCCTGGGCGGCTGCGGGATTTTTTCGATGTCTCCTCATTATTAATAGCTGCTCCTCCTTCGTATCCCTTACCTCGAATCCACTCTCAGTTATTTCTGTGTTGACAGTTGCAGCCTCTGCACTTTATCTGATCCATCGAGTGTGGCTTCCCCTTCTGGAATTCTGTTCTGCTCAAGCATCGTGGTCTGAGTTAGAACTTTTCCCTTCCTGCCCCCAGAATTCCAGCACAAATTCCACTTTCCCTGCATCGGAGCTTTGAAAATTCCCTAATGAACATCAAAACATCCTGGCTTTCCCAAGTCCTGGAATTCAGCCTTGTGAAGTTTCTCTGCCCGTGGTACACCCAGAGAAAGAACTGCTGGACTCCAACTTTCCCGTTTTTCAGCAGAGTCTTGTGAGCTTTTCGTTTGTCTCTGAACTTGAGATAAGTCACAAACTCCTCAGAACATTCCCTGTTTCCATAGGGAACGAGCAGGGCCACCCACCCAGCAGAACTAAAACATCTTGCCTGATTTGCTGGGTCAGTTTGTGCCCATAAATCATTCCAACACAACCAAGAAGATGCAAGGCTGAAACAATCTTTCCTAAAAAGCTCAGTTATCACAGATTTTCACAGCAGGGTTGATAACTCGGGACAGGAGAAGTGAAGTTTGTCTGAAGCTTCCCTGGCAAGAATCAGCTCAGAGCCTTGGCCCTCCTCCCACACACCCCAATAAAAATCAGGGGTCAGCATCACTCCAGAGCAGAGGGAAGGGGCTGCACACCCAGAATTTACTCTCCCCATGATGAGGGGATGTGTCCAAAGACATTTCCTTTCACAGAATCACAGAGTGGTTTGGGCTGGAAGGGACCTTGAAAATCATCAAATTCCACCCCTGCCGTGGGCAGGGACACCTTCCACTGTCCCAGGCTGCTCCAAGCCCCAGTGTCCAGCCTGGCCTTGGGCACTGCCAGGGATCCAGGGGCAGCCACAGCTGCTCTGGGCACGCTGTGCCGGGGCCTGCCCACCCTCCCAGGGAACAATTCCTGCCCAGTATCCCATCCAGCCCTGCCCTCTGGCACTGGGAAGCCATTCCCTGTGTCCTGTCCCTGGAGCCCTTGGGAATTGTCTCTCTCCATGTTTCCTGTGGCTCCTTCAGGCCCTGCAAGGCCACACTGAGCTCACCCCAGAGCTTCTCGTCTCCAGGCTGAACAATCCCAGCTCTCGCAGCCTTTCCTCCCAGCAGAGCTGCTCCATCCCTCTGCTCATCCTGGTGCCTCCTCTGGCCTCTCTCCAGCAGCTCCACGTCCTCCCTGTGCTGGGCCCCAGGGCTGGGGCAGCTCTGCAGGTGGGGTCTCACCTGAGCGGGGCACAGGGGCACAATCCCAATCCCTTCCCTGCTGCCCAAGCTGCTGGGGATGAAGGCACAGGTAAGAAATATGCTCTCCTTCTCCTAAACTAATACTTGAGGGGAAATCACACGAGGTGTGTGTTGGATCAAACAAACATCATCCCAGTTAATGAATGCATCGTCAGTGTCCCAGGCCGAAACAGATTTCATTAAAACTTCCCCTTAAGAGAACACCTTAAAGTGAAGTTAAACCAGTTAAAAGTGAAAAGAATCAAATGCTGAGGCACTTGTTTTAATTGGCTTTAACTTCTGCAGCCTCAGTGCAAGGCATGAGGCCCATTAGGATTTGAAGCTGCTGCTTCTAAACTTAGGGTCAGAATTAGGGAGTGATGAGGGCTGGCGGAGCAGCAGCTAAAATTAGCCACGGACAGCCCACGTCAGATGTGTCAAGAACCCACTGGAACTTAAATATTTTTGATCTTTTTCAAGTAGGCCCTTCCACCGAGCCAGACTGCAGTTTATTTCAGATAACGATGGAGAGTTACTGATCGGAATTTTTCCAAACTTGAGGAAAAACAAGTCGGGAGAAATGGGCCTGCTCAGATCTGCTTCTTCCTGCTTCTTCCTGCTTCTTCCTGCTTCTCCTGTTACCCCTCCTAAATCCTGGTCTCCCTTGGCTGGATTTTAAAACACGCCTGCTCGAGCTCCCAGCTGTGGGAGTCTGGCCAACGTTCAAAACAAAAGGGACAAGGAGCTTTTTCTGTGATCCAGCTGAGGCTGGAGGTGGATTTGGGATGAGGGAGAAGCTGCAGGGTGGGCGGGCCTCGGGAAGCCCTTACACGGACACAGAACAGGATCTCCTGCAGCATCTTCTCCCCAGCCACAGCAGCATCCAAGTTGCAAAGAGAGCTAAATTTAAGCAGCTTTTTATGGGTTTTTTGTGCCTCGGAGTAGCCAGGAAGTTTTCCCTAACCTTCAATAATTAGGATTGATTCCCCCAGGGCTGAGGGTGCTTGTGCTCTTCAGTGTGTTCATTTTGATTTACCATTATCCATCAGCTCTCCGATGCTTTTCCAGCCCTTGGATCCAGCGGGACTCACGGGAATGAGCTACATCACATGGGAAAGTTTTGATTTTCCCACTCTCAAATCCGATTCCATTCCAACCTTTCAAGCAAAACAATTTCACCTCACAAAGACAATGGTGCGTAGAAGGTCTGACTGCACTGCACCAGGTGTATTTTTCATTTCTCCATGGTTTTTTTTGTCTTTTCCCATTAAATAATCAGCCTGAGTCTTTCCAGTCTCCATCCAGGAGAGCTTTTCCCATTCCCTTCATCCTTTCTTCTCTGAGTCCTTCCCCCCCAGGCCTTTCCATGGAGCTGCAGATATCCCACGTGCCATTCCCTGGATTCCAGCCCTGGGGAGGTGCCTCTCAGGTTTCTCACAGCTTTCATGAACTTTGTCCCAGTTTGCCACGTCATTTATGGGATTTTCCATCACCCTCTTCCCAAATGTCTGGTAAGGATACAGAAAATGAGGAAAGTCTGGATTTCAGCACTTCCCGGGAGAGGAAAATTCCAGCTCTGCTTTGCACCAGGACAGGTTGTGTCTCCCAAGTTTCTTCCCTGGGAAACCCTTTTTGCTTAGGAAATTTCCCTTAGGAAATTCAGGGAGCAAAGCTCTCTCAGCCATTTCCACAGCTGTAAAACAAAAGGTTGCAAAGACAAAAAACTTAAACAGAAAATGGGGAAATAGTTGAAAGAGAACTGAAAAGAATTAATGGAGCATTTACAGGTTCGGTAGAATCTAATTAGAATTATATAGGAAAAAAAGGCACTAAAAAAAAGGTTATTCCTTCCTTCCTCAGAAGTGAGAGTCAAGAAAAGGGTGGGGGGAAGAAAAGACCTGTAAAGGAGTGAAAATAAATAGAAAGGGTTACAAAGATTGAAAAGAGAGAGGAACAAGAAAAGCAAGAAAGGCAGGGAAAGATCAAGAAGGGAATCAAGAGGGTTATGAGAAGGAATCTTTTCATGCAGAGGAGGAAGAAAGAAAATACCTGAAAAATCAGTGAGAATGAAGTCAAAGCGCTGGAGGCAGTGGGAATGGGAAAGGAAAAGTAGGGGAAAGGGAAGGGAAAAGCAAAGAAAGGACCTGAAAAGCAGAGAAAAGTCTCTTAAGTATTGAAAATGATGGAGGAAGTGGGAATAACAGCATGAAAAGAATGGAAAATATAAGAATAGAAAAGCAAGGAAAAGGCAAGAAGGAAAAGAAGAGGGAAAAAATGAAATTACCCAGAAAAAGCATGGAAAAGATGGGAGAAAAATGGGAAAGAAATCAAAGCAGGGAAAAGCAGGGAGGGGATGGGAAAATGAGCAAAGGGAAGAAGAAATACACCTGGAAAGCATTTGGAAAAAAATGGAGAAGGAAGGGGGAAGAAACTTGAAAGGAAGCACAGAAGCACCTAAAAAGTATTGAAATAATGGGAAAAAAAGGGGGAAAACAGAAAAGATTGGGAAGAAGAGGGAGAAAAGAAGGAAAAGCAAAGGGGGAAAAGCAAATGCAAATCAAAGGTGGAAAAGTGTGGAAAGATAGGCAGGAAAAAAACAAGCAGGAAGGCAGGTGGTGAAAATATAGGGAAGAATAATGAAAATAAAGGGGGATGGTGTTGTAAGATCCTGAAAAAATAATGGAAGAGAACAGAACTCAAAGGAAGGGGGGAAAAGTCAAAGCAGGGAAAAAATTGAAAGCACCAAGGAGAAAAAGAGGAAAAAGGAAAGACTTGCGAGGAAGTCAAAAGAGGAAAAAGGAGGAGGAGGAAGGGAAGAGCAGGGGAGGGGAGCAAGGAAAACAGGGAAAGAATGGCAGGAAAACGAAAGCAGGGGGAAAAAAGCAGGGAAGACAAGGCAGGAAAAGCTGTGAAAAGAGAGGAAGAGAATAAGCAGGAAAAGAAAAGAAATACAGTGAGAAGAGCAGAAAGACTGGGAAAGCAGCAGGGGAGAGAGAGCAGGATAAAGAAGGAGAAAAAAGAAAAGCAGAGGGAAAATTCAAAGCTGAAAGATGGGAAAAGGAGAAAAAAGTGTAGGAAGGGGGAGAAGGGTCAGAGTGGAAAGCGGGGAAAGGGAGGGAGGAGGACTGAGAAAGGACAGGAATTTGGGAGGGGGGCGAAAAGGCCTTGAAATGCTCCTGAAGAGGGAAGTGAACCAAATCCAACTTAAAAGTAAATGAAAAGGGCATTAAAATTCTTTTAGCCAAAGTTACAATGTTGGATTTTTTCTTCAGACTAAACTCTCACTGATCCCATGAAGGAACTCTGTGACATCCCTGCTTTTCCAGGCCCTGGCTCCTCAGATTCCTTGATTTGTCCTCACTGAGCTTGTGACATTCGAGCTTCGAGAACTTAATTCCCAGGGAATGGGCACGGCCTAGAGGCTGCCAGAGCTCCAGGAGCGTTTGGGCACCGCTGCCAGGGATGCCCGGGGGGGGTTGTTGGGGGTCTGTGCAGGGCCAGGGGTGGGACTGGATGATCCCTGTGGGTTCTTCCCACTCAGGATATTCCACAATTCTACTCAGGCTGTCCCTCAGCTTATTCTTGACTCCAAAAGTCTCCAAAATGGGACTTTCCTTCGAGCACAAATTAGGAAAGGCTTTGCTGAGTTTAGCTCAATGTGCTCCGGTCAGGACGAGCTTTTCTTCCTGCCTTGCGTAAAAGGAACTCCATCATCATCATCATCATCACCATCACCGTCATCATCATCATCATCACCATCACCATCATCATCACCATCACCAACATCACCATCACCATCACCACCATCACCATCATCATCATCATCACCATCATCATCATCACCATCATCATCACCATCACCATCACCACCATCACCAGCATCACCATCACCATCACCATCACAGTCATCATCATCACCATCACCATCACCATCATCATCATCATCACCATCACCATCATCATCATCACCATCATCATCATCACCATCATCATCACCACCATCACCATCATCCCTGCAGTCTCAGAATTATTAATTCCATCAACCAGCTGTTGATATTGATGGGAAGGAGTCCTGGATTCCTGCCTGAGCTGGTTGGCAGGAAAACCTGAGGGAAAAGAGAGCTTGGAAACACGACAGGAAGTGGTAAAGATGTCCCCAGCTGGGGAAGGGGAAGAGAGATCCGGAAAAAAGTTGGGTTTTTTTGGATTTTCTGCTTGAGATCTTCCATAAGTTTCTTTAGAACAAACAAACTCTATATTTAATGTTCCATATATCATTTTCCAATCATTAACTCACTGGTTTTGGACAATCGACATCTATCAAATCCATCTCCTTTCTCAACGGGAGGCCTACAGGAGGGGGATTTGGTTATTAATTTCTCCTACCTTAGCCACGCTCCTCTTTTATTACTCAACACCACAAGGAATACCCATAAAACCTGAAGTTTCGAGAAATTGTTACAATTCCTGTGATTTTGCAAGAGATTCATAAGCCAGGGCTCAGCAGGACTCAACACAACACTGCATTTGAGAAGAAAAGTTTTTAACCCCTTTTTTTTACAGAATCAAAGAAAGTTTTGGGGTTGAAGGGACCTTAAAAATCTTTTATTTCCACCCCTCTGCAACACGCAGGGACACCTTCCACTGTCCCAGGCTGCTCCAACCTCCAATGTCCAACCTGGCCTTGGACACTGCCAGGGATCCAGGGGCTGCTCTGGGCACCCTGGGCCAGTGTTTTACCACTCTCATGGTAAAAAAAGTCTTCCTTATATGTAACCTAAATCCAGCTGCTTTAAGTTTAAAGTCATTCCCTGTGTCCTGTCCCTGCATCCCTTGTCCCAAGTCCCTCTCCAGCTCTCCTGGAGCCCCTTTAGGTAGTGGAAGGGGCTCTGAGGTCTCTCTGGAGCCTCCTCATCTCCAGGCTGAACAACCCCAGCTTGCGATTAACTCTGATGCTCCAGAACATCGACCATAAACCATCATGAACAACAACTACAAACCCCCTCAGGTTTAGGAAGATCCCATAAATTTGACAGGGCTGCTATGGAGAAGTGCTGAAATCAAATCAAGGCACCTTCATCAGTAAGGAACAGCTCAGCAGTCATCATGAGGTGGAGAACTAAAAACCAGCTGGAAATTTCCAACGTGGAGTTGTTTCTGTAGAACCTCACAAAAACAGGGTATTGGAACAGAAAACCACTGCTGGAGCAGGTGCCTTCCTGTGCTGGGCAGGTATTGTGCAGTTTAACACGCGTCATTTTACGTAAAATATTACAGAATCCCAGAATCCCTGAGGCTGGAAAAGCCCTCCCAGCCCAGCGAGGCCAAGCTGTGCCCGATGCCCACCTTGTCACCCTGCCCAGAGCACTGAGTGCCACGTCCAGGCACTCCTTGGACACCTCCAGGGATGGGCACTCCAAACCTCCCTGGGCAGCTCTTTCCAAGGCCTGACCTCCCTTTCCAGGAGGAAATTGCTCCTGGTGTCCAACCTGAGCCTCCCCTGGCCCAGCCTGAGGCCGTTCCCTCTCCTCCTGTCCCTGTTCCCTGCGAGCAGAGCCCGACCCCCCCGGCTGCCCCCTCCTGTCAGGGAGTTGTGCAGAGCCACAAGGTCCCCCCCTGAAAAACTCCAATAAATAAATTATCCAAAAGTCAGGCTACACACAAAGCACCCTCAGGAGATCAACTCTCACAGTAACTCTGCCCTGCAGCCACTTCCCTGTGTAATTCTGACCAGAAAGACACTTCCTTTCTATCCAGAAGTTCCAGACTGATCCTATTGCGATGAATTTGTTCTAAAAACCAACACAACACGTTCTGTGTCAGCAGGCTGGACTTTTCACTCACTCTCTCATGAGAAAGGATGTTCTTGATGGGTTTCAACAGGAATTCTTCCACAGAGGATCTTCAAAAGTCTTTTTTTCAGTTGTCCAGGATAAAATACAAGCACATGGATGGTGTGATGAAAACGTGGATGACAGAGTGATAAGCAATGGAGACGAGTCACATTTCCAGGTGAATCCAACCCCTGTGGCATCCAGGCCCCTCCAGACACCACCGTACTTACGGGATGGAAGCCTAAATCCTGGCAGAGCAGCCTTTCCCAAAGGAGTGAGCAATCAGGATGGAGAATAATCTAAATTGACAGTCTTTTAATGCAAAGAACTGAGGCTGAAAGGTTGAAAACTGCAATCCTTGGAGGGATAAACAGACAAGGAACCGAGTGAGAGGTTCAAGGATGTACCCGCACCTCCTGCACGCACACAGCAGGACTGGCACCACTCCCAGGGGCTGCGTGCAGCAAGTCCAGGGTTTAGAATGGGTTTGAAAACGTGTGAAGTTTCAGAAGAGCCGTAAGAGCTTTACAGTTGAAGGGTTTAAGGAGGTTAATCAAGCTAACATATTTTGATGTGGAATAGTTTCAAACCGGAGTTGTTACTCATCGTTCTGCCAGGCTCCGGTGGCCACCAGCTGTAACTCAACAGTGCTAGAACCAAAGGAGGACTGGGAGCACGGAAATAACCTGGCTGAATCACTCCAGAGACACGGGGAAGTCCTTCCACTTGGCAGAATCTAGAGGAAAATCAGCTTTTTCAGAACTACGTCCTGCTGCACCCAAAGAGAGGGAGTTGGTGATGCAAGAGGATCTAGGCTGGGTTCTAGGGATGATGGCATGCCAGTCCCAAAATCCCATTCCATGGCCTCAAAACCAGCTCGTCTGGGACAGGGAGGAAGCTGCAGAGCACATCAGAACACTCAGACTAAGAGGTGAGGACTAAAGAACTCAAACTACAAGCACAGTCCATGAGAACCAAGCAGAGCTGCGTTCACACATCAGCGATTTGCAGACCTCGCTGGTTTTCAATTAAAAACTCCAAATTAGCTGTTACGCCTCCAACTTTTACTTTCATATTTTTAAGTCTGTTTCAATGTATCTGCTATTTACATATTATAGTATAATTATACCTACCACACCATGGCTTGGAGTAGGTTAATTGCATAGGAAGATTTACTACGTTTACATTTTTTGTTGTTTGTTGTTCTGTTGTTTTTTTTTTTCTTAAATTGCCTCTTTT